>OX246748.1:14311805-14668606 GCA_945910005.1 Isoperla grammatica
ACAAAACTGCAACCTGTTTTGAGTACCATTCACCAAGGTAACAAAGTGAACTTTGATACCGAAATTGAACGATGCTTTTATACTATGTATTTTTCAGTACTCCCTCACTAATTCAATTACTAAAAAATGTGCCCCATTGTATTTAATTCGGGTCTATTATCAACTCTTGCCCCTTTGCGCCTAAAAAACCGATATATTAAATTCGTATGAATATGACATTGTATCTTTAATTCTTTTGGCCAGATTGCTCTAATGTCTTGACCCAAACGTCTCCGCAAAAACTCTGTTTAAAATTGAATTTGCTAACCCACCACAAACAGCCCAATATTGTGCAAAGTGCTCACCTTCCAAAGGTATTTTACCCCCTTTATGAAATATTTCCGTGTGACAGTATGACTCTTGAATTGTGTTGAGGCTTAAAGTCTACACAATAAAAACTTTACTTATAAGGATATTTGGCTAACATTCACAACATCCACTACAAAAAGTGTGCTTTTCAATTATCTAAACAAAAAAACAGTGGTCACCGTAAGTGGTCACCCCATAAAGTAGGCCACTTTATGAAATATTTCGGTGTAATCGCATGACACTTGCGTTGTGTTGAGGCTTAAAGTCTACCCATTAAAAACGTCACTTATAACAATATTTGGCTATAATTCACAACATCCACTACAATAAGTGTGTTTTTCAAGTATCTAAACAAAAAAACAGTGGTCACCGTAAGTGGTCACCCCATAAAGTAGGCCACTTTATGAAATATTTCGGTGTAATCGCATGACACTTGCGTTGTGTTGAGGCTTAAAGTCTACCCATTAAAAACATCACTTATAACAATATTTGGCTATAATTCACAACATCCACTACAGTAAGTGTTCTTTTCAATTATCTAAACAAAAAATCAGTGGTCACCGTAAATAGTCACCCCATAAAGTAGGCCACATTATGAAATATTTTCATGTGACAGCATGACTCTTGCGCTGTGTTGAGGCTTAAAGTCTACCCAATAAAAACTTTACTTAAAAGGATATTCTACTAAAATTACAACATCCACAACAGTAAATGTGCTTTTTAATTATCTAAACCAAAAAACAGTGGTTACTGTAGGTGGTCACCCCAAAAAGTAAGCCACTTTATGATATATTTCCGTGTGACAGCATGACTCTTGGGTTGTGTTGAGACTTTAAGTCTACCTATTGAAAACTTCACTTATCAGGATATTTGGCTAAAATTCACAACATCCACTACAGTAAGTGTGCTTTTCAATTATCTATACCAAAAAACAGTGGTTACTGTAGGTGGTCACCCCAAAAAGTAAGCCACTTTATGATATATTTCCGTGTGACAGCATGACTATTGCGTTATGTTGAGACGCTAAGTCTACCTATTCAAAACTTCACTTATCAGGATATTTGGCTAAAATTCACAACATCCACTACAGTAAGTGTGCTTTTCAATTATCTAAACAAAAAAACAGTGGTTACCGTAGGTAGTCACCCCATAAAGTAGGCCACTGTATGAAATATTGACGTGTGACAGCATGACTCTTGGGTTCTGTTGAGACTTTATTTCTACCTATTGAAAACTTTACTTATCAGGATATTTGGCTAAAATTCACAAAATCCACTACAGTAAGTGTGCTTTTCAATTATCTAAACAAAAAAACAGTGGTTACCGTAGGTAGTCACCCCATAAAGTAGGCCACTTTATGAAATATTTTGGTGTGATCGCTTTACTCTTGCGTTGTGTTGATACTTTATTTCTACCTATTGAAAACTTCACTAACCAGGATATTTGGCTAAAATTCACAACATCCACTACAGTAAGTGTGCTTTTCAATTATCTAAACAAAAAAACAGTGGTTACTGTAGGTGGTCACCCCATAAAATAGGCAACTTTATGAAATAATTCCGTGTGACAGCATGACTATTGCGTTGTGTTGAGACGTTAAGTCTACCTATTCAAAACTTCACTTATAAAAATATTTGGCTGAAATTCACAACATTTACTACAGTAAGTGTGCTTTTTCATTATCTAAACTAAAAAACATTGGTCACCGTAGGTAGTCACCCCATAAAGTAGGCCACTTTATGAAATATTTTGGTGTGATCGCTTTACTCTTGCGTTGTGTTGATACTTTAAGTCCACCTATTCAAAACTTCACTTATAAGGATATTTGTCTGAAATTCACAACATCCACTTCAGTAAGTGTGCTTATCAATTATCTAAACAAAAAAACAGTGGTCACTGTAAGTGGTACCCCATAAAGTAGGCCACTTTATGAAATTTTTCCGTGTGACAGCATGACTCTTGCGTTGTGTTGAGGCATACCCATTAAAAACATCACTTATTTAAATATTTGGCTGAAATACACAACATTAACTTCAAAAAGTGTGCTTATCAATTATCTTAAAAAAGAGTTTTTCTGTAGGTGGTCACCCCATAAAGAAGGCCAGTTTATGAAATATTTCGGTGTGATAGCATGACTCTTGCGTTGTGTTGAGACTTTAGTCAACTGAACGCAACTTTACTAATATTATTTATCATTCCTAAGATATTACTCAAAGATCAAAGATTTTAATAGTGAGACTACCTCTTTTTATTAAAAGTGTTTGTCTCCTCATACTTTGTAGCGGTTTCTTATTTTCTACTGACTTGCATACAATAAGTACTTATTTCTATTTATTGTCTATCTGTAACACTCAGTTTAATCAATTTTTGCATGGTTTTCTTATTTCTCACTGTATGTTTTTCCATCTTTTGGATAAACTAATTTTATTTGTGTTTACTTTCTATATCTATAATATTGAGTATTTAAACGTGTTTAATGTCTAACCGTAATTAGCACGGTTGTATGTGTCAAGTTTCTGCTATAACTCCTATTGCGTCCGCCCTCCCCCCCCCCCCCCATACAACTGCGCCACTTTGGAGTCACCCACCACATTCCAATCATCAAGATCACATTTCATTTTCAAGCACGTGCATTACTTTTTCAAGGTAAAAGAAATTATGTGTAGCCTCGATCAATAAGTAATATTATAATTCATTACGGTCAATCTGTTGTTTTTATTTATTGTGCCGAGTATATATTAATTTATTCCTGCACCTAATTTGAAAATGTGTGGTATTTGAGTTTAAAATGTAGATGAGCTTTTTCAAAGTTAGTTTAATTCACCATTGTTGCTATCGATCTAATTTCATTATCAAAATTTTAAGCGTTCTCCTGTTTTATAACACGACAGGTGGAGATAACATCCAGATTTGTAGGCATTTACACTTTTGAATATACCACAAATAAGCAAATACACAAATAACCGGTGATGTTATACCAGATAAACATCAATACACTTTAGGACATACCATTTAATTAATGGAGGCTTGGGAATTGTCATGACATTAAATGTAGTCAGGATACTGGCTCTACTCTGGTAAATTTCCTGATACCCGTGGCAGGAAGAGTATTTGTACCAGTCAACTATTATTGCCGGTAGCGAGAGTCGAAGGTGGGACCCTCTAACTATATTCGCGCGTGACACCGTTCCATTTTTTATTCACTTCACTTCACATTATCGTTATCTATTGTAGTAATTAGTGAAATATTTGTGAAGTATATTTATTTATTAACTAGAATTGACTATTCACTATTTATTTTTGGTAGGTATTGAAACTATTGTTTGATTGAATCGCTAGTAAGTTATTATTAATTATTTAATTATTATTTTTCTATGGCATTGCTGTTCCTTCTGCATTTTGTATAGCTAAGTTTTCTGCGGTCAGTTAAACTCATTATTAATTGTCTTATTTTTTAATTTCAAAACTAGTAATTACACGCTTTTCTGCTGTTCTTGGTCTTATTGACGCTATTATTTCAGTACCGTACCGAACGCCGTGCGAGTAACATGTATTAGAGAATCGCTCCTCATAGTACATAGTACAGCGTGTGTATCGTGCAAAGCTTACACAGAGTGCGTAATTGTGTGATAGTTCAACTTGCTTACCTAGTGAATAGTGATCTATCTAAAAGTCAAATGATTAGGAATTGGCTAGGCTGGCTGTTCAAACCATGATGTCCATCAAAGGATTAAGTACACGTCAATTTAATGGGGCTTCGTCCAGAGCAGCAGGTACCACAGGCGAGGTAGGAAGTTCCAAAAAGAAGCGTAAAAATAACGAAGAAGGCATGGAGCTCGACTCTCAAGCCAACATACCCACATCAAACCGCTTCGACTCACTTTCTGAGTCCGACGGAGACGATGAAGACTTGAAAAGCGATAAAGAAAACACCACACGTGATTCAGATACACAAGGTAACAAAGAAAAAATTCCCCCTATCGTCCTCTACCATTTTGTAGACGAACATACAAAATCGTTTAATACTCTCAGGGCACAACTCAAAGAAGATTTTCAACTCAATTACAAAGGTGATAGAGTAATTATCAAAGCCAAAAATAGAAAAGACTACGATATAATAATATCTACCCTCAACGCTAATAAATTGGAATTCCACACGTATACTCCAGCGCCAGACCGTGAACTTCGATTAGTCATGAAAAACATGCCTCCAAATCTCTCAACAGACGAAATTCTTTCCGACCTCAAAAGACTGTCCCTAAAACCATTAAAAGTAACCCAAATGATCAAGAAAACAAATGACAGCGCAAACGCAGTTCAACACCACAAGTACCCAATGTATATAGTAACCTTCGAGAAAGGAACGCTCGCGAGTGACGTCTTTAAGAACACGAAAGTTTGCTACTGCATCATCAAATGGGAAAAATTTAAAAATTTCTCGGGAGTCACACAGTGTTATAACTGTCAATCCTTCGGACATATTGCAAAAAATTGTAACAAACTATCCAAGTGTGTTAAATGTGCCGGGTCGCACCAAACTAAAGACTGTAAAAAACCTATAGATACAACTCCTATATGCAGTAACTGCAATGGCCCCCATCCCGCTAGTTATCGACAGTGTGAAAGCTATGCTAAACAACTTAGCATTAAACTAAACCGAATCAACCACCAGCAGCGACGCGAAAACCAGGGGCCCCCCGCCCGCTCTACTCAAGAATACCCCCCACTGCCAGCAACTTCGAGAGCATCTCCACCTCGCCAGGACGCAGCAACGACCCCAGCGACCACCACAGCCCAAAACCAATCTACCACAGGTGACATTTTTTATATAGTCAGTGAAGTGAAAAACCTTGTTTGCAACGTTAATTTTCAGAATATCAAATCTGTAATCGTAAACACGATAAATAAGATTAAACAATCTACTGACAATATTACAAAAGTAACAGCCTTGCTAGAAGGACTTATTGAACTATTCATTAGCAATGGCAGCTAGACCAATTAACATACTATTTTGGAATTGTAACTCCATTATCTCCAAAGACAAAATCAGTGAACTCGAACTTCTAGCCAGAACAAAACAACTAGATATAATAGGACTCAGCGAAACTAAGCTTACTCCCCGCCATTCTCTCAAAATAGCGGGATTTACAGTTTACAGAAGTGACCGTGATCGAGCTGGAGGTGGCGTTGCTATAGCTGTCAACAATAATATTCACCATTCCATGTTTATACTTCCAGCGCTACGTAAACTTGAGGCAGTCGCTGTTGTTATCTACTGCCGCACTCATCAGGTAACCTGTGTGTCAGCATACAACCCGCCCCAAGGCCAACTAGACTTACGGGACATTAGTTGTCTACTTAGGACCAATAACAAAGTCATGATAATGGGTGACCTAAATGCTAAGCACATCAGCTGGAACTGCTCTGTTAACAACAGAAGTGGAATTACTCTCCTGCAACACGCATTTGAAAACAACTACATCATAGCGGCCCCGTCTGAACCAACGCATTACCCCTCTCAACACAATTTTAAACCAAGCGTTCTAGACATTGCTCTACTTAAGAACCTGCCGCATGTGTCAGAGCTCGAGTCACTGCCCGACCTTCCTTCAGATCACAATCCAGTTTTATTTTGCCTCGACCAACACATGACTCCTGTCACACCTAAACTGATAAGAAACTATAAGCAAACCAATTGGAGGACATTTCGGGAAGAACTCGATAAACTCATACCAATCAACCCCAACTTTACAAACACTGCAGACATAGACAACTTTGCTGAACACCTAGTCAACTCTATCAACAAAGCATCTGACGCAGCTGTCCCCCTAACCCCTGTAACAACAACAAGACAAGAACTACCGCTAATCATCAAAACTCAGATCAAGACACGCAATAGACTACGCCACGAATGGCAGAAGAAGAGAGATCCTGCTACACTGCGTTGTCTACGAACTCTTTCGCACAACATTAAACAAAAAATCAAAACATGGAGAAATACCCAATGGAACAAATTTCTACTAACCCTACGACCTACAGATAATTGCTCCTTATGGAAAACGGCTAGATATTTTAAAAGAAAACACTCAGCAATACCACCATTAGAAACACCAACCGGCCACGCTTATACAGACGAAGACAAAGCAAATACTTTAGCAGACAACTTCGAGCGCATACATACGCAAAATGACGCATTAAGTACTCGGCATCACGAGCGCCATGTCAATACAATAATACGATCATTCTCTCAAGAATCACTGTACCCACGCGAAGATTGCCAACTAGCTACACCGAAAGAAATAGCACGGATTATCAGACAGAAAGACAATAAAAAATCACCTGGCGCAGACGCAATACCTAACATCGTACTTAAAAACATTTCAAAAAAGTGCCTAATAGCTTTCACCATATTTATCAATCACATCCTAATGACATCACACTTCCCTAAAATCTGGAAAACAGCCAAGGTGTTGGCATTTCCCAAACCAGGCAAAGTCCAATCGGTTGCTACCAGCTATAGACCAATAAGTCTTCTCTCCAGCCTCAGCAAAATTGTTGAAAAAATTATTCTTGTCCGATTAAACAACCACATAACTGACAACAAGATACTAATTCCAGAACAATTCGGTTTTCGTAAACACCACTCCACTACGGCGCAACTCACACGTCTCACCGAGCATATTGCGACTAAGTTTAACGCCAATCAACATACCGGTATGCTTCTTCTTGATATTGAAAAAGCTTTCGACTCAGTATGGCACAATGGCCTCTTATCTAAAATGATTGGATACAATTTCCCTAAATATCTGATTCGTCTAACCAAATCATATTTGACTGATAGAACCTTTTTCGTATCTATTAAAAATAAACAATCAACTAAACGTCCCATTGCAGCGGGGGTGCCTCAAGGTTCCCTACTCGGCCCAACCCTTTTCTCGCTGTACATAAACGACATCCCACGCATACTACATGTATTCATTAGCATATTCGCCGATGACACCGCGATCTACACCTCTTCATATCGCCCAGGCACGATACAACGACGACTTCAACTGGCAATCAACAAACTCAGAAGATACTTCCATAAATGGAAAATCAAAGTTAACGACATGAAAACTTCAGCAATATTCTTCACCAAACGTCGACCGCCTGTCAAACCGGAAGTGACCATTGATGACACACCGGTTCCATGGTCAATGCTGGTAAAATATCTTGGCGTGTACCTCGACTCACGACTCACATTCACTCAGCACATCAATCGCAAAATACATCAAGCCTACGCCTCAATGTCACTACTCTACCCGCTCCTCAACAAAAACAGCAAGCTACACATAAAAAATAAACGCCTTCTTTACACAATGATTATCCGGCCTATACTAACCTACGCAGCGCCAGTGTGGAGTTCTACGTCCAAAACTAACTTCAAAAAAATGCAAGTCGTGCAAAACAAGTGCCTCCGTATGATTGGGAACATACCCAAATTTACCCTTATACAAGTGATCCACAACTTTTTCAAACTCCCTACAATCTACGATTTTGCATTTAAACTGACGGACAAATTCTACCAATCATGTGATAAAAATTCCACCAGCAGTCTGATTCATAGTCTAGGACAATATAACCTTCTTTCACTACCGTTCAAGCGATACAAACATAGACTTCCTAAACATATACTACTTAAATAATCATCCATCGACCAAGTTCAACCACACAAATTACAAGATTCTTTATTTAATATACAAGTGCCAAGTGCGTCACGTGTGTGGGGTTTTTTTATAATTTTTTCCCCTGACAATATCATAAGTTATATTTTTAGACACTAAGTGTGCTAACCCTAAGTATACCTAAGTAGGAAGTTAAGAACTATTTTTTCGCAGATTTTTGTTCTAGGAATTCCTATTTAATAATCTTTATGTTTGATTACCTGTACCTATTATTTGTTAATAAAGTTATTATTATTATACGCTATTATTTGGTGACTTGGAATCCATCAAACAGTCGCCATTTTGCTTTTATCTGGGCGTAACAACTTGCTCCTCCTATTGTATCAGGCGAAATAGAATATTGAAGAGGTACCGTGTACCTAGTGCGAGCAGCGAGCTCTGAGGGTGCAATGCAAGTACGAACTCTGGTGGCTTTTCAGGCAACTATAATCTTATGTATTTTCATTCTTATCAAAAGGAAATTTATTCTGGAATTTCTTTGGTGTCCTCTATGTATTCGGTGAGCGTCGAAATACCACACACATTTTTCAGAGGAAATATTTGAGGGTCACATGGTTTTAAATAATGGTTTAAATTATATCGTTGGGTTTGACTAACCTCAAACCCAATAGCTTCGATCAGCGAGCGGTGCGTTAACTCACCTATTAATCGTGATGACCTGACAAAACAAATTTCATCTTCAGTAAATAACACTTTTTCGGGAATGGTATGTATATGTTTGTGCTCTGTAAAAGAGAGAGCTTAAAATTATACAAATAAAGGGTTGTAAATTATCTTTCTATGATAAAACATCGAGACACGAGTGTAAATATAAGCAAACAAAAATGTACTCTTACGAAGAAATTTGAGGGTCTGACTTCTTAAACTATCTCATATTTCGATCATATAATTATAATTAATTACGTTAACATGACTAGATCGCATTACAAGTTCAATAAAAGTTCTATAATAACAACCTTTATTGGTTTCTGCAGCCATAGCTGTTGCCGTAAGACACAGAATAACAAACAATTTATATCAAAACGAAAATAGAAACAAATTACACTTATACACAACACTTATTACATACGTATACGTATACGTATATACAGAATATTATAAGTGAACTACAATAATATATTTCTCCTAATGTTCGCTAATAATTGATTTTATTATTGTAATTGAATTTGCACACATTGAAACAATTACTAAGTTTGTTACAATATAATGCGAAATAATGGTAACAATAAGATATTACATGTTTTCATACATTTACCTATATACGGACTCTTTTTGTATAGATTGTAACTTCAGTCAGTAGACTTGATAGATTATAATTGCATCTGAGCCGGACACGGACATTCATTCAACGGAACAAAATGTATCATCCATTATTACATGGGTAACGTACTATGTGGAATCTTTGAATAAATATTAAATTGAATTTTTAGGATCTAAAAATACAGCGATAGGATCGCAGATTACGATTTAATCAACTGATTTGGATTCTGGGTTTACCGGAACGACGTTATTATGGCAAAAATTAAAAATGTCAAATTTACAAATATTCAATGAAGCCAATTATGATCATTTCAATTTGAGAAAAACAATAATAACCGAATTCCCACACAGACGCCAATGAATGCCAATGCCAAATGAATTCGTATATTAATGCAGTCAGCATGATCTGTCAACTTGCATTCTTTTTTTAAGAGGAAAGGATTTTTGCGAATAATATAACACTCGTATAGTAAGCCCAAAAAATAGCATTAACTAATTTCGGTTTATTTTATGGAGTATACAAATTTCTTGATAAGTCGCGAAAAAGTGATGTTTTTTAGTCCCCCCCCGGAAAATATCTTGCAGAAGTGCCGGTGACCGGTCTCGAACCAGTGCCCTATACCGATTTAAAGACCCACGCTTTACAGATGAGCCGCCTCCATTGGTTAGAAGAAAATCGATAATGCAATCGAGTACACTGAGGCAGATAGACCGCTTCAATGTTGTCAAATGTACCTACCTGCATGGTTGCTAAATCGTAGTCTACATTCCTATCTGATCGCTCGATTGATAAGACCGCGAGGAACGGAATTCTGTTTGTCGAGCGAGAAACCAAGTAGGATCGCGTTGAGGGATGAGCGTGCATAACCAATCATTAATCAATCAATATCCGTCCCTGTATCAACTATATAGTCGGGTACCGGGTATTGGTGCATACCAATATTGTCACACTTTACTATATGTGTATACATGTACAATTTTGAAATATAAACTTAGGAATGTTCTTATTAAAAAGGGCTTTTTATATTATATATTATTTAAATACAAAGACCTTCGTGATTCGTGTTAATAACGGGCTGCTCTGTCACGTCGCTACAATACATGACATTTGGTCAGTGTTACCGACGTGGCGGAACAACCCGTTGTGGTTTTAATTTGTTTAACATTTTACATTATGTATATGTACTGTAATAACTAATAACGTACTGGTGGCTCGTGCCCAATTTATGTTGGAAACATTCAAATGTATATAATATATACACAATTGTTTTCATTTACATTGCAACCAACATAATTTAAAAAATCATACACATATAATATGTATATATATATATATTATCAGTCTTTCGGGTAATTATCCGACCGGTACACGGATAATTACCCGAAAGACTGATAATAATACATTTACTGTCCGTGAAAACCTACGTACTAACATATATTAAAACACTAAAGCTTTCGTGGCCAGGATTTATGTCAATAAAACTAAAATAATTGCGGGTTATTCCGCCACGTCCTACCTCCATATTGTGCCGACGTTTCAGGAACCTTATGGATCCTATCATCAGGGCGTAGAACTCTCAACTCAACTGAGTTTTTTTAAATTTTTTTTGAATTTTTTTTGAATTTGAATTATTTTAATTTTATTGACATATATATATATGATTTCTTAGATTTTGTTGGTTGCAGAATGTATATAGTACGAAAACATTTTTACGGTGAAACCAATCCAACGTTTATTTTCATAAAATAACTGTCAACATTTTGACGACTGTAGAGTCGTCCATTTCAAGACGACTCTAAACTCTACAGTCGTTGAAACGTTGACAAGTATTTTGTGAAAATAAACGTTGGATTGGTTTCACCGTAAAAATGTTTTCGTACTATATATATATATATATATATATAGTACGAAAACGATGACGAACGATGTATGAGTGTGTGTGCATTTATTGTTTAGGCCACCCAGTCTTCAACAAGAAATTCAGTGGGGGGCAATACACCATTCATTATACGCTTCGTTGCTATAAACATTGGAAATTTTTGAAGTGGCCCCAGGGCCATAGAATTAAAATTTATTATCTAAATTTCATTTATTTGTCATTAACTGGATAAGCTTTTTCATTTAACGAAGTATTAGCCAAATCAAAGTGGCAAGCTATTTCGAAAAATTTCAAAGTCGAAATTCGGAGGGAAATATTATTTTTGATTTTCATAAATTTTATAATCTAATCGTAATCTTTGGATGATTTTAAATCAAATTAGATTATAAATGTTTATACTATGGCCCTGGGGTCACTTCGAAAATTTCCCCCAAATTCACCTTTTTGTGGTTGCAAGACCAAATATCAATGCATTTTGGAACTGATGCAGTATTTTGATTCAAAATGATCCAAAGATTACGATAAGATTATAAAATTTATCAAAATCCAAAAATAATATTTCCCCCCGAATTTCGACTAAGACTATATACCCTTTGAAAATTTTTGAAATAGCTTGCCCCTTCGATTTGGCTGATACTTCGTAAAATGAAAGAGCTTATCCTGTTTATGACAAATAAATGAAATTATGATTATAAATGTTCATACTATGGCCCTGGGACCATTTCAAAAATTTCCCCCAAATACTTCTTTTTGTGATTGCAAGACCAAATATCAATGGATTTTGGAAGTGATGGATTATTTCGATTCAAAATGATCCAAATATTACGATAAGATAATAAAATTTATCGAAATCCAAAAATATTATTTCCCCCCGAATTTCGACTAAGGCTTATATATCCCTTTGAAAATTTTCGAAATAGCTTGCCCCTTTGATTTGGCTGATACTTCGTTAAATGAAAGAGCTTATCCTGTTTATGACAAATAAATGAAATCTAGATTATAAATGTTTATACTATGGCCCTTTGGCCACTTCGAAAATTCCAATAAGCATTGGAAGCAGGAATAAACCCACTCGCCGTCCCCAGTGGTTCATGCCTAAGCTTATGCCACCAAGGGACATGGGTTCGAATACCGCGTAAGAAGCATGGGATTTTGTTGTCCCTCATCTTCATCTGTCAGCCCTAATCGTCTAGAATAGTATGATTGCAACAATACAGACGGAAAGCCACAATAACCATCATCGACATCATATCATCATGATCATCATCAGTAGAGCACGGATGTTCCTGACCTCCTTTTTTGTGCTCAAAAAATAGTTAAAGTATTTCTCAAGTACATCCCAAAAATACGTTTTGTATTTTGTACGAAAAACGCATTTTCTGATTTTTTTTTAGTAAGGTCCATTTTTGGCATTTTTAAGTTACAATTATACAATCTTGAAAAAATTTGGTACAACTGATGCAGAACGCTTTAGTGAAAGTGCATTTAGCATTTAGTTTAGTGACGTAAAGTAGTGTATGTCGAGCTTGCTACATTATCGGGCCAAGCATAGGCAACGATTTGTTTTCACTTTTCACTATCTCTCGCATCATCTAATAGTGTTGTTGTCGAATACTGTTACTTGGTATTGCTTGGTATGAATCAGATATGTTTGGGGAGCGGAACGAGGCAAGGCCAGCCGATGTCTGCGGTATTGCGTCTAATACAAGAGAAACGAGTTTACAGCAAGAAAATATGTTGCCCTAATGAAACATGACGTAAAATAATGAAAACGCAATCGAATTCGAATTTGAATAGAAACTTGATTAGTGTTTTTTTTTTCTCTGTGCCCTGACATGACACGGTGATTGTTTGGTGGTTGTTTGTTTTGTAGGTATATGCTTGTGGTTTTAGTCTTGCGTATTTTTGATATTATTTTTTATTTTTTAACTAGTCGGGCTGATAAATAAATGTATATCAAATTAAATTAAATTCAATTCAATCTTAGCTTCAGATGTATTTATTTCATTTAGGCTATCCCATTATTAGGGTTGTGCGAGCAGTCATGTTTTAGGTTAGGCGAGATCGAGCCAAGTTTAGCAACCCTGCTTGAAACTTGGGTTTGAGAACCTCTGGACCAAACTGTTTTCTATTTGTTTCAGCAGTGAGCCCCAGGTATTATCTGAATACAGCGCCGCAGACAATCTCCCAGCCAGCCCGGCGGACTTCAGACACTGGCCTGAGTCACTCACCGTAGCAACCACGACCTCCCAGATAAGCAAGACACCGACTCTTGTATGAGGTAAGTTTCTATTTCAACGGAATATGAAGTCTTAAAAATTGTATACAACTAAAAACTTGCGAAGTGCCCGTCCTAGAAAAATATAACACGGAAAGTGTTCGAATTTATAAGCTTTTTGTTCGTATCTTAAAAATGGTATTGAACGGTCACAACCGGCATAAACATGTTGTACGGACTTCAATGCCAACCGAGTATTTCCACGTGCTTACATAATTAAACTATACATATAACCAGTGGTTAAGGTATGAGCCGGTATGCATACCGTTACCAAAAATACCGACGGTATACCATACCGGCTCTAATTTATATCGATTGTGTGATGTTGAACATTTTGCTGTGCTTAGTATTTATACTTGCTCATCAAATGTTTAAATCGTTAACTTTTCACCACAAATGTACATAAAAACAAGCGTACAGTCCCCTCCAAAGTAATTTAAAGGTGTTCGTGACAAAACACACCAAACAAATATCTGTGGAGTTAAACTGAGAGGCTGTGCCCCCAGACCCCCCGACATACCCGCTTTGTCTGCTTTTCACAGCATTAGTGCATACCGTCACTTATCCACTGCACATAACTATAAGTTAAATATACCATTGTTCATATTATTTCTCCAGAACCAACTGTAGATGTTATATATATATGTACGGTCGTGGCCGATTTGTACTCATTCCAGCATTCGCTCTTCGTATAACCCATCATCAAGATGGAGAATAGTTTGGTCTTCATTCTTATAAGAAAAAAAATCTTTGTACTATCCTGCACGTGTTCAATATTATTGCTTTTTGCATCTCGATGGGTTTAGGAGACCATTACTTTATTTCACTTGATTGTAATAGGGAAGGCTCACACATTTGTTTTATTTGCTTACTGGTTACCTCAAGTTAAAATAAACGGGAACTAATTGGTTTCGGCTCGAAAGGTGGATTTACATCGCTTTAACAGCAAGTCAAAGATATTGCTGCCAAAACACGCTCAGAAACGGACCTGCGCCATCTTGCTCGTGATTAAAAGGTTCTGACGTCGTAACTCAGTAAACACTAATTTTATATAGTACTAAAATCCCACCCTTTAGTAGATTATTGCTCTCATAAGACTTAAACTGAACCAACGTTTATTTCTAGTTAGTAAATGAACACTGTTCAACATTAATTAACAACAATACGTTTAATAGTTGCATTGTTTTAAACACGTTTTGGTAAATATTGTATCAAAATGTATTTTCTGAAGATAGTGGTATAAATGGCATTGTTGTAAAGTCACTGCATCCTAGATATCGTAAAATGTCCAACTTAATATCGTTGATATTATTAAGAATATTTCAAGGAGGCAGTTGTTTACATGACATATGATGTCAAGAGCCGTTTTTCAATTACGGAACGGGAAGTTCCAAATTTCAAACTTAAAATGCTTATAGAATTGGAAAAATACGCTTCTCAGATATAAAAATTATACCGCTCGTATGTTTAGATAATGATCTTCCATTTTTAGGTACTTTGAGGAATATTTATTTTTGATGAGCCTTCCCTATTAAGGCCAGTGTAGGGCATAATGCCCTCTTTAGCCCGATGAGTGATGATTATGATGAATGATAATGAGGAAGGGAGGATGGGAAACCTGGTACCGGCACGTAGCCTACTCCTGTCGTAAAGTACCAAGGGGACCGTCGGCTTTACGTCCCTTCCGAAAGGACGGTGTAACTTGGACCAGTCATATAGGTTCCTTCACTAACCTGGACTGCCGAGCAGTTGACAGAAGAACAAAGCTGTTACACAAACTTTCGAACCCTCCAATCTGCTCTAATTAACGGTAGCTAGTGTTTCAGAGGAGAGTGGTCACCCATCCACCTCCTGACCTAGCCCGAGATTGCTTAACTTCGGTGTTCGTATGGGAACCGGCTAAGCGACCATTTAGTTTAATACTGTCATTGAGCTTTCGCGGAGCAATACCATTTGCTGATGTAATTATGGGGACAACACTAAGGTTGGAATTCATAGTCGGCCCCTACACCTAGGGGCGCCCATTGTTACTAAGGTAACAGTTGTTTCCATGTTATTTCCCATAAACAAAACAAATCCATAGCAACAATGGGTGCCCCTAGGTGTAGGGGCCGACTATGAATTCCAACCTTACTGTATTCTGCTTCCAAATCCTTTTTATTTCAATAGATAGCTCCTTATCTGTTCATCTTTTCTCGCCATTTTGCTACATATGTGGCACAATAGGGAACGGCAACATCAATTAAAATCCAATAATTATGATATCAGATCTATTGTTATGTATGGTTTGATGTTAAAAATAACTGCCATTATGGTAATTGTTGTTGTAAAGTTTTAAGATGTATTATTGTTTAGCTGATACAAAAACCAAATTCCGCGTAGGAATTTATTTTTCATATTTTTGAAGAGTTCTCAAGCCTATCAATAAAATACCATTGATTTTGTGTTGCTAATATTGCGAGCTACCCGTAGTGGGGGTACTATTGAATTTGTTACAGTATTTGCTTTGTTGTTTTTGTTCATTCTCTCTCCCTCTCGTGGCGGGGCGGACTGTTTACTGTTGTTGACTGTGTTGTGTGTGTATCCACGCTGCTTGCGTCATGCACGGCAGATTGCCCTGGAGCCTATGGTAGAAGTGTCAGGCGCGTAGAAGTTGCACAGAGCGTCTGCCTGTTTGTTGAAGGGTACGCACAACACCAAAACACAATGAAACAAGTGAATTGAACCGATGGACAAACAAGCTATGGAAAAAAAAATATGAAGTTCTGAAGTTAGAAAAAACAAACGTTCAGAACGTTTACAAACTTTCAGATAGTTGCTGTCCATTACTGAACATAAATTTTAACTGGCGAGCAGTTACTATCGTTACAACTAATTGTTTATCCTCATTATTTGCAAAGATATTACTTTGACAGCTTGTTGTTTGTCCACCAGTTCAATTCATTTATTCCATTTTTGTAGTTCGGCTGTTACGTCAGTTGTGCGTACCCTATAAAATAATAAATATAAATTCAATTGTAATTTTAGAAATTTATTTAATTAATTCGTTTTCAATATTTATTTAAACACAAATAAAATAAAATTACAAATTGAAATGATCTTTGTTGTTGAGACTTAAGTTTGCACTTTTTACAACAATTCTTATTTCCTGTGTAAACTATACAATCATTATATTCTCTGCTTGAATTAAATTAATGGTCATGCTTTGTTACATATAAATGCAAACATTATAAACTTATGATTTATGAACAATGTTAATGTGAACATGAACAATTGCAATACGTTACTACTAAGTGCTCTAAGTTTATCTAAGTAATACGTACAAAAAACATAACTTTAAAAACAAAATTTTGAGAGAGAGGGCACAAAATCTCAAACCACTTAAGTATGGCCGAACACAATGAAATAATGATAGCAAGAAAATTAACTACAAATTTACAATATATTTTCTGAACAAGCAAAATTACGATTACACATTACAGTGAAGAAGTACTTGGTTTATGTTACAATAAAACATATTATCTTATATTAATGATTGACTGATTAATAATATTTATATTTATATTATTAATTCAGGCGATACATAAAAATTCGATTTCAATTTCTCTCGCAAATAAATGTTTAGTGCACATTTGTCAATTGATTTTCTGGAGGGTGAGTAGTAGTCACTATACTTCACTTGGTATACTTTTGATAAGAATTTTATTTTCATTTTCAATTCACTCATAACGTTTCTCCTTCCATTGTTTTTTTTAAAATTTGTTTCTATTTGTTGTTCGGGGTAAATATATTATAATATATATATATATATATATATATATAAATATATATATATATATAAATATATATATATATAATATATATATAAGTTTTATTACTGAATAATATAGACATTAAATAAACAGATACACTTACACACTGAAATACTACTTCTCTCAAAGTAATTCCTACAAAAATCTATAAACAAAGGTTTTATTTGGAAAAAACGAAACTAGGCTACTTAATTACCTTCATTATAATGAAAAATATTATTTTTACTTAATAATAAGTATTTAACAAACAATCATTGTATACAATCATTAATAATATTAGTATATCTGGTGGGGGGGGGGGGGGGGGGGGGGGAGGAGCGGTACCCCCTTACCACTTACTACTTACTACTTACCCTAACTACATTAGTATAATTTAAATTTTAAAGTCAACCTCGGGCAATAATAACCATGACGTTGTGCTCTAAAGCCCCAGCTACCTAACTTAAAGTCAGAATACAATTACCACGTAAATTTAGGCTTTCTTCTTTCACACTCATACAAAAGATGTTTAAACATGTGCAATTACTTAACAATAGTTCGAGTTTAAAGGGTGTTAAAATTGCCAATGAAGTTAGTTTGGTTATTTCCAATTTGAAAGGAAAATATTTTACGGTAAAAATCACTGTGAATATTATATAAAGCTAACTGTATTATTTGGGAGTTTGAAATTATTTTTCAGTTGTGATTTCTGGTTAGTTTTTTAATCTTAAAAAATATAGGATTATTTCTGTCGAAACGTTGATTTTTCAAATAAAGCGATATTTGATTGGTAAACCCGTACATTTTTTAAAAAAACTTTGTTCCTAATTTTGCAAGCAGCAAAAATATTTACAAAAAAAAACACACACATTTATACATATCATATGTATTGCTAACTCTGGCAAGAAAAATTATCAACTATTTTCGAATTTGTGAAAATACTTTTGAGTGTGAATGGATTCAAAAAAATTAGTAGGAGGACAGAACGCGTAATTATGTTAGGGAACAAATACATCCCACGTCATGCTTAATTCCCCCCCCCCCCCCCCCCCCCTCCACCCGCTTATACTTGGATAGAGCTGAGTTGATGTTATTTAGCTTATTGCTTTATTTATTGATTTTTACCAGTTCAAGCCATTACAACACTCTGTCTGAAGCGACAAATCAGGCTCACAGAATGTGCGTATAGAGCATCTGCCAGGTTTAAATCCACATTGGGAAATTGATAGTTTTTTTCTATGTGAATATTCTACAACTTACAACAACTTATAACAGTTCTTATAAACAACTACTTATAAACAACCGCACAAAAAACATATCAACTTACAACATAACAATTAAAACGTAAACATGAGCAATTGAACAAGTTACTGGATTTATCTAAATAATTAGTACAAACAAACTTAAAAGTAAGAATGTATCTGGATGGAGTGCGGCACGGAGGGAAAAACTGCTCAAAGACGGACAACACACAATTATGTCATGATAGCCAGAAAAATTAAATTAAAAAATTAATATCCGACAATAATGAGTGTGAGTACAAATTTCGGTGAGATACATGGTTTATGGTTTAAAAGAAAATATCAATTCAGGAAATATACAAATATAACAAATATAACCTTTCATGCTTTCATCTTGCTCGCCAATAATAGTGCATGCAGAGTAAAGTTAATAACCTTGTTTACAAAATATTGTGTTTTCTTATTTTTGAAGATTGTATAAGACCCCCCCCCCCCCCCCCCCTCCCCCTTCAGATTTACCATTGTATTAGTAAATTTCAGTTATTAATCTACTAATGGATGTTCCCTTTCATTTGGCACACTATCAGAAACTAGAATTCATTGCAATTTTTAAAATTTATTTGTCGTATTTATTTTATTTATGTTTTATTTTTTATTCACGTATTTATTTTTGTATAGTTTTCTATTTATTTATTTACTTACTTACTTACTTACTTACTTACTTACTTACTTACTTACTTACTTACTTACTTACTTATTTACATAATTACTTACTTACTTACTTTCTTATTTACTTTCTTACTTACTTACTTAATCTTTGCAAACCTGAACTAAGAAAGAACCTTGGCTGTGTGGCTGTGACCTGAACTAAGAAAGAACCTTGGCTGACATAGTATAAATACCCAGAATCAAAAACGATTGAACCGACCCATTCATGCAATACAATTCTAATAATTCTTAAGCTGCCGTTGCTTTAGAGCGTTGGGAGCGACGCGTGAGTGCGTTACGTGCGTTGCTCGCGTCGAAGTGTTTGCCGTAGCGCGATCTTTTGTAGGCGTAGCACGAGCCGCGAAACAACATGACATATGTTATACATTTCCATAACATAAATGTATCTGTTATGGAAGACTATAATCTAGCTGTTCACAAATACAATTTCGCTATATAGCAAAGACAAATTGCAGCTCTTGTTTACCTCGAAATGTGGAAGCAAAAATGTTGTTTGTAGGTTATAGATTTCGTCGTCGATCAAAACATAGGAAATAAACAAGTTTTGCATTGTTGCATGGGTTCGTTTCTAATGTAATCTTATTTGCTTATTGGCCATGATTTGAGCTTTTCGGCTCTAGTTACACAGCATTTATATATTACACGCCACTACCAACGCCGTGGCTGACGTCGCTAACGCGGCTGAAACGCCAAACTCGCAATCAGATTTGTCGACGCGCCTGACGCGTCTAACGCGTCGCTCCAAACGCTTTAAAGTGCGTTTACTGCTCAGCGCTTGGGGCGACGCGGTAGACGCGGCAGACGCGGCAACCAATCAGGGGGCTAGTTTGCTGCGGTAGACGCGACGGCGCCAAACGGGCGACTGACTTGAGCAGTGTTCAACTTTTCTCTCGCGGTGGACGCGATTTACCCATAGTTCATCACGGTTTGTTTACAGCCGTCATTGCCGTACAATTATTTTTATAGGTTATAAACCAGGATAGTGGCTCTTTTGAAGTGTTAATAACTCATCGAATTTATCTATTGACATGCGATGGAAATTAAAATTTGTTCGTTGTCCCCTAACCTCATTCCTTGGAGCAGGTTCCCATAAAACTATTGCTCTCTCCGTTTTAAATATATAATGGCCGCACATGAAAACGCTTACGTCTTTTAATTTACAATGCATGCATCAATTTTTCGCGCCATAAAAAGAATTCATAATGATACTGTTCCCATTCTTCTTCCATCGCTGAACGTCAAAATCATGAGCTACACCCACTTCGCGCCCTCGAAACGGCGCTCAGCAGTAAACACTTCGTCGCTCGCAACGCACCTACTGCATCCTCCGCGTCGCCCCAAACGCTGAGCAGTAAACGCACCTTTACAGTAACGGCAGCTTTACGCTGAAGTATGAATCGCAAGAATGAATACGAGGCAGTTTGAACCATTTCCGTATCGACCTCCACACTTTGAGGTTAGCCATGTCATGTCATAGTTCCTGCGACATTTCATAATTGACAACTGTAAAAAATAGTGATAAAATAAATATAACACTTACCTGATGTTGCGTGGGTCAGCGTTATGTGTACTTGAACGTTTGCTTTTGCCTTATCAACAAACTCGCAATACGATCACTTGCATAGAGTTGTTGCAGTCAGCATCTTTACAATGATAATCACGTGACATATACCTGAGGTCTGTTCCCACAATCTGAGTAGTATCCCGAGCTAGATCCGATGCTTGTAAAAAAAGATACGAAGCGACCTTTAGCTAGTAACAATTTTTCGAAGGAATCTCTTTTATAGGGCACTCACCTTATAGGGTGCATTCGCCTCTACGACTGAGGAAAACCTCAGAAAAATTCCTCAGTCAGAACTGCCGGTAGCCGGAATCGAACCGGCGACTTCCCGAAATAGTCTCGCGTCATACCGCTGAGGTCCACCTCTATCGGTGACCCGAGCTAGCTCAGATCGCCCAAGATGTATTTGGAGAACACAGCCTCAGTACTCTCCATTTCTACTTGTAATGAATAAAGAAATCTTGAGTAAAATGATGCAAATTGTGTATTAATAAAAGTTGCGTTGCTTCTGTTTCAGGTTGTTGTAAATGTTGCTCTTACCTTGCTCGCTACTGTCAAGATGTTGTATCCCAGCCTTCTGGACTCAATGACCTCGCCTGTAGCACCAATCAGATGCTGCTGTACCAAGTACCACGCACTTCCACAGCGGCCTGGAGATGCAACGCCAAAATCAACCTCTCCCGTGTTATTGCTCAAGCCGAGCATCCCTGAACCGTGTGGGATTATTGTTTAAATGTACTTGTTCAACTCATGATGTGTTAATTTTTTTTTAAATGATATAAATGTGTGAATATGGTGGTAAAAAAAAATTGGGGGTAATGGGTTTCGAACCCCAGACCTCAAGTATTCGAAGCCACGGCGTTACCACGTACGCTATGCAACACGATGGAAGCAGTGTTGCTAAGACAGATCGATAACACACTGGTCTCAATGTATGGCATAGCTTGTTGTATTCAGATAGCTCGTCATCACGCTAACATTAAAACATGTTTCCTCGGCTAACCGTTAATGCTAGGCAAACATTAATATGTTTCATGTATGGATTAAGAATGTCGAATGAAGAAACTCTAATCATTATTTTCCTAACCCTTTAACAAGAGATGCTATGCGTCGTCAAAGACGTGCTCAAATACACTTAGACTTAGTTTTTTAGAATTATATTCTTTACGGCTATATTGTTTATTAAGGCAATCTTACACTTACTTCCTAAAGTAGATCTAACAATTGCCTACTTTGGAAAAAATCACCGACTTGCTATGTTTGTAGTGAACGACCTCAGGCGTCGCCGAAATTTTATGGATTTTCTCGTCAAGTTCCACTTTGGGTACCGATTGTGGATGAACGGTGGTACCTAGTTAGTCGTAGCGTCGAAATTAAGATCAGTAAGAATTCTTGGTGACGTAGTATGAGCGTCGGTAGCGTCGGTTTGCACAGGTCGTGGTGAGGCGACGCCAACTTAAGGTAACCAAAATAGTAGATTTTTTGAGGTTTTTATTTTTTTACGGGAAAATAGTTTGAGACAGAATTTTTTGGTTTTCTATTACTTCTTATTCATCTCTCTCTTGATTTGTTTCGTATTTTTTTTTAAATAAAAAAAATAAAAAATTTCAAAATTCTCCGATTGTGCTCTTCTGAGACAAAATTTGAAATTTTGAGCGCCTGTATCTCTATTAGTATGACCCTCAACATATTTTCGTTTTCAGGATGTCTAGATAATTAACGCAAAAAAAAAATAAAAAAATACAGAAACAAATTTGGGCCTCCCGTTTGGTAGCTACGAGCGCTTAAAAAAAATTTCCCCTTAGTAAACCCTTCTCAACTTTTCTGCTCTAAATATGGTAGAAAAAAACGTGGTGGTAACGGGTCTCGAACCCCGGACCTCTAAAACACTAGTCCACGACGCTACTCAGTACGCCACGCAATACGATGGACGTTGGATCGCTTAGACTGGTACACATAACACACGGCTCTCAATGTATGCATGTTACCAAATATATATGGATTTACGAACAGAGGGCCTCATTGGATTTAAAAAATATCCAAGAATACGATCTGATGATAAAAACTCCCGCAAATTGAGATATAAATGATATAAATGTGTGAATATGGTGGTAAAAAAAAATTGGGGGAATAGGTTTCGAACCCCAGACCTCAAGTATTCGAAGCGACGGCGTTACTGACTATGCTATGCCCCACGACGGAAATTCTTTGCTTAGACTAGAATATAACACACTGGTCTCAATGTATGGCATAGCTTGTTGTGTTCAGATAGTTTGTATCACGCCAACATTAAAACATGTTTTCTCGGCTAACCGTTGATGCAAGGCAAGCATTAGCATGTTTCATGTATAGAGTAAGAATGTCCAATGGAGAAACTATAGTCTTTATTTCCTTACCCCTTTAAAAAGAGACGCTACGAGTCGTCAAAGTCGTGCTCAAATACACTCTGTTTTTTAGAATTATATTCTTTACGGCTATATTGTTTATGTAGGCGATCTTAAAGTTAGTTCCTAAGGTAGATCTGTAAATTGTCTACTTTGAAAAAAATCATCGTCTCGCTTAGTTTGTTGTGAACGACGTTAGGCGTCGCCGAAATTTCAAAGATTTTCTTGTCAAGTTCCACTTTCGGTACCGATTGTGGGTGAACGGTGGTACCTAGTTAGTCGTAGCGTCGAACTTAAGGTCAGTAAAAGTCCTTGGTGACGTAGTATGAGCGTCGGTAGCGTCGGTTTGTGCAGGTCGTGGTGAGGCGACGTCAACTTCAGGTAACCAAAATAGTTGATTTTTTTAGGTTTTTATTTTTTTACTGGTAAACGGTTTGAGATACAATTTTTTGGTTGCCAATTCATTCCTATTCATTGCTCTCTTGATATGTTTCGTATTTTTTAAAAAATAAAAAAAATCAAAAATTTCAAAATTCTCCGATTGTGGTCTTCTGAGACAAAATTTGAAATTTTGGGCGCCTGTATCTCTGTAAGTATGACCCCCAGCATATTTTTCGTTTTCAGAATGTCTAGATAATTAACGCAAAAAAATAAAAAAAATACAGAAACAAATTTGGACCCCCCGTATGGTAGCTACGAGCGCTAGAAAAAAAAATTTCCCCTTAGTAAACCCTTCTCAACTTTGCTCGTCTGAATATGGAAGAAAAAAAGTCTGCCAGTTACGGGTATAGAACCCCGGACCGCGAAAACACTAGTCGACGCCGCTACCGCGTACGCCACACCACTCGATGGAAGTTGGGTCGCTTAGACTGGTATAGATAACACACGGCTCTCAATGTATGCATGTTACCAAATATATACGGATTTACGAACAGAGGGTCTCATTGGATTTAAAAAATATCCAAGAATACGATCCGATGATAAAAACTCACGCGAGTTGAGTTATAAACGACATAAATGTGTGAATATGGTGGAAAAAAAAAATTGGAGGTAATGGGTTCCGAATCCCAGACCTCAAGTATTCGAAGCGACGGCGTTACTGACTACGCTATGCCTCACGATGGTAATTCTTTGCTTAGACTGGAATATAACACACTGGTCTCAATGTATGGCATAGCTTGTTGTGTTCAGATAGTTTGTCATCACGCCAACATTAAAACATGTTTCCTCGGCTAACCGTTGTTGCAAGGCAAGCATTAGCATGTTTCATGTATAAAGTAAGAATGTCCAATGGAGAAACTCTAGTCTTTATTTCCTTAACCCTTTAAAAAGAGACGCTACGAGTCGTCAAAAACGTGCTCAAATACACTCTGTTTTTTAGAATTATATTCTTTACGGCTATATTGTTTATGGAGGCGATCTTAAAGTTAGTTCCTAAGGTAGATCTGTAAATTGTCTACTTTGAAAAAAATCATCGTCTCGCTTAGTTTGTTGTGAACGACGTTAGGCGTCGCCGAAATTTCAAAGAGTTTCTTGTCAAGTTCCACTTTCGGTACCGATTGTGGGTGAACGGTGGTACCTAGTTAGTCGTAGCGTCGAACTTAAGGTCAGTAATCATCCTTGGTGACGTAGTATGAGCGTCGGTAGCGTCGGTTTGTGCAGGTCGTGGTAAGGCGACGCGATGTTCAGGTAACCAAAATAGTTGATTTTTGGAGGTTTTTATTTGTTTACTGGTAAACGGTTTGAGATAGAATTTTTTGGTTGCCAATTCCTTCCTATTCATTGCTCTCTTGATATGTTTCGTATTTTTATTTAAATAAAAAAAATAAAAAATTTCAAAATTCTCCGATTGTGGTCTTCTGAGACAAAATTTGAAATTTTGGGCGCCTGTATCTCTGTAAGTATGACCCCCAGCATATTTTTCGTTTTCAGAATGTCTAGATAATTAACGCAAAAAAAATAAAAAAAATACAGAAACAAATTCGGACCCCCCGTATGGTAGCTACAAGCGCTAGAAAAAAAAATTTCCCCTTAGTAAACCCTTCTCAACTTTGCTCGTCTGAATATGGAAGAAAAAAAGTCTGCCGGTTACGGGTATCGAACCCCGGACCGCGAAAACACTAGTCGACGCCGCTACCACGTACGCCACACCACTCGATGGAAGTTGGGTCGCTTAGACTGGTATAGATAACACACGGCTCTCAATGTATGCATGTTACCAAATATATATGGATTTACGAACAGAGGGTCTCATTGGATTTAAAAAATATTCAAGAATACGATCCAATGATAAAAACTCACGCTAGTTGAGTTATAAACGACATAAATGTGTGAATATGGTGGGAAAAAAAAATTGGAGGTAACGGGTTCCGAACCCCAGACCTCAAGTATTCGAAGCGACGGCGTTACTAACTATGCTATGCCCCACGACGGAAATTCTTTGCTTAGACTAGAATATAACACACTGGTCTCAATGTATGGCATAGCTTGTTGTGTTCAGATAGTTTGTCATCACGCCAACATTAAAACATGTTTTCTCGGCTAACCGTTGATGCAAGGCAAGCATTAGCATGTTTCATGTATAGAGTAAGAATGTCCAATGGAGAAACTATAGTCTTTATTTCCTTACCCCTTTAAAAAGAGACGCTACGAGTCGTCAAAGACGTACTCAAATACACTCTGTTTTTTAGAATTATATTCTTTACGGCTATATTGTTTATGTAGGCGATCTTAAAGTTAGTTCCTAAGGTAGATCTGTAAATTGTCTACTTTGAAAAAAATCATCGTCTCGCTTAGTTTGTTGTAAACGACGTTAGGCGTCGCCGAAATTTCAAAGATTTTCTTGTCAAGTTCCACTTTCGGTACCGATTGTGGGTGAACGGTAGTACCTAGTTAGTCGTAGCGTCGAACTTAAGGTCAGTAATCATCCTTGGTGACGTAGTATGAGCGTCGGTAGCGTCGGTTTGTGCAGGTCGTGGTGAGGCGACGTCAACTTCAGGTAACCAAAATAGTTGATTTTTTTAGGTTTTTATTTTTTTACTGGTAAACGGTTTGAGATAGAATTTTTTGGTTGCCAATTCATTCCTATTCATTGCTTTCTTGATATGTTTCGTATTTTTTAAAAAATAAAAAAAATCAAAAATTTCAAAATTCTCCGATTGTGGTCTTCTGAGACAAAATTTGAAATTTTGGGCGCCTGTATCTCTGTAAGTATGACCCCCAGCATATTTTTCGTTTTCAGAATGTCTAGATAATTAACGCAAAAAAAATAAAAAAAATACAGAAACAAATTTGGACCCCCCGTATGGTAGCTACGAGCGCTAGAAAAAAAAATTTCCCCTTAGTAAACCCTTCTCAACTTTGCTCGTCTGAATATGGAAGAAAAAAAGTCTGCCAGTTACGGGTATAGAACCCCGGACCGCGAAAACACTAGTCGACGCCGCTACCGCGTACGCCACACCACTCGATGGAAGTTGGGTCGCTTAGACTGGTATAGATAACACACGGCTCTCAATGTATGCATGTTACCAAATATATACGGATTTACGAACAGAGGGTCTCATTGGATTTAAAAAATATCCAAGAATACGATCCGATGATAAAAACTCACGCGAGTTGAGTTATAAACGACATAAATGTTTGAATATGGTGGAAAAAAAAAATTGGAGATAATGGGTTCCGAATCCCAGACCTCAAGTATTCGAAGCGACGGCGTTACTGACTACGCTATGCCTCACGATGGAAATTCTTTGCTTAGACTGGAATATAACACACAGGTCTCAATGTATGGCATAGCTTGTTGTGTTCAGATAGTTTGTCATCACGCCAACATTAAAACATGTTTCCTCGGCTAACCGTTGTTGCAAGGCAAGCATTAGCATGTTTCATGTATAAAGTAAGAATGTCCAATGGAGAAACTCTAGTCTTTATTTCCTTAACCCTTTAAAAAGAGACGCTACGAGTCGTCAAAAACGTGCTCAAATACACTCTGTTTTTTAGAATTATATTCTTTACGGCTATATTGTTTATTTAGGCGATCTTAAAGTTAGTTCCTGAGGTAGATCTGTAAATTGTCTACTTTGAAAAAAATCATCGTCTCGCTTAGTTTGTTGTGAACGACGTTAGGCGTCGCCGAAATTTCAAAGATTTTCTTGTCAAGTTCCACTTTCGGTACCGATTGTGGGTGAACGGTGGTACGTAGTTAGTCGTAGCGTCGAACTTAAGGTCAGTAATCATCCTTGGTGACGTAGTATGAGCGTCGGTAGCGTCGGTTTGTGCAGGTCGTGGTGAGGCGACGCGATGTTCAGGTAACCAAAATAGTTGATTTTTGGAGGTTTTTATTTTTTTACTGGTAAACGGTTTGAGATAGAATTTTTTGGTTGCCAATTCCTTCCTATGCATTGCTCTCTTGATATGTTTCGTATTTTTTAAAAAATAAAAAAAATCAAAAATTTCAAAATTCTCCGATTGTGGTCTTCTGAGACAAAATTTGAAATTTTGGGCGCCTGTATCTCTGTAAGTATGACCCCCAGCATATTTTTCGTTTTCAGAATGTCTAGATAATTAACGCAAAAAAAATAAAAAAAATACAGAAACAAATTCGGACCCCCCGTATGGTAGCTACAAGCGCTAGAAAAAAAAATTTCCCCTTAGTAAACCCTTCTCAACGTTGCTCGTCTGAATATGGAAGAAAAAAAGTCTGCCAGTTACGGGTATCGAACCCCGGACCGCGAAAACACTAGTCGACGCCGCTACCGCGTACGCCACACCACTCGATGGAAGTTGGGTCGCTTAGACTGGTATAGATAACACACGGCTCTCAATGTATGCATGTTACCAAATATATATGGATTTACGAACAGAGGGTCTCATTGGATTTAAAAAATATTCAAGAATACGATCCGATGATAAAAACTCACGCTAGTTGAGTTATAAACGACATAAATGTGTCAATATGGTGGGGAAAAAAAATTGGAGGTAACGGGTTCCGAACCCCAGACCTCAAGTATTCGAAGCGACGGCGTTACTGACTACGCTATGCCCCACGACGGAAATTCTTTGCTTAGACTGGAATATAACACACTGGTCTCAATGTATGGCATAGCTTGTTGTGTTCAGATAGTTTGTCATCACGCCAACATTAAAACATGTTTTCTCGGCTAACCGTTGATGCAAGGCAAGCATTAGCATGTTTCATGTATAGAGTAAAAATGTCCAATGGAGAAACTATAGTCTTTATTTCCTTACCCCTTTAAAAAGAGACGCTACGAGTCGTCAAAAACGTGCTCAAATACACTCTGTTTTTTAGAATTATATTCTTTACGGCTATATTGTTTATGGAGGCGATCTTAAAGTTAGTTCCTAAGGTAGATCTGTAAATTGTCTACTTTGAAAAAAATCATCGTCTCGCTTAGTTTGTTGTGAACGACGTTAGGCGTCGCCGAAATTTCAAAGAGTTTCTTGTCAAGTTCCACTTTCGGTACCGATTGTGGGTGAACGGTGGTACCTAGTTAGTCGTAGCGTCGAACTTAAGGTCAGTAATCATCCTTGGTGACGTAGTATGAGCGTCGGTAGCGTCGGTTTGTGCAGGTCGTGGTGAGGCGACGTGTACTTTAGGTGACCAAAATAGTTGATTTTTGGAGGTTTTTATTTTTTTACTGGTAAACGGTTTGAGATAGAATTTTTTGGTAGCCAATTCATTCCTATTCATTTCTCTCTTGATATGTTTCGTATTTTTTAAAAAATAAAAAAAATCAAAAATTTCAAAATTCTCCGATTGTGGTCTTCTGAGACAAAATTTGAAATTTTGGGCGCCTGTATCTCTGTAAGTATGACCCCCAGCATATTTTTCGTTTTCAGAATGTCTAGATAATTAACGCAAAAAAAATAAAAAAAATACAGAAACAAATTTGGACCCCCCGTATGGTAGCTACGAGCGCTAGAAAAAAAAATTTCCCCTTAGTAAACCCTTCTCAACTTTGCTCGTCTGAATATGGAAGAAAAAAAGTCTGCCAGTTACGGGTATCGAACCCCGGACCGCGAAAACACTAGTCGACGCCGCTACCGCGTACGCCACACCACTCGATGGAAGTTGGGTCGCTTAGACTGGTATAGATAACACACGTCTCTCAATGTGTGCATGTTACCAAATAAGGGAAAAGTAGTGACTCCTCGCACCTTCTACAACCCTGATCCAGATCCGCCATTTTTTTCCGAAAATCGACCTTGTTTTTGTACCGAGAGCCACGTTTGGCCACGTGCTTCCGGCCAATATGAAACTTTGACTTCGCGCTACCGTAGTTTTTACTCGAAAACGCAGATTGAGCGATTTTGGATCAGGGATGTAGAAGGTGCAAGGAGGTCGTTACTTCCGCCACATGTTCGGCTGAGTTGTACACGCCCTCTCTAGTGGCGCGAAAAATCATAGACGCCCCTATCCAATCACATTGTTCGCTTTACCACCTATCATAGAGTACGTCATATGTAATAGTTTTGAATTGTTATTGCCGCTTCAAAGTTTGCAATATTTCAATATAATTTCTCAAGACAAACTTTGAAAAATAGACTGTTTTTTTAGGATGTATGAGTTGGAAAAGGTTGGTACCAACATAAAAAATACAAGGTATATATTTAAATATTATTTATTCAAGTAACAAGTACATTCGCCTCCCAACAGTTGGCTTCAAAATTAGATACAAACCACAACAGCAACAACTGGATTTACAAAGATCCAAGGACAGTAAATGAACACAACAGCATGAGTTGAACAAGTACATGAGAAAATTAGCTCCATTGGGTCACAGAGATGCTCGGCTTGAACAAGTCAACGGAAAAGTTGATTGAAGCGCAGCGTTGCATCTCCAGGCTGATGAGGAAGTGAGTGGTACTTGGTACAGCAGCATCTGATTGGTGCTACAGGCGAGGTCATTAAGTCCAGAAGGCTGAGATACAACATCTTGACAGTAGCGAGCGAGCTACGTGAGAGCAACATTTACAAAACACTGAAACAGAAGCAGCGGGACATCAGTTAAATAAAGTACAATTACCATCATTTTACCCAAGATTACATTATTCATAAGAAGTAGAAATGGAGAGTAGGCCTACGCCCTACTGAGAATGAAATAAATTAAACCAGTGCTATTATGGTACCTAAGGCTTAGAATTATAAGATTATTGTATTGCAAGAGATGGGACGGTCAGCAAGGGTAGTTTCTTTGTTTATGCGAATATTTATATGCAAGCATTCTTGTCACTGTGCACTCAGTCACTCATAAAGCTTCTCCTAATCCATCCAAATTATGTTGAGGCAATTTTTATGGAATTTGTATATCTCGCATAAATTTTCCAAATTGTAAGGGGTCTACAATCATCTGATAATGAGGCAAATTAGTGACTACATCCATAAGATGCTGAATATGTAAGTTTCACATCATACATGTATAACACAGTGCAGGGGCACGGGGCATTTTTCTTATTGTGATTTCAAGCACAAACGTGGATGGATTTTGAACATGGTGCATTTGGATTCCAAAGTACCCAAGATTACAATCTGATGATAGAAATTCTCAAAATCCAAAATAAATATCAGGTACTTTTTAGTGTTAGTATACCCTTCAGAAATTCACAAAATTGCAAGTGGTCTCAAATCTTCTGATAATGGGGCAAATTTGTGATTACATCCATAACATGCTAAACATATAAGTATGACGTCACATACGGTGATAACATAGGGCAGGGGCCACCGTTTTGTAACAATTAAAACAATTTTGTCCACCTTAAGAAACAAATACTACACATTATCTAACTATAACATTATAAATAATTTATCCCGATTGCATTGGATTTATTTTTTATATTTCAACCGTATTCCTAACGCGTGTAATTCCCTTTTAGTCAACTAACACTATAACTAAGCTGAACAAAATAAAACATCAAAATGGAAATGGGGGGGGGGGGGGGGGGGGGTACAATTTGCAAAAACTTCCAGGAATAAATGTAGCCTACACACTTTACTGACGGTAGAGAAACAGGGTCAAATGCACAGCCGTTCCTCACGTACTCCTCAAAACGGCCTTTCCTCAGACTCGCCCAACCACCAATCACAGAGCAGCATTGCCATGTGGACTGTTATGTGATTGGTGGTTGGGTGAGTCTGAGGAAAGGCTGAGTTGAGGAGCATGTGAGGAACGACCATGCATTTGACTCTTAGTTCCACCATTCAAAGTTGAGAACCGCACTATGACGATGTGTAATTGTTTAATTAGTAATAATGTGTCTCATGAATAATACACAAAAATATTCAAATGAATGGCAGTATCCTAATGGATTTGACAGCTCGTGCTCGCAAGTACAACTATATATGTTTACTACCGCAACGTTAAGAAATCAGAAGTAAAAAGTGTAAATGCTGCAAAGACCGAATAAAGGTAATTATTTTTATCGCTGCCATTTACTGATGTTTTAAATGTTTACTAGGTACTGGTACTGCCATTATGATTTAATCATTACCAAAACTGATGAAATTCTTTTTGGGATTTTGGAACTTTTTTCATCAGATCGTAATGTTCGGTACATTTTGAATCAAAATATACCACAGTTCCTAAATCTATCGATATTTGGGTGCACAATCACAAGAAGAATAATTCGAGTAAAATATCTTAAGTGGCCCTTGCCCTGTGCTATCAACGTATATTATGTTAATTTAATTTATTTAGCATCTTCTGGCTGTGGCCTATCATTTGTCACGTTATCAGCCAATTTGGGGCCGCATAAAATTTTGAAAATTTATGAAGTATCAAAACTGATGAAATATTAGGTGTGTGTATTTGTACATAAACAGCTGGGGCTGGATTCAAAAAGATACGTACTCCTACGTTGTCAAAGTGAAGCAAATCAGAAATCAAATCATCACTGGGTCTTACTACACATTCAGAAATCAAATTTTTTAAGTTTTATGGATAATATTTGACTACATTTTATCTCCACGAGTTTGTACAACTACATGTCATGGTTTATATCCCGACGATTTGCATCATACACTAGACAGAAAAATCTATAATAATGGATGGATTTACTCCATTTTTCATACTCAAACTTGAAATAAGTCATTATGTTGAAAAAATAACAAATTTTATAATTTGCATTTATTTTTCATTGTTGAGATATTATTTCCCACACAACAATGAACACTTGGCTTTTCAATGATAACTCAATAATGGTTTGAGATATCTGCCTATAATTTTTTTATTGAGTTACTATGGTAATAAGGTGTGTCCTGAACCTCAGTTTAAGTATTTATATGGTAATTTCAATTTATTGCAGTACATTTACCAAACAAACAAAATAATATTTAATAGTTTTAAAATGTGATGGAAGATAATTATAAAAAGACTTGTTAATGATATTAAAACTGAGGTTCAGGACAAAGATAATATTAATACCTTTCAAATAAAAAAAACATTACCATGATAGCTTATTTATAAGTATTGTTTTTCATTGAAATGAACCAGTGAAACGTTGAAAACTTACATTGCGAGTAATTTGATGTTAAAGTTTGAGATCAATTTTGGAAGGGAACACCTCAACTTACATTGATTCCAGGTTAATCAAAGACCCCAGGTCCATATGTGGTGGCACCTATTGGCACTATTATGAACTACATCCACCTTTTACCCGCCTAATTCAAAACCACAGACAGAAGCGGGCAAGCTTGTATACCAAATAACTGAAACTATATTGAAATTCAGACAGCATTTTTGTCTTTTCCGCTACGCATGAGACGGTTTCATAATTAATTGACGAGTAAATACTTACCCTACGAAAATATACATTATATCACTCTAATCAAGAAGGATCCCCCTATTTTTTGACATTAAAACCAAAATCACATAAAAATGTGTATTTTTAGTCTGTCTAGTGTATGCATATACCTTAAAACAAGATTATTTATGAATTAGGCATCTTTGTGAACCCAATGCCTGAGTTTTACTACAGACTGCTTGTACGTAAATAAATAAATAAAATAAAATAAATTCACATTTAGAGTCTACCCACTCATTAACCTAAACTGATATGCAGTGGGAGACTTTGATTTAAAGTGACTAAACGCCCTGCAGGTTTCGAACACCATCGACGAGTGAGCGATAACCAATCAAAGATCGATATTTCAAATACGAAACATATGAATCAGTGATTGGACAGGGCGGACACCTGCGGACAAATGCCAGAATCAACAAGGCTGATTCAGAACAACTTTGAATTTATTGAGTGCATCGTATCATACTCACGTGCTGTATAACATACTCACGTAGTTGTATCAGCTGCTCCACGTGCTGGTGTAGTTGTCTAGGATGGAGTCGTCTGTTCGGGTGTTCAATACTCCAAGATGCGCTGGATCACTCTGCAGTCGTACGGGTTGACAACGCACCTTCAAACACAGACATGTTGTTAACCCTTTCCGGTTATGTGTTGAACGAGGCTCAACATCACAAGTCCTGCAGTTACATGCGATTCAAAACTGATTTTGTTTTCAATTTTCCAATTCTGGTGCCCACCTATTTCAGTCCAAAATGTACTTCTTATGAACCAACAATGTCACTAATAATATTAAACGGAAGAATTGGACAGCAAAGGGTTAGGCCCTTACATCTCCATATTACTGAAACATATTTAAAAACAGACTCCAAAGTTGTATTCCTATTGTGAAGGTTGTTACTTATTTCCCTAATAATATTATAGCATAAGCAAATGTATTCTATTTTGAGTATTTTTCAAAATACAATTGCGTTTTCTATTGAAAATACAAGGCTAAAAAAGTATCTTGTATTTTGTATCTATAATATATTAATGCTACGTTTACAGCTACGCGTTGCGAGCGAAGCGAGGGCGCGAGCTCCAATCAGCGGCCGAGTTTCATGCAAAGAAGTTACAAACTCGGCCGCTGATTGGAGCTCGCGCCCTCGCTTCGCTCGCAACGCGTAGCTGTAAACGTAGCATTACTTAAGTATTTTGTAATAAAAATACAAATATTTGACCTGGTGACCGTCAAGCTCCTTCACAATCTCCTGCTGGTGCTCGGGCGAGATGGATTCCAGCGCCTTCTGGATCACGGGGCAGCCGTACATCTGCAGCGCTGGGGGCAGGACGTGGCCTCAGACCTGCGGGGGTCACACAAAAATTTTATTTTGTATAATAATAACAACAACAAATAATATGTTTTTTTCAACAATCATTTTAGTTGGGGGAGTGTGTGGGATGTATATAATATTTAACACATTTTGGATTTGTAATTAAGACGGTTTTAAAACTTTACTTTGGAAAAACAAATTTTCTGATTTTTGATCAAATTGTTTACATACACGTAGGTAACTTCAAGTTAAAAGACATCTATCATTTTAAGTTATTATTGGATAATTTACTAAAATTTGGATTTGTAATAAAATTCCAATTTGAAACCAAAATCCAATTTTGTTTTGAAAATATTTTTATTTGCATGTTTCTTGACATGTTTAATAATAATTTTTTTTACTTTTTGTTTTACTTTGGAAACTTCAAAATTGTAGACTTGGGATTATGAAATAGCCAAGATGTTTTAAAATTTCCCACTCTTATGTTCTTTTTACACTTTCCAATTTCCAATTTCCAAAAAAAATATTTCGATTTATTCAAACAAAATTTTTATTTGTTTTCACGCTATATTTTAACTGTATCTGTTTCTCCATAATTCGTCTCATTTGTCCTTTTAATAGTGGTTGAATGACCCCTTACAGTTAGGGTTGCCATTTACCGCGGTTAAACCCGGACATGTCCTCTTTTTCGTATGCTCTTCGTGCGTCCGGGCGGCTTTTTAATAACAGCATGAAATGTCCGGGTTTTTGGTTTCACTTCGGTCGGATCGCGTCTTTTTCACGAAAAATGCAGGTGTCATGTTCACAATTCGATTAGTCGCATTTAGGCCTCAGGTCCCTTACAACACTGCTTTAATGGTATCATTATTTTCGGTGGCATACCGAAGGGAATTTTGGGGCTTAACACCCCCCCCCCCCCTTCTACACTAGGCCTACCTACAAAAACTATTCTTATAATTTTAAATATGTAGGCCTATATAGAAGCACAGATAACGGATTGTAGGATCAAGCTTATCTACACCAAGCTTTACACCTATTATGGGTTTCACTGCGAGCTGGGATCACCTCAGGCTACGAAAACACATTTCTCTCACTAGCCCACTACAAGCTTATCTAGGATCAGCCTTTACACCAATTATGGGTTTCACTGCGAGCTGGGATCACCTCAGGCTACGAAAACACATTTCTCTCACTAGCCCACTACAAGCTTATCTACATCAGCCTGTACACCTATTATGGGTTTCACTGCGAGCTGGGATCACCTCAGGCTACGAAAAAACATTTCTCTCACTAGCTCACTACAAGCTTATCTACATAAGCCTGTACACCTATTATGGGTTTCACCCCTCCCTGACCCACTATATGCATCAATCCCTGAGTATACCACTCTTTATTACAATGTCCTCTTTTTACCACCACAACTTATGGCAACCCTACTCACAGTGTTGCTCCCCCCGGTCCAATATTATCCTGGACCGTGGGCTCCCCCGCACAGGTGCGTCCTCCACACTTGCTGTGAAGTACGCGCGCACTCCTTTGAGGTTTGTCGAAATACCGACTCTGGCTGGATCGCAGAAGTGGATCACTTTGGACCAACTTGATAGGTAGAGACAACTCACTAAATGTCCCACAGCTCTTATACATAGCACTATCGTTGTACTGACAGCACCACGTTTAATTAGTTGTGTTAATTAATTATCAGCCATGTCGATAGAGAGAAAATGCAAAGAAAACCGTTTGATGCAGTCTTACCTGGACATGACAACAACGGCGACACATCCACCTCTTGCCGTACGCTGAGCGCGACTGACTTCACTTGTCATCTAGCACGAGTGATGTAGTGTGGCTCTAGGGGGGAGGGGGGGGGGGGGGGTGATTGATAATAGCAGAGTACAACGGGTACGCAACTGTGGAGGAGGTAAGCGTCATAACAGAAACGTTATATCAACAATAATAATCACAATTAAGCAAAACTAAGAGGTTATAGAAAGATAGGAAAAAAGAAAAGTTTAAGCAGAGAAAAAGAATAGAAGAAAGGAAATTTGACATAATCATTTAAATGAAAGGGGAGAAAGTAAGCAATGTCATTGAATTGACTGTAAACTTATACCTGGCAGTTAGCACCTCCACCAAATTAATTGAGATTTTATTCACTGCTCATTTGCCCTTGAATTGAATGTCAACTTTTTCTTGGTACCTCCAACAAAAGCATTATTTAAACAATGATGCCAGTTGTGACGATGAGTGAAGGAACTCCACAACAAATCATGCCCAAGCCAGGATTCGAACCTATTCACTGCATCAGTTGGCAATTGATTGCTTAAAATTACACCAACATATCATTGCCATTACAGTACTACTACTATACTTACATTCATCACAGCTGCACTATAATTTAACGACTAGTTATTTCATATTGTCTAGTTTGATTGATGGTTCTCCATTGTAAATAAGTTTTGTTTCTGAATATGATAGAATTAAATATTGAAGACAATACACTCAACAGATTCCTGTCATTAATGAGGGGACATTCTTACCTGTATTAGGAACCTTGTAATGAATTATGGCTAGGGAAATGATTAATTAGTTATATTTATATTTTATCTCATTGATTAATGGCGTAATTTGTGATTGAGCAATTTCTGCAATCATAGTATAGAAACCTTTAGGTTAGCATTAGCATGTGTCTATGTATTTCTATTCCCACCTCTCAATCTCTTCTACTCACCAAGATGGAACGTGGGAGTGATGGAGCAGATGCTGGCAGGACACCGTTTGTGAAAAATGCACATTGTTCACATGACAACTTACCAAAATTTAAAACCCAGATTTATTGTATATTGAGATGTTAAAAGTAAAGGAATGTAAAACGGAAACATTTATGAATAAATAAATAAAAATAAATAAATAAATTCACATTTAGAGTCTACCCACTCAGTAACTAAACTGATTTGCAGTGGGGGACTTTAATTTAAAGTGACTAAACCAACCCTGTAGGCTTCGAACACCATCGACGAGTGAGCGATAACCAATCAAAGATCGATATTTCGAATACGAAACATATGAATCAGTGATTGGACAGTGCGAACACCTGCGGACAAATGCCAGAATCAACAAGGCCGATTCAGAACAACTTTGAATTTATTGAGTGCTTCGTTGCTAGAACGGCTCCAAAGTCACCGTTTACTTATTCCTAAGCCAAGAAGTAATGGAATTGAATCCACATTAGAAGTTAAAAAACTTCTGCCTGAAGCGGGATTTGAACCCGGGACCTTCTAAATTGGAAGCAGGGATGGTAACCACTGGACCAACGAAATTGTAAACATAAGTTGTATAAGAGTGATTTTTGAAGTGCTTTGGGAACATGGTTCGAGATGATTATCTACCTGATCTACCCTATGAAGGATCCTGCCATCAGCAAGCAAGAGTACATGGATGCCAAGCAGGGCTCGTCGATAGCGAGGGCAGTTGCCACTGCTCCCCCTCACTCAGCCCTTGAGCATAACATAGTACGAAGAAGTAGTGGATCTGCAAAGCATTTCTTGAGGCTACTTCCACAAATCGTGTTTTTCCTCATACCATTTGATATCAGTACTAGTGTTTGGATAAAATGAAAGGATAGGTACATTGGACATGTTTAAAATATCAATATCTGTTACATACAGTATTTTAGTGTAAGCTGGCCTTCATATCAACAGTAGTTTGCAACACGATTTCAACTTCAAACAAAACCAACTTCTTAGTTGTTGGAGGCTTTCACGACCTGTAGATGTGAACTGTTGTGTTGTTCTTGGGTTCCGTCGTGTCGGTGCCAGGTTAATATTACTCACAGTACTGATTGACATTACATAGTAATATCAACACAACACTGACACTACGAAATAACCCAAGAACAACAACAACAGTTTACAAAACTAACTCATCATTTGGAGCATGTGTTAACACAAATTATTGTCTAAACACAATAACTGATCAATATTCAATTGTATGATTTACATTATACTGCGCTTACTGGTGTTGAATATATTCGATACAGTGGGGTTCCATTTAAAACATCAAAGGTATATGTATTAATGTGGTCTACGTTTATTTACGTTGCAAAGATTTTAATTTAATATGTTATGAAATATTAATGAAATGAAGGCACAGATTTGGGTTGTTGTTTTATGACGTACTCGACAGCTAGCTCATAGAAAGTCGGTCTTTTAGTCGCCTCTTACGACAGGCAGAGCTATCCTGGACTCATTCTATACCCCGAACCCAGACGAAGAATAATGGGACATGATAGACTGATTAGGAACATCTGTACATGATAAATTGATGAGTAAGCTACAATTTTCGATAGGGAAGTACTAATTATAAACTGCTACGAATGCAATATTAATATTATTAATCGTCGTTCACAATTGCCCGTAGAATATTGTGTGAAGTGATATAAAGTGCACCACAGTGTGCACGATGCACATGATCATTGGATCTATGGTCTACATTATGCACGCAGTACTTAACTTGAACTGTATAAGAAGCATGAACTGGTCAATTCACAACAAGGAAATTTAAATTTAATTATATGTACTAAACTAATTGAATATATTTACAATAAAGTCTTTATTGATACTACAGCTTATATTTTATTTGTATTTTATACTGTTTAAGACAAAAGCCTAGGTTAATTATTGCTGTGTAATGTTTTAATTCATCTGCACTTATACATATAACATGAAAATGGAAACATTTAGCAAGTCTTATGATCACACATATAAAAATAAAAATTGTTTTTAAATAAATGCCTATGTAGATAATGCTATACTTTCAGAGTGAGTGACAGTTGCCAAATACAAAGTTTGAGACCTTCTCCAGTACACATACACTAGGAGAGGTAAAGATAATCATTTCACCAGATTTCTACTAAAGATGCAACAGGTATGTGTTAAACGTTTCTGTTCTACTTCTACACTTGATTAACAACAAATAAATTATTGTTCAAAGAAAGTTTCAGTATAGCAAATGACGGCTTCAATCAAACATTAAAAAATATAACTGTTGCTTACTCTATGTAACAATCAATTAGAAAATGTAAAAATCATCAACATATTATCATATAGATGAACCTAGTTTCCTTTGTTTGATAAATTTATGCTTATATTCGCATGAATGCATACGACTAGTTGTGCAATGTTGTGCTACATTAATTTATCAGGTTTAGTGATGCAATTATACCAACATTAGGTATTTACTTATACATGTTGGCACTGGTTTTGGTTCATAATACTTAAAGAAAGTACGGCAGCTTAAAAGCATTACGCCCAAAATAATGCTTGAACAAGACCTAGGTAAATGTCAGGAAGAATTCCGCTAAATAACGACGTCATCGATTAGTTGAGTCCCCAACACTGACACCTCTACACTCGTTAATATAAGAATGTTTAGATACGAAACACTGTGCGTTATGTCGCATCTGTTGTCATTTCGGGCGTTGCAATGGGTTACGTGTGTAACCGCCTTCTTAATGAGATGTGGCGTGGTGACCAATCACGTGCGTCCGATGGAGGGTAGGCCTAAGTCTACCAACAGCAGAAGTTCAATGGAAGCATCACTCTTGCAGTGTGTCCTTCTACAAGAAGCATCTAGAACTGGAACAAAATACAAGCGTTAACTTATTAACTTAGCTATAAAAACCATCAATACCTTCACACTCACTAATTTTTAGAGTAGTGTTGAGTGGGAAAGAATTATAGGAACCAACAGCTTACCTTAACGTAGTTCGGCAGCCGTTCTGAGTTGGAGAATCACATAAATATTTGTGTGATTCTCCAACTCAAAACGACTGCCGAATCACTTTAAGGTAAGCTGTTTGCTCTTATCATTCTTTGCCACTCAACACTAATGCAGCCTCTAGGCACTCTTTATCAATGAAAGCTAATTTTGTAATAGGCCTATATTTATTTACATTCCTCCACACATGCAACTTTATAGTACATAGTTTGCCCAGAATGTATTGAGCAACAGAAAGATTATCTGCACATTGGTAGGCATAAATACAATATCCACAGTAGGCCTACCTGCTGCCCTTATTCCCTCCTGCCCTCTCTATCCGCCTCTACGTATCACATTCTCTTGAGGACATCTTACATCCCTTCTACCACTCAGCATTTGGGGCAAAACAGAACACATACAATCAAAACTAACTCACTCTTTTCAGGAATTCTTCGGAACATATTCGTGCTCGTGCGTTCGTGGCCAGTTTCATTTCACTGATTTCTTTGTCGATTTCTTCCATAAAGTGGATAACAAAGTCCACTAATTTATGCTTGTACATTTGCTCCGTATGGAAGTTGGTGATTAGGAAGCTGATGTCGTATCCCTGCAAAAGAAATAATTATTAGTTATTAACTTATTATGTAATTGTAGGGGCTTATGCTAAATTATGATTTCTAGGGAGCATCAAGAGTTAAAAAAGATGGTTTGAATTTCCTTTCAAGAAGAATTTCCAAATCCGTACATTATGCAATGAAAATTATTCTGAATGATCATTTTATTTATGTAACTCCCTCACATGCATCGTTTTCCTGAACACCATAGTTTTATTTTATATTTCTTTATTATTTTATTTATCCGCTACATGGTCGAAACATTGCGTGTCATTTTTTTATTTATTTATTTATTTATTTATTTTCAAGATGAATACAAGAAATACTTATTACAATACAGAGATCTGTTGGAGATTTGGCAGAGATTTGGCAAATCAATAATCATATAAAATTTGTACTTTGTTTAAAAAGTTACAGAACACCATCTCCGTCAATATCCCTAGTCCATAAATCACAACGAAGCAAATCGTGTGTGATTGCTTTATGCTTATGTACAACCCAACACTACCTGCATGTATGCCAATAACTGAAATATCACATCAATTGATTTGGTGTGTCACTAGATCACTAAACCAGCCCAGTTTAGTGATTTCATTGGGGTAAGAATGATAGAAGACAATAGTATGCCACTTCATGTTCTGGCAGCCATTTGAAGTGTGAACATGATGTACATCAAACAAGTTGCCAAAACGTTTCGGCTTCAAGTGACTACCAGAAATCCTACAGGTAAGCTGTTGGCCCCATTTCTTTCCTCAAACAAATCATTAACACAGCATGCGCTGACATATGCGTGAGTGAACTAGTCTCTCACCTCCATCGGTTTCCGCCGCAGCACGACAAAGTTCTCGGCCCGCATCATCATGAACCTCATGAACTTGTGGCACAGAATCTTCTCTATTTCGTCGGCCTGCTTCACTGCGATGCTTATGCGAACAGAGTTGATTGACGTCTCTACAAGGACCTTTTCTTTCTCGTTGCGGCTTATGACAACCGGCGTTAATAGTAGTTCTTTGCTGGTTCTGAAACATACTGATACGTGTGAGCTAAGGTCTAGTTGGATGTCGAAGCTCGATTGCTTCACTTGCGGTATGTACCGACAAGAAGACTAGCAGACACATTTAAGTTGTTGGATTAAATGAAAAGAAACAGAAAACTATGTTTTGGAGTACAACCAGTGAAACATTTATGAATATTGTGAGAGTATTTTTTCAAGAAAGCTACAGATAACGAGTTTTTTTAGGGTTAGTCATGGATGACAAAAAGAGACAACAGAAAACAGAACGTTAGCATAGGTCTACCTCCCATTTTTGGTACAAGCTTGTCATGTTTTTATTTATAAAGTGATTCCTACATCAGTTTTCTACCAACATAAACCAATGTTTATTTGCACTTATTTGGTCCAAATGTAATGATTTCAAAAGCTTAACTCAAAAGAAGATCATTGTACAGATTATGCAGAGTCCTAGAAAGAATCAGTAAAACCACCAGTGGAGACACATGAACTACTTTTGTAATTAGACCCACAGCTTATTTCTATAACTGGTATCAACAGGTATGCAAGGTGTGCGATTCCACTAAAACAGCCACTGTTCCTCACCTCACTTCCACCTCAGGCTTGTTGTGCCTCTCAACAACTTGGGACGCAAAGTTATCGAGGCACATAGCGGCCGTCAATGTGTGCCGGACAGCTGTCAAGTAGGGGCGTAGTGTGGCAGCCTGAAAACAGAAGAGCTCATGCAGACAACAAGCTGTGATTGTAAGTGCAGATTAATGAGGAATGAGGCCACTAACAGTTAGGAACGAGAATGCAATGAAAGAGTGATTTGCCGAAAAGCAGCAGTTCAGCGTGCAATCTGACGGGCATTTCTACAGCTACAACTTCAGGTAGGCCTAGGCCTAGGCTAGGCTATCTAGGCCTAGGCCTATCCCATTGGGTTTTAGTATAACTTCAAACCCAATGACTAGGGTGTGTTGGCCGAATCTAGGCCTAGGCTAGCCTTGGCCTGTCTTTGATCCTACCATTGTGTAGGCCTATCCAATCCCAAGGGATTGGATACACAATAATACTAAGCAAAGGCCTGCCTTGACCTAGACCAAAGCCTATGTTAAAGCCATGAATTATAATTTACTAGAACAAGAAGACTATTAATTCATCTTAAATTAGTATATATTTACGTAGCCTATCCTACATGAGTCACTTTTGAAAGCCTAGCCTGTAACTGGGCCCAACCCTAACCTTAACGTTGACTACCAATCTCTTTATTAATACAAAAATATGTCTCACAGCCACTCAACTTACCATTTTTAAGTTTCAAAAATGCAAACTGCACTTAACCACACAGCTTTAAACCTTTAAAAATCAATTATTTTTGGTAAATTACGAGTAAATCGCCTTCAAGAGTGGAAGGGCGTAGCCTCTCCCAGATTTTGACAGGCGGCAGCATCTTCTTCTTTTCCAAGATTACGTTATAACCACAAACATTGCAAGTGCTCGCACACGGCCAGTTCTTTAGTAGAAAAGACTACTTAGCTTTACCACACTTTACGTTCCATTATTGTATTGTTTATTTGTATGGCCTCATTTTATGATCTGCTTTATGACAGCATACATCTCAGATAATTTATGTCAGTGCGGTTTACCATGGCGATGAGGATGGAATGGGTTCGAACCCGCAACCTTTTGCGTGATGGTACAATCAATGATGGTACCAAAGATTTGTAATCTTTGGTTCTACCTTCGCAAGCCGAATATTTTCCAAGATAATGGATGGAAGACTGCATTGCAGCGGTCTGCATCCAAAATTTTCCTCGTATCGTAATAATTTGTTTTACAAAGTTAGTGTTTCCATCTGCTGGCGGCCCCTGTGAAGTGGTACTAGTAGTGGTAGCCGTCTTTGTTTTGTTTACAAAATGTACGGTGCTTAGAATAAAGCTGGAATGTGATTTGAAATGCTTGCGAGTTACGAGTAACAATATTGCCTAATGAGGTGGGCAAATGTTCAAACTTCCACCTCGGTACACCGTGCATTGACAAGTACAAGACTCGAACCCGGGAGGTTGCCAGTTCAATTCCCTGTTTTATCACATGATTGAATGATTGATTGATTGATTGATTCTGATGAATGATTCTTGTTACAATAAAATAAATGTTTCCTCTTTTCGAAAGTTCTTATTTGACATGTGCAAGATGCGTTGCAACAAACAGAAATATTTCTTGAATCATAGAAACATATAAGAAAGAGCAGTAAATTCTCTAGACAATGATATGGTTTACTTTTACTGAATTTTAAAGCAATTATAACCAATAGAAATCGAGGGTTTCGCAGGGTTGCAGGTGGTGGACATACAGCCTCATAAATTAATCATATAGTAGTTTCCTCCTTTTTCTTCCTTTCCTTAGCACCCGGGGGGAGGGGAGGGGGAGGGGGATTGAGCCCCATAACCCACTCGTCCCACTCCCCCCTTATCACGGAGGTATCATCCCCGATAACAGGGTCTCCCTTCACTTCGACGTTTCTTATTTAGGCTTCCATGCCGAGGAGGGAAACTTGAAGCTTATATATAGGCCTATGAAAATAAGGGATAACTGATTGAAAAGAGGTAATACATGATTTCGTACGTAGCCGAGCCAGTACGAAGTGGCGCCAAATCTGTGATCACTATCCAGTGTTGCCACAGTAACCTTGTGAATGCTGACGTCATAAATGAGTGAGTCGGAGCCAATCAGCGGGTGGAGTTAACAAATACTGACGCGTGATTGGTCAATCCCTCAGTCATCTATGACGTCAGCATCCACAAAGTTGTTGTGGAACGAATGTACCACAGTATAGTAGTGAAACTTACCTTGAACAGCTTAGGCACGGCTGCTTCCCTGCGACACTAGCGCGCGTAGCGGTAATATTGTTGACATACATTCGTTGTAAGGTCATCTTAACTAATGTAAATAACTACCTCAAGTTGTAATAGAACTAACCAGTTTTTAATTTCAGGGCGGACACGGGCGGACGCATCCACTTACTCTTTTTTCGTGAGTGGACGCGTGCATCCACTTAATTGTTGAGAAAAACCTAATTAAAAAGTCAATGAGATGTTGTAATAGACTGGATAGCCTTTTTACCCCTGTACTAATGTGCCGATTGGACTTTTCCCTACCGTTTTCGTCAACGTTGAAATTCTTTTTGGTGGTTTTCTGTTTTTGCACTACAAAAACGACAGGGTATTGCATCCCGTTTGGTATTTTTTTCGGAAACGCTCAGAACGCACTCTAAAAGCCCGACTTAAAAAAAATTACCTGCGGCACTATTGTTGGTGTCTCTTCCCCCCCCCCCCCCCCCCCCCCCCTCCGAAGAAGATCATCGAGCGTCCGCCCACTTATATTTTAAAAATTAAGCACTGGTACTAAGTACTACTCTGTGGACTCTATACCACTGAGCTAGACTGCTATGCCACAGCAGATAGATGTGAACTGTGCGCGCATGTGTTTGCAGCAAAAAGTTGGTCGAATTTCGCTACCATATACATTTGTATGCACTGACTGTGTGGCTGGCTATAGTAGTCACCACGGACGGCTAGCTTCATTATCTTATCAAATGTTTCTCCCAAATTGGATGAGCTATGTTCACTGGACATAGCTACATTGTGTAATTGTATGATATTATGATAACCACAATGAAAATTATCATATTCTGCAAGTCTCTACTTTTTCCCTGACCAGGGACTGATACCTTATCGTGGTGGGCAGGTTCGTGTGCTTTGGTGATCCTGAGAGCTACGTCGGCGGAAGCGTATGCTTCTGGTAGGGCCACCCTCGCCGGACAGGTCGAGGGGGAGAAGCCAGACGAAAGGCCTTCAACATTCTCCCCTTTCCATTTTCATCCCCTTCAAATCCTACTTGTCCCTTCCCTCCAAACACCTCCCGTCGTCGTATGATCTATACTTAACGTTCTTCATCTCAAGAATTCATTTCATTGTCACAACCCATTCTTGTTATAGTGGAAGTTAAAATGTTCATTTTAAAGATTCTGGAACAGCCTATATTATACACAGTTCAATATGGCAACATTTCCAACCAACACAATTGAATTCAAGGACAAAACCCATTACATATAGGAAGAGAAGCTAAGAATACAAATAGGCAGCAACTGAATCTGCGCCATTGATGATATAAATAAAACAATAAATAATATAAATGACAGCTAAACTACACATTGCTATAGTTTATTTTCTTGCCACCAGAATGCATCCAGTCTATTTTTACTGCCCAATATACTAACATTCGACAATAGTTTTCTTTGATAGATACTTTTTGTCCTAGAATCAAAGACGTTGTAAGCAATAAAGTATGAAGTATGCAATGAAGTATGAAGTATGCAATGAACAACACAAGCAAATAAAACTCATCCTCACAGTGCTGGAAACAATGTATTGTATAGACAAGTATGTACAACAGTTATTCAATTCACAACGATTGTCACGAGCGTTCACGTCAAGAGCATAACAGCATGTTAACTAATCAACTATTTAACTGTGGTTGCAACAACATGGGACAGTGAAAGCTGCGTTGCCAACTGGTGCGTAACGTAACAATACTACCGGTACATCTGGCAACAGTGTTAACATTGATAATACAACATCATAATAGACAACATCATCTCGTTTTAAATACTAGATTTTTATATTTTATTACATACAAACGATTGGAAATAATTTGTGCAAAAGCTTTGTTTCTTTCTTACTTTCGTTTATTTAATTTTCTACGTCACCTAGTTTCATAAAATCATGATTTATTTTCCATCGAAAAATAAGAATTTATAGATGTCTCTCATTGAAACTGGATAGTTAAGAGGAGTTTGTAGCTGACATCTAGTATAGCATTGTAGACGAAGCCAATTGAAGCATCTTTGAACTTTGTTGCCATAAAACAGTAAATATTTAGTTTGGTTGCGAGATGAGTCACCCACGAACAGTTTTGCTTACATCAAAGAGAGAGCGAGAGAGTAGAGAGTTGAGATAGAGAGATAGAGAGAGACAGAGAGCTAACACTAGTCTTCCCTCGAAGTCTTGTTTACGTTACTTAAATACCTATATAATGTATAACAGTTAACATCATTTCAAAATTGAATTATTACCCTCTAGAACAGTGTGTGTGTTCTAGACAAGATTTATCTCTAGAACATGTTTACAACATCGCTTCACGTCTCTTCATTTTAGAGACAGAAAATTTCTTTTATCGGAAGGCTACGTTTCTTGTTTCATACAAGTTTACAATGACAAAACTCGTTCACGGCCGTGCAACAAAGTATGTTGTACAATGTACATCTTCCCATGGCCACTTGTATGAACATCTCCCAAACACTAACATTTTATAATCATTTAAAAACTTGAAAGTTTTACATACTTCCCTAAACATTGCAACATTAATAAGATTTCAATATCTAAAAACCTGTCAAGTGTTCAACTGTAGCTCGATTGTTCACAAAATTGGCACAACTTCAATATTATCCTATTACATTTTCAAATACCATGTCTTTCAAGCATTACCATTAGCACCGTTTTCAATCGAATAATACAATATTTTACATAAAATAATATTCTTAATATAGTTTACTTAGACATTAGAATCTTTGGCATGTACGATAAATATACACCGATGTATTAAAACACCATCCTCGCATTAATCTACAAATATACATTGAATGCAATTCTGACATCGTTGAGTATTTTTGCAATTGGTTTATAATAATAATAATATTATTATATTATATTATTCAATAAATTAGTTATTCAATATATTTAACAGAGACAAAGTTTGTTCTTTTCTTAACACCAGCTACGCACTGGTCACAACCCATTATTTTGATATCAAGTGAATCGTCGTCTTTTCATAAAATGTCCGTAAGTCTTGTTCGCTGCCATTCTTGTATCTCCCCGACCAAATCACAGCCTGGAACTGAACCAAGGACAGGGGATTAGTGGAAGCAATGCAGATAATACACAATACACAATGAGTGGCAAACACTTAGTGTTTCCGCACTAATTCACCAACTTGGCTAAGCTCCTAGTCAACTCTGTTTGGTAACCATGGTTTCAACAAACATTAGATTCAAAATACATGGTAGTCACCATGTTTGTTCATAGAGAAGCTCCGGTTAGCGGCTAATCAGAGATTAAAAAGTTGGTGGAACCGGCCGACACTAGCGGCAGACATACTATAGGGGAATATAGGCTACTTTTGTAAACATGACAACCGATGGCGATGACTCATTACTGCTATACCTTATCGTGGTGGGCAGGTTTGTGCGCTTTGATGATTCCTGGAGCTATGCCGGTGGAAGCGTATGCTTCTGGTAGGGCCACCCTAGCCGGACAGGTCGAGGAGGAGAAGTCAGACGAAATACAGTCCACATCCGCCCCACTACCTTTTCCTTCCACTTCACCTTTTCTCCCCGCCCTCCCACTTGCCCCTTTCCTCTAAACAGCCCCTATTTCATTTTCATATTTCACCCTCTCATCGTCTCGATAAGCCAAGTTGCACAGATATGAAACGTTAAGCCCAAATATCAAGCATTAGTTTGTTTTCTGCTATCAGTGGAAAATAAGGTTATTTCGAGGTTACCTCTCTTAATTACTGTCATCAAGAAGAAATGTTAATACAAGAGTGTGTCTGACTGTTCCGTATCGGCAAATATGTAAACATTCGTCTTCCAAGTAAATGGATCAATTTCACACAATACTTAAGTCGCTCCACAGCAACTTACGGGGCTGGGGACGTCACAGATGGGCGTGTCGGAGCCAATCAGCGGGCGACTTTCACCAATACTCACACTTGGTTGGCCAAGCCTCACTCATCTGTGACGTCCCCAGCCCCAAAGTTGCTGTGGATCGAATTTAGAACACTTCTAGCCTGGACATATTTATTTAGGTCTAGGTATTAAGTCGCTGAGTACCTCTTATGTGGTAGGTTTTCTTGCGTAGCGGTAATAGTGATGTGTGATTGGTCAGGAGTGCCATCTTAAGTCGGTCCTCCGTCTCGCTGTGTTGGTAACTCTGGGGGGACTCAGCTTGCAATGAATATCACCGGCCGGGCCGACGCGACACTTGCGGCGCTTTTCTGAACCAACCCGCAACACGTCAAAACAATGAGTCACAAACACTCTAATTATTATTATTGTGTTGGTTCTTTGTTCTACTTTGTGTGGGTGAGTTGGTAACACGATACAATGTGCGTCTCTGTGTTTGCACGAAGGTCAGTTTATTTAATACAGTTTACTCTATTTTAAGTACTTAAGATGTGTGATTGCCATTATTTGCAAGTGTCCCTTTGAGTATAACACCACTTACGTTGGGTAGAGTCGCAACGCAGGTGGTTGTTTTTGTATCGCTTAATGTTTGCTAGACGGGTAGTACAAAGACGCCGTGACATGGTCGATGTTACAGGCTGGGGCGTCGTTGTACTATCCGACTAGCGTATATTGGGCTGTTAGATCTTTGACCCCTAGTGCGTAGCGAACCGAACAACTCCAAGGTTCTACTACCTCCTGATTTTTTGACTAATTATATACTTTATAACTCTGCAACTCTTGAGTAAATGATTATATTTTTGTTCTCTCATGGTTTGCCCATAATATACATTTATATCATTATATTTTCACATGTGTTGATTGAACAATCTTCAACTAACTCGACTAGTTTATAGTTTCGTTTGACATTGCTGATTGCTGACGACGTTTGTCGTAGTTATAAGAATAATATTGTTATGTATCAAATTCAACCGTCAAGTAATCTGTTACCGAAAAAAAACAGGTTTCACAATTTAATATGAATGTATTATGGAGTGAATTGAAATGTATAGTTTAAAAATTATAAACATTGGATGATTAACTATATTTTCTTTATAACCTGTGTAAGAAAGAGCAAATAAAAATAACTTAGAGACTATTTTTTAATTTTGTGTAAGTTAATTTTGCTTTAAAGTGATAAAAAAACAGTATGTGATACGAACAGAACTAATATGTCACGTTATAGACATACATTTTTTTTTTTTAGTTTGCAATGATTTTTTATGACGTCATAATTATAAACCCCTTTATCAACATGAAGAAGTTAAATCTGCATTTAAAATAAGTATTTGAAAGCAGCATAGACTGATTTGCTCACCTGAATAGTCGATTCGTTTCAAAGAGAGAGAGTATTGGTTTGGAAACAAATCTGCTAAAGTTAAGGAAGAAGGAAACGGAAGAAAACACTCTACCTCGATTTAAATGTTATTATGTTTTATTTTATGTTTCTATATTTCGAACAGGCGCAACGATTTTAAACTATTGTTCGAAACCGTCGCGCCCACTCCGCGCCATTTGATTGGTTGATTGTGTTGTTGTGTGAGTGCTTTGGAAGGGTGGGGGAGGGGGGGAGGGGGTGTCCAAAGTATGGCTGCAAAGCGACACATAGTGGTGTTAGTTAGTGTGTGTGATTGATTAGGCAAGATTAAGCTGCATGCTATGTGTTGAGCTGAAAGAACAGGTGCATCACATGCTAGACAATGACTAGGAGTGCTCTACGTGTCGGTGCTAGGCTGAAAGAAGATCCATTTGAGAATATGACAGAATAGATAGATCACTGCACATTATTGTGAAGAAAAGTATCATTGAGAGAAAAGTGTCTTGTGATATGGGATATATTGCTTCCTTCTTAGATACATCAAGATTCAACATTCGTAAAACGTAAAATGTATTTCATTATCTAACTGGCATGACATATAATATATACTAGCCCCACGTAACTAGTCTCATACCAAGGTCCGTAAATCCCCTGTCGGGGGCTCGTCGAACTGAGGTTTACCGAACCTCCGCCAGGGGATCGACGGACCTTGGTATCATACGGACCTCAGATCCGTATCTACTGCCTCTTTCATGCACGCTGTTTCAATTAAAGTCAAGAGACATCTGAAGTTTATCCACACATTCATAAAGACAGTCCCGCTTAATAGAGTGTATACAAGCGCCATTAGTTATAGATCCGATGTGTTAGAACTTCCCAGTATCTAATACCAGGTTCTCTTAATGCAGCATTGTTTGTCAAATGTAGACTTGAATGTTTAAGTTGGATTTGAGGTGTTCTCGTTATTGTGAATTCTGACTGTAATGTTTGTTGAAATCACGGTAACCAAACCAAGCTACTATATCAGAGTTTAACGACGTTGGTGAACCTAGATCCTAACGTAAGTTGTATAATTAATAATTTTTCGTAGGAATACCCGTTATAGGGTGTACACCAGCTTTACCTCATGTGCCCCTCTTCAGGTGACTAACTAGGTTATTAGGGTGTTTGGATAGTTGGGAAGGAATGTCTGAGAGCTATTAGTAGGATTCAATCCCAGCATTCGCCTTTACGACTGAGGAAAACTCGGAAAAACCTTCAGTCAGGACTACCGGTGGCCGGAATCGAACCGGCGACCTCCCGAATTAGAGTCTCGCGTCTTACCGCTGAGCCACCTCTATCGGTTAAGTTGTATATCAAACGCGTAGGTTGCCGAAACGTCGAGAAGTGTTTAGTTTTAAACATGAGCAAGACATTCTGAGGCGAGCATTTAACTTCGCCGCCGTCAGTAAACTGTGAAAGACACGCGTGCGCTAACCGACGTCTTAACACAAAATCGGGCTGAAACAGAGTATAGCTACAAAGCCAAACAAGGGGATCTGTTGAGCGGCGTTAGTTCTATGGCAACATTCACTGACAAATTAAACAAACTGTGTGAAATGGTCTAGCGCTTTGTACAAATAATCGCCGGGGTTCGATACTAGGGCTTCCAAACCGGGCTAGGATCAAGTCCACGAGAGTCAAATGAGGATAAAGCCCCGACCACAATATTGTCGGGGAAATCATGCAGAGAGCAACAAAAATAAAAAAATAAAACAGCTAATGGTTAGAGTAGCAATAGTCACAGATTTCTAGCTATCTATCAGATGTGGAATTTCCTCACTACAGAAACTACACGTAAACAATACAAAAAATATGGTTCGATAACTTTGACATTTTTCCATTTAGGTTATTTGAAGACGAATACGCTAACCGGCGTCTGGTAAACCCAAAATGTGTGTTCAAAAAAATTTAAAAAGTTCAAATTTGTACTATAGCAATAACATATTTTATGGTTGGTTATAACTATACTCAAACAATTAACTGTGTACATTCTTCTTGTCTGCAAGATTCCCGTTAAGGCGGAGGGATACTCGATATTAAAACCGCGCGAAAGTAGTTCCTCTATAAACTCAACATTTTGTCATTTTCTTCGACATACAGATACAGTAATTGGCTATGGACCACAATATGTGGGTCGAATATGAATCTGTAAAAATAACTAAAATAAATACCTTGGGTTACTTTTAGTGATCATGGTCACATTTGTATACAAAGTTGGTTCTTAGTTGTCTTATCTTAATGAACATTCACCGTTATTTTAATCGTTCAATTTTGGATTAAAATGACGAGTTTCATTAGTTTTTAACGAAATGGTGGAGGCGCCGGGTATTTTTTTTTTTTTTTCACAGCCTTAATTACTAACAAAGCCCCCCGGTCAAACCCATATACAGTAACATCATAATTACTTTCAAGTATACTATAACATTTCGAGTGTTGTGTAGAAAGCGCTGTGTGTAGAAAGTGTTGTGTAGAAAGCGTTGTGTGTAGATAGTATTTTGTAGAAATCTGTGTGGAAAGTTTGCATTCATGGTTTGTTGAGATTCATAGATTGCACGTGAGGTCACAGCGGCCATTATCATCTGACACGTGATTTAAGCATAATCAGAAGCTTACCGGGTATATGAGTTTTAAATTTCATAAAAGTATTGTTAAGAATTAAATAGATTTGAATTAAAAATAAAGACCACAAATTTATACCAAATAATTAATCAATTTTATTTCTTAAGAACAGGCCTAATCTCAACGAAATGATGTGTCTTGTTTCTATTTTACAATTCTGGCTTCAGCTGTTGCCACCACCCTCATAGTTTTGAAACCATCAATGCACCTGTTTTACACATTATTTAAAGCAGTCCTTGAAACACGATACGTATTTTATTATTGGAGGTGAATTGTCGTAGTTTTGTACACCCCTAATTTTGGTTGATACCGTTTCTGGTATTTTCAATTGTGGGCATGGCTCAGTCTTAGAACGGTGCAAAGAAACTGTCTATAACTTTTGTACACCCCTGATCTCAACAACCTGGTGACTGTTTGATACTGCCTTTTACTTTTGTACACCCTTGGTCTCAACAAACACAGCCGATCTGATTCTCAAAGAGATGCCAAGAGATGGCGCCTCATATAGAGTGCGGTGAGAAGTGATACGAAGCAGAGATGGCGCCTCATTTAGGGGGCGGTGAGGTGATGCCACTCTCTGTGTCTTCCCACCCTCACATAGTGCCATGTTTGTTTTTATATTCCATGCGCAGTTCATTGTTGCAATGTTTCAGAGGGAGTTCGGATGAAGTTAAACTGATCTCCAACATATTGTTTGCTATTACTACGGAAAAGCGGTTCAAAAAAGAAACTTTGTGTCTCGTCAATTTTTTTTGTAGTTTACATTGGCACAAGCTATCTTTTTGGGGAACATTCTCATATCTTTACTATAGGCAACACGCGTACGATTTTTTTGTTAAACCAAGCACTAGTATCAGATACAAAAAGTATATTAATGCAAGTCCTAAGTAAAAAAGAAATTTTTAAATAGGTTTAATGTGGTCGCATTTGTTGAACTTTCAACTCGGGGATCTGAAACGCGTACAGGTGGCTGTGACGTCATGATTCAGTAGACGTGGCGTAACAGACCAACAACTGAGGCGGTGAGCGTACACAGACACAAACCATGACGTCAAATCCCATCAACATGGCGGCGGCTCGTTTTTCACGCTTTTTAATTTATCGTTACTAAACCAATTATTTTGAGGCATAGACTGATCCGTTTTTCAAAATTCAAAAACACAAAATTATTAAATGAGAGACAGGTATTTAAAAAATCGATTAAAATGTACATACGCGTGTTCCCTATTCTAAACAATCCGTTAATGCAATTTATAAATCATACCCACTCATCTTCTAGGCTTGCTTACATGAGTCCAACATGGCCTTTGTGACTTCACGAGAACAAGGGTGCAGTAAAACATACACGTGTGTGTGTGAACGTGAACTAAAAGGTTTGTGAGTCACTCACTCCGCATCGCGCTTACATAACGCGAAGCTTGGTGTTAAAATTACAACACTTGCCGACCGACCGAGGAAAACACGAAACAGCAGCCGAGAGTTATTTAAGCCGTCGCGAATGGGACCACTGCTGCAGCTCTCAATGAGACGCCGGCGGGGGGGGGGGGTAAGACAGCCTCTACGGGGGTATAGAGAAGGCAGTGGTTCTGTCCCCCCGCACATACCATATATTCATAGTTCTCACGTGACGTCACAGCGGCCATGATTGTGACACAATTGAGGAGGACCAATCCTGGATCATTGGCAAATATTATTAAAATTTAATTAATACGTCTAATATAGAACAAAAAGTAAAAATAAGAAATATAAAAATAAAAATTACCACTTCTACCAATTTTATTTCCAAAACAGGTTGAATTTTTAAGAACTAAGAATTTCTGAGTTCTACCACAACAGCCTTCAATTGTTTCTCAATGGTAACGTCAAAGTTTGATCGCAAATGTGGCCGCCACGCGCAAAGATGTGTCGTACGTGCAACCTATGGATATGTAGGCGAACCTACATCAAAACGCAATAGTCCATTTTCGAAGATCTATAGGATCCTAAGACCCGGTATTAAAAAGGCCCGTTAAATATTTAGGCCGGTACTAACTTGTTTTCTCCATGGCAACCACCAATCATAAGCGTTGTTACAACGGAGAGAACAATTTAGTCCCGAACTAAATATTTGGGCCGTCATAGACAGTAGGCCTACTTTTCCAAGATCTTTGGTTTTTCACAACGATAGCATGAGACCAAAGACCCTAGTAAGATGTGAGTGGGACTGCGGAAGCGGCGAGTGAGCCGACCTAACTTGGAAACTCGCCACGTCGGCGCTAGTAGTGCAGATTACCTGACCTTGAATAAGTCAACGCGGAGGGATTCCCAGCTAGAACCAATCACAAGACACTTCTCTCTCTACTGTGCGTGGTGTATTATGGGTATACGTACTGTGTGCTGTGTCGGGTCCCTAGTAATAGCCGCGGCCAGTCGGCTGTTGGGGTCGGATCTAACCAATCACAAGACACTTCTCTCTCTACTGTGCGTGATGACGCGGTGTATTATGGGTATACGTACTGTGTGCTGTGTCGGGTCCCTAGTAATAGCCGGCCAGTCGGCTGTTGGGGTCGGATCTAACCAATCACAAGACACTTCTCTCTCTACTGTGCGTGATGACGCGGTGTATTATGGGTATACGTACTGTGTGCTGTGTCGGGTCCCTAGTAATAGCCGGCCAGTCGGCTGTTGGGGTCGGATCTAACCAATCACAAGACACTTCTCTCTCTACTGTGCGTGATGACGCGGTGTATTATGGGTATACGTACTGTGTGCTGTGTCGGGTCTCTAGTAATAGCCGCGGCCAGTCGGCTGTTGGGGTCGGATCTAACCAATCACAAGACACTTCTCTCTCTACTGTGCGTGGTGTATTATGGGTATACGTACTGTGTGCTGTGTCCAGTCGGCTGTTGGGGTCGGATCTAACCAATCACAAGACACTTCTCTCTCTACTGTGCGTGATGACGCGGTGTATTATGGGTATACGTACTGTGTGCTGTGTCGGGTCCCTAGTAATAGCCGGCCAGTCGGCTGTTGGGGTCGGATCTAACCAATCACAAGACACTTCTCTCTCTACTGTGCGATGACGCTGTGTATTATGGGTATACGTACTGTGTGCTGTGTCGGGTCCCTAGTAATAGCCGGCCAGTCGGCTGTTGGGGTCGGATCTAACCAATCACAAGACACTTCTCTCTCTACTGTGCGATGACGCTGTGTATTATGGGTATACGTACTGTGTGCTGTGTCGGGTCCCTAGTAATAGCCGGCCAGTCGGCTGTTGGGGTCGGATCTAACCAATCACAAGACACTTCTCTCTCTACTGTGCGATGACGCTGTGTATTATGGGTATACGTACTGTGTGCTGTGTCGGGTCTCTAGTAATAGCCGCGGCCAGTCGGCTGTTGGGGTCGGATCTAACCAATCACAAGACACTTCTCTCTCTACTGTGCGATGACGCTGTGTATTATGGGTATACGTACTGTGTGCTGTGTCGGGTCTCTAGTAATAGCCGGCCAGTCGGCTGTTGGGGTCGGATCTAACCAATCACAAGATACTTCTCTCTCTACTGTGCGTGGTGTATTATGGGTATACGTACTGTGTGCTGTGTCGGGTCTCTAGTAATAGCCGGCCACTCGGCTGTTGGGGTCGGATCTAACCAATCACAAGACACTTCTCTCTCTACTGTGCGTGATGACGCGGTGTATTATGGGTATACGTACTGTGTGCTGTGTCGGGTCTCTAGTAATAGCCGGCCAGTCGGCTGTTGGGGTCGGATCTAACCCAGGGGTCACGGCGTCCATCTGTTAACCCACAGAACACATAAAGCAGGTGGCAAGTTAGCACTGCTCACAACACACTCATAGCAAGGGTTCACACTGTGCTGCGCCAAGATACATTTCTTTCTCAAAGCGGTCCCCTAAACCTTCGAGAAACTTAATGCACGACAATGAAAAATGTGAAATCAATGTAAATTGTATGACTTGTTGTCCCGGATGCACAGTCAAATAGTAGAATCTGTACTTAGTTGCTAGGTAAATGTTTGGTTACATGCGATTTTTCATAAGAAAAACCAGAAGAAAAACTATCATATTCTGAACAGTTTGGCACATTTAAAATACAGAAAAATTAATAGAGCAAGTGACATGTTTGAATAAATAATTGGAAAACAAAAAATGTAAGCAATATTTCGAATAACTCTACAGTTCAATAGGCTCTAAGATAATAAACTCTATCTATAACGGTTGTTTACTAACAAATTGATTGATTGATTTATATTTGAGCTTAGCGTATCATATTTCTGTAACTTGGCTAATCGAGACGATCAGTGCGTATATAACACCATGCTACCAAACGAAATAAAACAAGAAACTTCACACCACCAAGCAGTGAATGAGATGTAGTTGTAGACGTGTTCAACACACCCCCATGGCTTAAGAATGTTTTTTTATGTTAAGTACAAATTCTATACTTTACTCGACTGTGTATACGGGCAACAGTAATTTTTATTTTAAGTTGTTCTTTTTTTAAGATTTAAGAGACCGTTTGAGTAACAATAATAAACTATGATAGAAACTTTGTAATGAACTATCATGGTCATATTGTAGTTATTGCTTGTTTGTTTATAACCTTTTAAATGCCTTTACGTTATTTTATGTTACTTCACTTATCTAGTATTTATCAACAAAAATGATAGTTACAAAATAATGTTCGCGGTTATTTCAACTCGACACTGACATAATTTGTTCTAAATTATTAAAAACAACAACCTATCCGTTGTCTAAAGCTAGTATCTTGGCCCAGCGTGTGTGCACCGGTATTATTGTTGCCAACACTCCACACATTCTCGTCTCTCCCTTCAGTGATCGTAGTTAATACATCGTCTACAATCACACACAACTTCCGTGCGGTAACAGACTGTTTTGTGTGCATGAGTCATAGAAGCCAACCTGCGGCCCTATTCTGTAACTCTGTAATGTACATCCTGCAAGGAATTCTGTCAAATCGAACCTGTTTGCACTTGATTACAGTACATTCAACACAACAAGTTTGAATTCAGGAAGAATTCGTTTCAGGATTACAAAGTTAGAGAATATAACTCTTGGCCGGGAGTCGAACACAGGTCTCGCATGTGCCTGTGTTCGAGTCCCGTCCAAGCAATGGCGGGTGTTCTAACGAGTGTGTTTAAACATGAAACTATGCGCGCGATAAAGTGGCTCCACAGCAACCTTGTGAATACTGACGTCATTGATGAGTAGTGAGTCGTAGCCAATCAACGGGCGGCTGTTTCAAATACTGACAGTTGGTTGGCCAATGCCTCACTCAACAATGACGGTGGCATCCACAAAGTTGCTGTGGAACGACTTTACCCCAAACGGTCAAAGAAAGAACAATGGAGAAATGTCCCTAGTATTTTAATCAAATCATTCAAACACATGTGAAGTTTAGTGATAATATGGCCATGTCTTGAAATTTTGTTTTCTTTGATTAATTGGGATTCAGATTGCTCATACATTTACCCTGTAAACATGTTTGTGTTAATACATGGTTAATGTACGGCAGACTTTGAGGAATGTTATTTTATTCACAGAGTAAGAACTGTCTGTCCCGAAAGTTGTATCGAATGCGCGACGTTGTATGTCAGCCAATCACTGAAGAGAACGAAACGCTACCAACAAACCTGGCAACCTGGCCTTCGGGTTCTCGGCTGAGGACGTGCCCAGTGAAGTGACCGAAACATCGCGTGTTATTATCAGTCACCCGAAAACCAGGTTGTTGCAATATAATATATATCCACAAACCTCTTTTCCCGTGAGTGAAAAAGTTTGAGTGACGTCACCAGACCTGTTATGTTAGTGTGTTGGTTAGTACATTGACTCGTTCAAAGCTTCAGAAGCCAAAGTATCGGTTAATATTTTTAAATGCATTGGATTATGAAGCTTATCTGCTTTCAAACTAACCAGAATAGATAAAATATTTAAAGTTATTGTTCTAAGATTACAAAATGTTACATATAGATATTTCTTGGTCACTCACTTTGACACAATCAGACATGTTCTACCTGACGACGGGCGTGCGAATGCTCACCGAAAAACACTGCATTGTATTAGTAATTTGTTTTCGCCATTGTGTTTGAAGGGAGAGTCGTTAGTTGAATGTAAATGGCTTTCACCCAAGAATTTGTTTCGATTAAAAATCTCGTTAGCCAAAAACAAGATTACAATCTATTTTTAATGTTGATTGCATCGCATGGAAAAGCCTCAATCAACCGAACTCACAGATTACTGTTTCACACGAGTACAGATGTGTTATTGTATGTGCAACAGTTGATCGTTGTCGCGAAAATGGTCAGATTGCCACAAGATACATTTTTTTCATACGTGCACAAACAAAATATGATGCCGGCAAACTCTTCTGACCGTTTTTTATTTTTTTTTTTTTAAATATTGAGCTATTTAAATAATGCGGCATTACTCAACTCAATTTTACTTGTTCTTGCTGAATATTGTGTTGACATGTCTTTTTTATGTTTGGTATATATAATATGCAACATATACACATTCTAGGGTTGATTGTAGTAACAAAATCACAGTTGCAAAGTTATGTAGCTTGTAGTATACAAAACATTTCTGCGACACATTTTTCATTTTAAAAAGTATATTCACATAAACAAAACCAACATCTGTTTCTCTCTATGGGTACTTCATAAAACGCAAATGACGAAATGTAGCCAACAATAACGATCACTCATTAAAGTCACTTCCCTAAACTTTGTTCCACATTCTCTGTACGTGCGACATACTGTCTCCATCACTTCACAATAGTGTGTACGTACGTGTACGTATGTACATAAGGTATTGCACAAGAGATGACATGCAAGTGTCATAACACGGCGAACCAATCAGAGCGTGTTTGAAAGATGTGGGTCAGCCGGCCTATTTCCGACGCTGGCTTCACACTGCTCTCGGCCTCTTATGATGAGTGCCTCGTACATGTCATACTTATTTTAAGACAGTTGTGTTTGCGTTCAATCTCGTTACGTTCCGAGTAACAATCGTTTGTTATGGTGCATGGGGGAGTGAGGGTGGTGGTGTGTAATAGCTTAGGCCACGGTACAAGAGTATAGTGGGCAGTGTGTGAGTATTAGCTTAGGACTAGGCCATGGTCAACAGTTGTATATAGAACAGTAAGTGGGTGGTAATAGCACAGAGTCGATAAAGAAGTTTCCCCTCCTAGGGAGAGAACTTCTCTATCGACTCTAGTAATAGCCTAGGCCAAGGTACAATAGTGAGTGTGTAATCCTAGGCCATGGTATTCGCCTCACTTTTCGCCATGTATGAGGTCTATGTGGCCCTCCAATGTTTAGTGCTACCTGTCGGTAACCTGCTGAAACTTATAGTTCCGCGTTACTACAGCGATAGCGCCACGCGTCTGATTAGTGCATTGTGGCCTGCCTTCGTTTGGCGCCATCTGTCGGTAATCTGCTGAAACTTATAGTTCCGCGTTACTACAGCGATAGCGCCACGCGTCTGATTAGTGCATTGTGGCCAGCCTACGTTTGGCGCAATCTGTGGTGTAACTCTGGAACTACCAGTTTCGCATTACTTCCTTCCTAATTTATTTTATTACTATATTCTCCGGTTAGTCATATTATTATGACTTGTCTACCGCAACTCTCTATACGACCCATCACGGATGTGGATATTCCGTTAATGACGTACAACCCGTATTAAACGTACCAATTTTACATTCAACTTGTTGCATTCAAGTTTTATTTTAGAGAGGTAAATAGTAGCACAATAACACAAGTTCACATATTTTTTAATGTTCTCTGTAAGAAAAAATTATATGCATTATGTTACTTTAAACCTTACGAGTGTTACACGCAAATAACTCAAAACAGTAAGAATTTGAAGTTTTCTCAATATCGAAATGTTGGAATGATTCGGAGCTAGATATTGCCAAGATTTACGGATATTCTATTTAAAATGTATACATATGACATTTCAATCAAATAAAACGATTAAAGGTGTAATTGAAGTTGTTTAAGCTCACGGTTTATAAGTTATTGTGTCGAACTCGCTTAAATTCAAGATGAATGCAACAAGTTTAACTACCTTGCATAATACTAGCGTTAGTGCAATTGCTGCACGTCTGTTACATGTTAGTGCATGCTCTGCGTAAGATCTACAGTCGGGTTAGTGTTTAAAACAAAGCAAGTAAAGCAATAGAAAGATATCAAATCTACTAAACCCAAACAAGGAGAGAAAGCCCAAAAATAGAGGAAAGATGGGTGGAAAGCTGTGACCGTAGAAAGTAGAAACCCAAAACGTCTATGCTGGGAAAGCAGCGGCAAGCCGACTATATGGAAAGCTTCTGCTTGCTTGTGTGGAAAACAAAGTGATTTCAAGCCAATTGCGAGGAAACGCGAAACAGACATATTCTCATAAACAAGATAATGTTCGTTAAGTTTAAGATTTATTTGAAGCCGATGAATGTTAACACTCTGTGTCCAAACGCAATGATAATATGATTTTGAAGATATCCTCATTTTTTAATTTCTTAAATACATAAATAACACAATACAAATGCATCGAAAATCAAATATGGTCCGCTAGAAAATCATATCTACTATCCAAACCCTAACCAAACAAATGTGTTCTTTAAAAAAAAAAAAGAAAAAAACGTGAATCTACCGTTTAGGATTTCTTAAATGATAAACGATTTTTTTTATTCTTACAGAAATGACAGGAATGACAAAAATATTGACAAAACGAGGAATCTAGATAAATGTATTTCGCAATCACGATTTTAAGTTCGATATTCTAACTTAAAATAAGTTGTGCTATCTATATATATATATATATTTTGTATTAGAAAAAGAGGATAAAAAATGACGTGTGCACTCCAAAAGTAGGGTATGTTATGATCGAGTTTAGACACAGGCCAGCCAACCCAAGTAAGTCTGACTGATACAATACCTGTTGCTCATGAGCACCAACCCTGTGGCAAGATATTTCGCGACGGTCGGTACAAAGTGATGGGTAACTATGTGATAGCTTTCAAGTGGCCTTGAATTCAAGGTAAAAAATAAAGCAAGAATCTTAGCATTTTTAAATCTTTTTGTCCTTGGATTTAAGGATACTTGGAACCATGTAAATGAGGAATTAATCAGATATGTTTTAATCGAAAAACCATTTTCACTTTATCAACTCTAATCGACTACTTTCAAAATGTACACTTATAAAAATAATATATTTGAAAAGTTTTTGATGTGAGTTTTCAAAAAATGGCATTGTTTTGCAACTCCAACATATCCCCCGGAGTGTTCGTCTTTAGATGATGATGGGTTGTCAACACATCTTTCTCGGCCGTTGTAAATACTATCTGTCCAGGGTTGGTTCACGACAGTTGCGTTACCAGACAATTATCATGTTTAAGATAATACATTTGCCATGTGTTGTCCTAAACAGACATTACACTCTGAACTTTGCGGGCTTGAAAGGAAGTAAAATTTAATTTTGAAATTATGATACCTTCTCACAACAAATGTAGGACCTGCCTATTTTCATTTTGAAAAATCAATAATACATTTTTGTATAACTTCACAGTATTTTCTTTTAGTTCATCTATTTCCGGGTAAATACGGGACATTGAAAAATATTTACCCTCTTCATCCTAACCAAGGAAAGAAAAACGTTATTTTGTTAAAAGGAATTATTATGATGATTATTATCATTATTATTATTATTATTTTTATTATTATTATTATTATTATAAGAAGATGTTTCATAACATTGAAATTTGCTATAATCAAGTATTAAATATGTAAATATTATTAAAAACGAATGTTGGTAAGTGACAACAAGACAGAAATAGTAGATAGCTCACCGGAAAGTTTTAGTCTTCTTCACTTTCTCATACTTACCATAGTACTTATGAAGATACTTATGAAGTCAAAACCGTAAAAAAGTTATCTGCTTCTTTGTGTGTTAAATAATTTAACGTGAGTTTGGTCATTGCTGTTGATAACAGCATCCAAGATGGACGCCATTAGCCAAAGATTGTGGAACGTAATCCGTGCAAAATACTTAAGCGACAAAGTTCCAAAGAACTTATTCTTAACACGTCATAGTTGTGGCAAGATAGAATAAATATTGCAAATATCCGGAGATGTCATTATATTAATTTGTGATTTGGATTTATTTGAAAACAGGTTTAATAATGACTATATAAAAAGCTTTTTTTATTGTGTCATTTCACACAAATCACGATTGATTACTAATTTCGTAAATAATTTTTATTTTATAAACATGATCTATAATGTTGACAATGTACTTCGCAAGACATGAATATCGAATATTTGTTACGACCTTTTTAATTATGTAAACACATAAAAATAATTTCCAGTTACATTTTTTTAAAGTAAGAAACTAAATATGTACACATTTTAATGAATTTTGAAAATAAAATTGTTTTTTTTTTTCTAACATAATTATAATACAGTAGGCACATCTTCCAATGTTCGATCCTTTCCTTCTTGCTACAAACTTATAAGAACTCCGCGCGTATTTGCTCGGCTTCGCCTCCAACAATCAAAGAGTCGAAGAACAAAACTTTCGGATGAGCTCTAGTTAAACAAGAGATAGATATAGTGCGACCTAAAGTGCGTGTGTCTGTTGCATGTGGATCCGTCTACATACCTAGCGTAAGAGCCGTTCGACGTCTGCTCTGTAGGTCCCGTGCACCTCCGTGCATCTTCGTCAGGCTCGTCTTCTGCTTGGACGCCGAAACTCGCCAACAATCTTTTCACTCGAATTAGTATTGGTAATTTTTAGAAACAATAAAACATCATGGTTATTGTTTATTCGAACTGTTCCTATTGTTTTGTTTGTTTTGTCTGTTTGTTTGTTTGTTCAGCATCATCCCCATTTGTTGTGAGTTGGATGGGTGTAGAGATGGTTTGAGTAAATAAATAAATATTCTGGACAGTAAATAAACAATAAATAAATAATTTATATGAGAAAAAGCACTACAAAAGGCCCATTTTCATTGTTTTTATAAAATTAAAAACAATTGCCACAACAGCACTTAGGAGTAAAAACAGCAACATAAACAGCGTCGCGCTCGGCTATTTTATTTGTTCTTTCATAGTTATATTATCTTTGGTGTTTTTTTTTTTTTTAAATAAATAAATAAATTCGTTCAGTAGGTCTGTAAATAATGAGTTGACTGTTTAGCAGTAGTAGGATGATGAGATGCCTAGCTTACAGAAATACGACATAGGCCTGTACATACTCCCATTGCTGAGATCGTAGACGTGTTTCTCCTCGCATCGAGTGCCTTTGTATCCCGTTGCACATCTGAAACACAAACATTGGTGTGAGATTGTATCCCTCCGCGCACCTGAAACATAGTTCGGGCCTTTGTATCCCGTTGCACATCTGAAACACAAACATCGGTGTGAGATTGTATCCCTCCGCGCACCTGAAACATAGTGCGGGTCTTTGTATCCCGTTGCACATCTGAAACACAAACATTGGTGTGAGATTGTATCCCTCCGCGCACCTGAAATATAGTGCGTGCCTTTGTATCCCGTTGCACATCTGAAACACAAACATTGGTGTGAGATTGTATCCCTCCGCGTACCTGAAATATAATGCGTGCATTTGTATCCCGTTGCACATCTGAAACACAAACATTGGTGTGAGATTGTATCCCTCCGCGCACCTGAAACATAGTGCGAGTCTTTGTATCCCGTTGCACATCTGATACACAAACATTGGTGTGAGATTGTACCCCTCCGCGCACCTGAAACATAGTGCGGGTCTTTGTATCCCGTTGCACATCTGAAACACAAACATTGGTGTGAGATTGTATCCCTCCGCGCACCTGAAATATAGTGCGAGTCTTTGTATCCCTCCGCGCACCTGGAACCCGAACACTAATGTGAGTTGGTGTTCTTTCACGCGAATGTTGTATCCCTCCGCACATTTAAAATATGAAAAGTAGCGCTACATCCAGAGCCCCAACGTATAAGCAAGACCTAAGACCCTTGGTGACTTGGCCACACTTCTACAACCACCTGTGGAATACGACGGAAACCCCTGACATAATCCAAATTTAGATCCGGACAAGGGAGGATCCATGACGTCATAAAACCCGAGTATAGAACCAGTGTAAACGTTGTCGGTTTAAGGCCTAGTATATTATATGAACAGCTAAGAAGGAAGTTAATGAGCTATTACGTAGATGTTTAGAGTCTGAATTATGAACTTTAGTAAGCTACCTTCTTGTTCCACCCATGCCCTCCTCTCTTCCCATTGGTTGTTACCACGGTGAAAACAAGTTATTAACTACACTAACTTTCTTATTAGCTGCTCTGCTCGTAATACCGGCCCTAAGCAGAACCTGTGTGAATACTAGGTTGCTAGGGAAGTCACTTGGCAGTTTCTAGAACTTGATCAAGCACAGTATAACAATCTAAAGGTTATCAAAGCCGCCCGTTAAAGACGACCCAGACTAAATATTTACATTGATTAAACGAAACCTGGCTAATCCATTACATTACACATCCAACGCGAATCAGTAACGTAAGCAAGTGTGAGTCACGTGACTTGACTTGTGTGTATAGTCTGGCCGGCGTCTGAGCCACAGCGCCTCGTGCGTGGCGAGAGATGGATGGGGCTACGCACATGTGCTACATTGTACACACGCATGCACGCGCGTGTGTGCGTGTGATGGTCTGATGTCTCTTATAGGCCGGCTTTACACGAGCGATTAGCGGTGCACACTACAATCGATATTATTGATCGGTTATCGATTATTTCGATTATTTTTAATATCGTTGTGCATCCGCATTGTATACACACATTTTTCATGGCGCGTTTTGAACTCTCTCTTTACTCCCAGCGTGAATGTGTATTGAATCCAATAATCAAACGACATAAGAGATAAATTCCTACGTGGAATCGGGTTCACTTTAAATATAGATGTAGCAGAATGTAAGGATGATGACCTATGAACAGTTGTAATAAGTTCTGTCAGCTGAACGACACCAATAAGATCACAACACGGAAATATTAGAAAAAATCAATAGGTATAACTGCTACATGAGGAAATGTTCTAAGCAGAATTGGAGTACAACAAGGTGGCGATTTGTCACCCTTACTGTACACTTGTTGCTTGGTTTAGACAGATAGCGTTGGTTGAGGGCAGAATGGTGTACTTACTAACAGGACAGTTCTACACAGAATTGGAGTACAACAAGGTGGCGATTTGTCACCCTTACTGTATATTTGTTGCTTGGTTTGAACAGATCGGTGTAGTTCTAGTGTTGCTGAGGGCAGAATGGTGAATTGGAGTACAAATAGGTAGCGATTTGTCACCCTTACTGTACACTTGTTGCTTGATTTGGATAGATAGTGTTGGTTGAGGGTAGAATGGTGTACTTACGAACAAGACAGTTCTCCAACTTCCTCGTAGTAGGTGCACGTTCCTTCGTTCATGCAGTAATGCTCGATCGGACAGGGTCTTGGGATCCGCCAAAGTTTTGTCGCTAGAACGATAAAAATATCAGTCAGACCAGCAACGTGTTACGACTTAGCTCTTAATACGGGTTCACACACTTTGCTAAGGATTATGGTTACAAGTTGAACTTATGGCAATGTCCTGAGAGCGTCATAGCAACAAAGTACCTATATCATATTTTGTACGACGACCTTCCATCCGAAAATCAGTTCTTGTGTTAAGTGGGTATAGACAATAAATACAACTAAATAGAATTCAGTATTTATGTGCCAAACACATTCATCGTGCATAGTTTTTAGTTTTAGTTTATAATTTTGGTAGTTTCAGAATTAGCAATTTGTAGATGTTACTCAATTAAATGTGGCAGATCGGTAGGCTAATATGTTTTATTGTGCGTGTTACCTAAAACATACATTTGTCGGCGTTGTGTATTGTTATTCGGGTGCCACCTGGGACTACGCACAATGTGCGTGCGCGGAAAGTCGGGATGGAATATCTTAACAGTAATAACGACTACTATCAGCATCTGCCATGCATGGCCGGAGGGTGAAACTATTCTTGAAGGATTCTGGCGGCCTCACCGGCCACATGAGCGCAAAAAGGAGGCAACAACCCGCTACATGTAGTTACACAACTCATTCAGTCTTGTGTTTCACGTACACAACCAAGTATTGAGACAACAACCCGCTACATGTAGTTACACAACTCATTCAGTCTTGTGTTTCACGTACACAACCAAGTATTGAGGCAACAACCCGCTACATGTAGTTACACAACTCATTCAGTCTTGTTTTTCACGTACACAACCAAGTGTTGAGGCAACAACCCGCTACATGTAGTTACACAACTCATTCAGTCTTGTGTTTCACGTACACAACCAAGTATTGAGGCAACAACCCGCTACATGTAGTTACACAACTCATTCAGTCTTGTGTTTCACGTACACAACCAAGTGTTGAGGCAACAACCCGCTACATGTAGTTACACAACTCATTCAGTCTTGTGTTTCACGTACACAACCAAGTATTGAGGCAACAACCCGCTACATGTAGTTACACAACTCATTCAGTCTTGTGTTTCACGTACACAACCAAGTATTGAGGCAACAACCCGCTACATGTAGTTACACAACTCATTCAGTCTTGTGTTTCACGTACACAACCAAGTATTGAGACAACAACCCGCTACATGTAGTTACACAACTCATTCAGTCTTGTGTTTCACGTACACAACCAAGTATTGAGGCAACAACCCGCTACATGTAGTTACACAACTCATTCAGTCTTGTGTTTCACGTACACAACCAAGTGTTGAAGCAACAACCCGCTACATGTAGTTACACAACTTATTCAGTCTTGTGTTTCACGTACACAACCAAGTATTGAGGCAACAACCCGCTACATGTAGTTACACAACTCATTCAGTCTTGTGTTTCACGTACACAACCAAGTATTGAGGCAACAACCCGCTACATGTAGTTACACAACTCATTCAGTCTTGTGTTTCACGTACACAACCAAGTGTTGAGGCAACAACCCGCTACATGTAGTTACACAACTCATTCAGTCTTGTGTTTCACGTACACAACCAAGTGTTGAGGCAACAACCCGCTACATGTAGTTACACAACTCATTCAGTCTTGTGTTTCACGTACACAACCAAGTATTGAGGCAACAACCCGCTACATGTAGTTACACAACTCATTCAGTCTTGTGTTTCACGTACACAACCAAGTATTGAGGCAACAACCCGCTACATGTAGTTACACAACTCATTCAGTCTTGTGTTTCACGTACACAACCAAGTATTGAGGCAACAACCCGCTACATGTATAGTTCCACAACTCATTCAGTCTTGTGTTTCACGTACACAACCAAGTATTGAGGCAACAACCCGCTACATGTAGTTACACAACTCATTCAGTCTTGTGTTTCACGTACACAACCAAGTATTGAGGCAACAACCCGCTACATGTAGTTACACAACTCATTCAGTCTTGTGTTTCACGTACACAACCAAGTATTGAGGCAACAACCCGCTACATGTAGTTACACAACTCATTCAGTCTTGTGTTTCACGTACACAACCAAGTGTTGAGGCAACAACCCGCTACATGTAGTTACACAACTCATTCAGTCTTGTGTTTCACGTACACAACCAAGTGTTGAGGCAACAACCCGCTACATATAGTTACACAACTCATTCAGTCTTGTGTTTCACGTACACAACCAAGTATAGAGGCAACAACCCGCTACATGTAGTTACACAACTCATTCAGTCTTGTGTTTCACGTACACAACCAAGTGTTGAGGCAACAACCCGCTACATATAGTTACACAACTCATTCAGTCTTGTGTTTCACGTACACAACCAAGTGTTGAGGCAACAACCCGCTACATGTAGTTACACAACTCATTCAGTCTTGTGTTTCACGTACACAACCAAGTGTTGAGGCAACAACCCGCTACATGTAGTTACACAACTCATTCAGTCTTGTGTTTCACGTACACAACCAAGTATTGAGGCAAAACCCCGCTACATGTAGTTACACAACTCATTCAGTCTTGTGTTTCACGTACACAACCAAGTATTGAGGCAAAACCCCGCTACATGTAGTTACACAACTCATTCAGTCTTGTGTTTCACGTACACAACCAAGTGTTGAGGCAAAACCCCGCTACATGTAGTTACACAACTCATTCAGTCTTGTGTTTCACGTACACAGCCAAGTATTGAGGCAACAACCCGCTACATGTAGTTACACAACTCATTCAGTCTTGTGTTTCACGTACACAGCCAAGTATTGAGGCAACAACCCGCTACATGTAGTTGCACAACTCATTCAGTCTTGTGTTTCACATACACAACCAAGTATTGAGGCAACAACCCGCTACATGTAGTTACACAACTCATTCAGTCTTGTGTTTCACGTACACAACCCGCTACATGTAGTTACACAACTCATTCAGTCTCGTGTTTCACGTACACAACCAAGTATTGAGGCAACAACCCGCTACATGTAGTTACACAACTCATTCAGTCTTGTGTTTCACGTACACAACCCGCTACATGTAGTTACACAACTCATTCAGTCTTGTGTTTCACGTACACAACCAAGTGTTGAGGCAACAACCCGCTACATGTAGTTACACAACTCATTCAGTCTTGTGTTTCACGTACACAACCAAGTGTTGAGGCAACAACCCGCTACATGTAGTTACACAACTCATTCAGTCTTGTGTTTCACGTACACAACCAAGTATTGAGGCAACAACCCGCTACATGTAGTTACACAACTCATTCAGTCTCGTGTTTCACGTACACAACCAAGTATTGAGGCAACAACCCGCTACATGTAGTTACACAACTCATTCAGTCTTGTGTTTCACGTACACAACCCGCTACATGTAGTTACACAACTCATTCAGTCTTGTGTTTCACGTACACAACCAAGTATTGAGGCAACAACCCGCTACATGTAGTTACACAACTCATTCAGTCTTGTGTTTCACGTACACAACCAAGTGTTTTCCGGTCTATATTCCCGCGTGGTGCAGTTGCACACGCGTATTGTAAGCTGAATCAGTGTTGCCGGCAAACATCAGCTCGGCGAAAATAGCTCCGGCCGTCGTCTGCCGTCGCTGCCAACTTTACAACACTCGCCGTGTCTGCGGTGGGGCGCAACCTTGAAGGTACCCCCCCCCCCCCCCGACCCCCTCTTGACAACATCTACAACCTGTACCTGACGCATCGCATCCCCTGTGTGCCAACCCTATGGCCGTGTGACGCACCACCCGCCCCACCCCTCACCGAAGAACCTACCTGACGCCCCCCACGGAGGTCTCTACTACCCCCACCGTGTGACGTACAACCTTAATACTCCCCCCCCCACCCCGCCAACCTGCCGCCCCCCGTACCCCCCGTTTACGTTACTCTCGTCTTACGATCGTAAGACTACATTACCGACCAACCGACGGTCATTTTCCAAGTGTAAACGCTGCACAGTTAGTAGATCAGTCGGTAGGGGTACCAGAGTACACGTACGGCAGTTAGTATACTAGTTGCCATCTAAACTTGATCTAAAGAAATATTCATACAATACAACCCGATTGTTTCGCCTAATACGTGACATATGAATTAAATCAAACCTGTTTCTACGCCAATTAAACAACAACGTAAAAGATAACCTCAATAATACACCAAGCTCCATCGTCCCGCCATTTCTGTTTTTGTAATTGTGTTCAGTATTCCGTGGATCCGTGATGACTGTGTATGAACGCGGGTAGAGTTACGAACGTCAAGCACCCGGAACCTACGATCGTAACGATGAGGGTAACGTAAACGAGGTAGTAGTGTTGTTGTGTTATACCGGTCGGCGCCATCGCGTATGAAGGAAGGAACTACTCCTCAACGAGTGGCGCCATCGCGTATGAAGGAAGGAACTACTCCTCAACGAGCGGCGCCATCGCGTATGAAGGAAGGAACTACTCCTCAACGAGCGGCGCCATCGCGTATGAAGGAAGGAACTACTCCTCAACGAGCGGCGCCATCGCGTATGAAGGAAGGAACTACTCCTCAACGAGTGGCGCCATCGCGTATGAAGGAAGGAACTACTCCTCAACGAACGGCGACAATCGGTCTTTATTTCTGTCACAAACTTGTTTTCATCTTGATCGTGAACACGACCCTGACGACCGCTGCAATCTACCCATCTCAAAGAGCTTAATATGTGAGTCAGTCTACCAATCTCAAAGAGCTCAGTCGCCTACCGGACTAGTTCCGATAAGACGGAACCAAAACTTGGCTACCTCCACAAAGTACGGCTGACCATCGTCGTTCATTGAGCGGGGAACAAGGCGACCTAACAGACCTTCATGGCTCTCTGTCGTTCTGATAGACATGTGTTTTATTTCTAGCTTGCTCCAAGTTTCTGAACGCTTTATAAGCTACAGTAAAACGTGGAACAATGATCTGCCCACGCAACAGTATTTGGCATACGACGTACTCTAATACTGGATCAAACAAGTCACTCAATTTTTATTTCTTATTTCCTATTCGTGTGTTTTAAGGTACTATTTGCCTGCCGGTCACTTTCAAGGCCATGCAAATCATAGTTCTTCCATACTCTCATCAATTTGCCATCTCAAGTTCTAGCTATAGATGTTTAAATCATCTAAATAGTTGCTCAAAGAAGAATAATCAACAATGAAAGTGACGTCTAAAGGCGCTTTCATAGCAACACGGCAACACGTTTTTCCAGGACCAACAAGTCAGGTGAACCAATCAAGGCAGGCACGGTCAGTTTCTGATTGGTTCACGTGATCTGCCGGTCCGGAAAAAACGTGTTGCCGTGTTGCTATGAAAGCGCTTTAAAGAAGTTGGCAATGGAGCTGTGATTGACTGGTAGACTCATATTTATTCCCGATTTGGACCCTTGAGGTTTGACCAGCTTACCCCCCCCCCCCCCCCCCTTCCACACACAACACAGAGAGGAAGCCAACAAGGGCTTGAAGAGAAACCCAGAGAGCATCTATGATGTGGTTCAGTACTCACGGACCCTTGAGGTTTGACCAGCTTACCCCCACACTGTGAGGAAGCCAACTAGGGAGGACTTGAAGGGAAACCCAGAGAGCATCTATGATGTGGTATACTCACAGGCCCTTGAGGTTTGACCAGCTAACCCCCCACACTGTGAGGAAGCCAACTAGGGAGGACTTGAAGGGAAACCCAGTGAGCATCTATGATGTGGTGTACTCACAGTTGTCTTGGCGCGTGTCCGTGGTAACTGTGACCTGGGACGAGATGTGGTCAGTAGCCCCCGTAACACTTGTTGCTCGACACTCGTAGAGGCCGGCGTCCTCTGGTCTCAGTTTGGGTATCACTAGGGTAGTTCGCCGCCTGCAACACACAACAGGTGGGTCTCAAAATGTGGCCGGTTCACCCGATGGGGATCGGGATAGCGTTACAGTTTTCTACTATACCATCAAGCAAAGAAGTTACAAATTCGGGTATACACCTTCGTAATTCGTGAATGACCTCAAAGAACTTGTAAAGGTCAAGTGTTTTCTACGGTGTCTGGAATATCCCCGAGGTACTCCAAAGAACTTAGATAAGATAGATAGATATTTCAGCTTAACATCTCATATTTTTGCAACTTGGCTAATCGAGACGATGAGTGGGTGAAATATGAAGATGAAATAGGGGGGGTGTTTGGTGGAAAGGGGCAAGTAGGAGGGCGAAAAGGATAGGGGAAGGGGGAGGGAAAGGGAGTGGGCGAGGTTGTAGGCTGCATTTCGTCTGACTTGTCCTCCTCGACCTGTCCGGCTAGGGTGGCCCTACCAGAAGAAATTGATGTTCTTCTAGATTGTCAGTCGTATAATCCTGTGTAATTACTTGACACGATGTAACAGGCCAAGACCCAATATAAACATACTAGATAAACACCCTATAAGGGAAGGTCGACGTTTGCAACCCTTGCGAAGGTTTAGCGTAACAATAGGAAAGAAGTTGTATACCCGAATTTGCACCTACTGTCAACAATTCGTACGATAAAGTTACATTATTATTAAATGTACTACTCGGACCCACTTCCGCCATTTCGACGCAGCAGCTCTATTAGGCGTAGTAACCCCAACTTCACGCCTAAACTGAAGACGCAAGTCAAATGTAAACTAGGTTCGACTTTTAAATTGCGTAAGAATGTATACTACTTAAGCACCTCAGATATCGACTACACGTATACTTAAGTACGTGGTGAAGTAAGTACATAGTGTAGATATGTCGGCGTAGAAGCAGCGTGAGACCTCTAGCGGTGACCTTGGGCTACCAGCGTGGCCAGTGCAGCGCAAGGCGGCCATCTTGGTTCGATCTAGCCGAGTGTATAAGACGAAACGTTCATCGATTGCCAGTGTTTTATCGGTCGATCTAATTTTATCGTCGCGCGCGTCCAGCGTTGTCGTCGTCGTCCGAGTGTCTGGCGCGAGACTGTTGGCGCGACGCCAACGTGGCAACGTGGCGTGCGTGGCGCGAACCTGGCGGCCGGACTAGAAGCTCCTCTGTCAACCGGCTTGAGCGCCCCTCTGTAGTCGCTGGCCTTGATGTCTCAACTAGATAGTCTCGTGATGACGAAACAGTGGAGACCAATGGTAGTGGTACCAACTCAGTTTATTCTTTTCCAGTTCATAACGTCCATTGATCAGGTACATACTAGTCCCAAAGATACTATAAAGTCTCATGCCGGTCCCAGATCCGTATCTATTCTTGTTCCGAGACAACCTTACAGATGCTTTTGTCATAGACGAGTGATTCGTGGCCGAACAACGAGCCCCAATTATCAAATATACTGATCGCTGATTGGCGATGATGAAAGCTGTCGGGTTTCCAAAGCACTTCAACACACAGAGTGCCCATTTGTTTTCGGATGTCCAAAGCACTCCATCCAGCACAGGGAGCAAACATTTGTTGTCCCGTATTCAAAGCACTCCACCACAGAGAGCAAACAATTGTTGTCGGATGTCCAAAGCACTCCAACACAGAGAGCGAACACTTGTTGTCCGATGTCCAAAGCACTCCAGCACAGAGAGCAAACACTTGTTGTCGGATGTCCAAAGCACTCCAGCACAGAGAGCGAACACTTGTTGTCGGATGTCCAAAGCACTCCAACACAGAGAGCGAACATTTGTTGTCGGATGTCCAAAGCACTCCAGCACAGAGAGCAAACACTTGTTGTCGGATGTCCAAAGCACTCCAGCACAGAGAGCCAACACTTGCTGTCGGGTATCCAAAGCACTCCATCCAGCACAGGGAGCAAACATTTGTTGTCCCGTATATTCACAGAGAACAAAAACTTTCTGTCGGGTGTCCAAAGCACTCCAACACTGAGAGCGAACACTTGCTGTCGGATGTCCAAAGCACTCCAACACAGAGAGCAAACACTTGCTGTCGGGTGTCCAAAGCACTCCAGCACAGCAGATTTTAACACTTGCTGTCGGAAAGTAGCGCGAGTGTAGTGTTTATGTTTACCACATTGCACAGATACAACGAAACAAGCAAGACAAGAGTCTTTCTGTGCCAAGTAGGTTTTTATGTCATTGTTGATTTGGAACCGAGTTAAATTGGTACTTTTTACTCACGTCCAATTCCTTATACGTGACCCGACCGTATGATCTCATCACTAGACATGTTGCTGTGACTGTGACGTCTATCCATACAGGGTAGTGTACGGTATATAAGACATCAGAAGTCGATTCAACAAGTAGGTCATATGACGTCATAAGTGGGTGATTGGAGGAAAGGGACAACTTTAGGAGGACTTGAGTTCAAAGGGGTTAAGGGTAGGACCTCATTCCGTCTCCTTTACCGATTGGCAGAGTCACTCTCGGCCAAATTCTACCCCGGTTCCATACAGGGATGTGTCATAAGTAAATCAAGGTTAAGTCACAACACGTATTTACTCTTAACAACTCATATTTGATCGGAATGGTTATACTGATGGTTATTTCTCATCGGATGTTGTCTATCGGTTCGTAAATAAGATTGAGTCAACAAATAATAGGGTATGTGCAAGAGGAGTTGATATGTTCTGTCCGATCCTTGATTTACTTACGTTGGCGGGTGTATACTTACATTTTGTTCATGTTTTGGTGTTGGAGCCCTGGTTTGGGTTCACCTTGACACCGTCCTTGAACCAATGTAACAAGGGGAGGAGGTTCCCCTCGTAGCACGCTACACCCCTACAATAGCGAGTGGACGAGTCCATGTGTTATAGTACTTACTTCTTGTTTCGTATCTTAATGTTGGAGCCCTTGCTTGGGTTCACCCTGACACCGTCCTTGAACCAATGTAACAAGGGGAGGGGGTTCCCCCTTGTTCGACAGATGAGCTTCAGCTTCTCCTGCGACTTCAAGGTCACATCGTCCAGTCCCATCAGGGAGGGTTTCCTCACTGAAACAAGAGAAAACAGCGGTTAGGCCAAGGTCAGGCTTAGGGGGAGGTTTATCTATTGCTGGAGGTAGCAGAGTTAAGGGAGGTTTACGGCGCACTGAAACAAGAGACAGGACAGCGGTTAGGCCAAGGTCAGACTCAGGGGGAGGTTTATCTCTCGCTGGAATATGGTAGCAGAGTTAAGGGAGGTTTACGGCGCACTGAAACAAGAGAGGACAGCGGTTAGGCCAAGGTCAGGCTCAGGGGGAGGTTTATCTCTCGCTGGAATAAGGTAGCAGAGTTAAGGGAGGTTTGCGCGCACTGAAATAAGAGATAGGACAGTGGTTAGGGGAAGGTCTGGCTTAGGGGGAGGTTTTTATCGTACCACTTGAGGGAAAATGTACCTTCAGAAATGCGAAATTGAATATATTACAAGAAATCAAAAGAAAAGAACACGGAAGAGGCCAAGGAAACCAAAAATATTTCCAATTTGATTGATAGCAAATATTTTGCAAAACAAATTGTATTTACACACACAGTCACTATAGAAATTTAGATTTCTTCAAATTTAAATTTCCCTCGCTTCTATTGTGATAATATTATCCAGCTGGTATAAACTAACTAACGAGAATAAACACTAGTATAAACACTAGTATAAACGGTAGGTTTCCAAAACGTTTAGCCATTTATGATAATCAAATTTAAAAAACGCCTCGTGGGAATAGCTGGAGGCGTTTCAACCGTTTTACACAAGAATTACACCGTCCTGAGTTTACTAGTTGTCAACCCTAGACTAGACATAACGCAGAGAGATAGATCCATGCAAACTGTCGCTGATCCGGGTTGTTGTGTGTTGCAAGTGTTTGCACGCACGCACGCACGCACGCACGCACGGCCTATGACCGCGGCTGATGCCACCACCACCCGCTATATTTAGCGTCTCAACCTTGCGCCGCCACGCATGTGCGTCGAGCGTACGCACACACACCACGCGACACTACTCACTAGTCACCAGACAGATGCAAGCTTTTTTTTGTAACAGTATAGGGAGTATTCACGTGACGTCACATCGGCCATATTGGAGGCCACCTATAGTACTATTTCAAGTTTCATTTAGCTGTTAATAGAAAACGAATAATATTGTTTACGGGGAAATATGACAAGTTTGAACACGTATATCCCCCGATAAAGTGTACGAAAATGATTATCGTATGCCTTTGTAAACGATTAAAAGAGTAATCGAGACAAAAGAGTTTGTTAATGTTGATTTTAAGTAATAATAGCAAACCAAAGTTAGAGAACAGTTGAATTTGCATCAAACGCCAGCTGAAACATAGTAACAATGAACAATAGCAATCCCTGCCATTGTGGCCTCCAATGTGGCCACCATGCGCAATACGTGAATACACCCTATAGGGCAGTCCCCAGGGACTGCTACACCTTATCATGGAGGGCAGGTTTGCGTGCTTTGTTGATCCCGAGAGCTATGCCGGCGGAAGCGTATGCTTCTGGTAGGGTCACCCTAGCCGGATAGGTCGAGGTAGAGAAGTCAGACGAAATGCAGTCCACATCCTCCTCTTTACGTCCTAGGCCTACTTGTCAGTTTCTTCAAAACAAACGGCAACGTCGTATGATCGTAGTTGTCGAGTACGTCACTAGTCACGCAAGCTTTTTATTGTAAAGCTATAGGGTAGAGCTTCTTAGGTCCCGATTCACCAACTTCGTTAAGCTCCGATTTAGTAATCTCGGTTAAAACAAACATCACATTTAAAATGCATGGCAGTCGCCATGTTTGTTCGTAGAGAATCTTCGCTTACCGGCTAATCGGAGTTTATAAAAATTTGGTGAAACCGGCCTTTAAACTTTTGTACCCAAGTATTGAGCTCATAAAATATCGCCTGCTTAGCGGAACTGATCAATAGTGCTCAACTTTAACCTACGACTGTAATCAAAACAACTCGTGTGGAACATTGTGTCATATTCACCCCTAGGTCTCCCAACCCTTAATGCGCTTCCGATGGCTTCGATGACATGCGCTTTAATTTACATCAGTTTACCTACAGTTACGTTTACATAATACATAACATATTTACATAATCCTTTATTTAATTGTGAGTTATTTAAAGACTAGGATAAACTGTATGCACTTCTTAAAGATAGAACATTTTGCGAATTTTTTGTATAGTCGATAGGTTCAAGATCGTTTCCGCTAAATCAGCTCTCAATAATGGCCAACGAGTGTGCCTGCGTGTCTTTGTTTATGCGAATGTACTTTTGCAAAGTGGATCGCTTCACTTCCTAGCTCGAGTGTATTAAACTAAACGGTCCCAATTATAGAACTAATGATAAAGCTCCCTTGTTGAGTCGCTCGGGTAACTGAACCTGAGCTCTCAAGTTAAAGTGTGCGGTCGGTGTTGGATGTAAATATTTACATATCGAGGCGTCGAGCGAGCTGAGCGGTGGGAGGTTCGCCCGGCCGACACTTGGGGCGCACGTGTCGCTCTACGTCACAAGGAGGGTACACACCACGCTCTCACGTGTACTGAGGTTCGCCCGGCCGACACTTGGGGCGCACGTGTCGCTCTACGTCACAATTAAGGAGGGTACACACCACGCTCTCACGTGTACTGAGGTTCGCCCGGCCGACACTTGGGGCGCACGTGTCGCTCTACGTCACAAGGAGGGTACACACCACGCTATCACGTGAACTGAGGTTCGCCCGGCCGACACTTGGGGCGCACGTGTCGCTCTACGTCACAAGGAGGGTACACACCACGCTATCACATGTACTGAGGTTCGCCCGGCCGACACTTGGGGCGCACGTGTCGCTCTACGTCACAAGGAGGGTACACACCATGCTCTCACGTGTACTGAGCCTGTTCGCCCTATCCCACACCATTCATGCATGCATCCATGTTTGTATAAGTTTATAGTACCTGAGTTGGCTAAGGCGAAGGGGCGGCCACTATATCCCCACGGAGCACGCAAAGAATATCTTGAAAACTGTAAATATTTTTGACAAACTGAGTAGGCCAGATGTGGTTTCGTAAGACTTTAAAATTGGATTGTAAATTGTTTCAAATACTGTAGAATGTAGACTGTAGATAATACCTTCAAATGATAGATCAAGTTCAAGATTTGTATAATTATTGTCTGTTTGCCTTTGAAATATTTTTATATGATTAGTTCAAGTTTGCTTCCAAGAAGAGTTAGATTATGAAGAACGAATTTAAGTACAGTATACTTAGAAATTGGCCAATAAGTTAGATTATAAGGTGCAGCTATCGGGACAAGTTCGTGAATGAGGGAAATGTACGTCACTAATCGTAACTTCTTCGTATTTCATGCTTGAGGCAGTGTTGTTTTTATTTAGTATTTCTCCTTTTCCAGCTACTCTCATTCTTATAGATTTTCGTCTCGATTATTGCAATCATGCTATTCCAGACAATGAGGGGTGATAATGAAGGACGGTTACAAGAAACTCATCGGGATTCGAACCCATGACTTGCTTAGGGCCTGCGCTCCAACCGCATGTGCTTTCTCAGCTATAAAGCTGATTTACAAAGGAGGGCAATAAATATGACTGTTTAGTGTTTACTAAAGGAAAATAATAATAGACGCATGCGTACAAATGTAGCAATAACGATGAATACCCTGGAAATGGAAACTAAACTAAAACATATGAGAGAACACATTAAATGAAACTTTTGATTATTTGTTGTTTAACGACGTATGCCTACTCGTCAACTAGACGATTTGACGTCGGAGGTGATTGGAGGAAAGGGAAAAGGGAGGACGTGGACTCGTCTGGCTTCTCCCCCTCGACCTGTCCGGTAGGATGACCCTACCAGAAGCATACGCTTCCGCCGGCATAGCTCTCGGTATCACCAAAGCACTCAAACCTGCCCACCACGATAAGGTACACGAGTGAATGAAAGAGTTAGAAGAAGAGAGTAGTTAATTATGTTCTAGAACAGTCGTAACATGTTTGACGACCCTAGTGTGTTGTCGATGTTGTTGTTGTCGTGGTTGTTGTTGTAGCGGAGTAGTCGCGAAAGTGGGGCAACAGCGCCGGCTAAGTATCGTGTTGCGGGTTTTTACGGCCTAGAGGGCAATGAAATATAAAGTGGTGATATTTTTACAAAGAGTGCGACGCTTGTTTTTGTAGCGGGCGAGGTGGCCCCACATGTTCGCCCCCCCCCCCCCCCCCCCCCTCCCACCCAACACGTGACGTTGTGCACGCGCCGGCGGGAACAACCTATCCCGACCTCGAACCCGTGTGGGAGTGGGACCTGGGCTCGGGTCCCGGGCGGGCGAGGTGGCTCCACATGTTCGCCCCCCCCCCCCCCCCCCCAACACGTGACGTTGTGCACGCGCCGGCGGGAACAACCTATCCCGACCTCGAACCCGTGTGGGAGTGGGACCTGGGCTCGGGTCCCGGGCGGGCGAGGTGGCTCCACATGTTCGCCCCCCCCCCACCCCCCCTCAAACACGTGACGTCGTGCACGCGCCGGCGGGAACAACCTATCCGGGCCTCGAACCCGTGTGGGAGTGTGACCTGGGCTCGGGTCCCGGGCGGGCGAGGTGGCCCCACATGTCCCCCCCCCCCACCCCCCACACACAACACGTGACGTCGTGCACGCTGCGGCGGGAACAACCTGGACCCGGCCTCGAACCCGTGTGGGAGTGGGACCTGGGCTCGGGGCCCGGGCGGGCGAGGTCGTATTTGTTGATTTCTTACGTCGACATACTCTTGTTGACTTTTTAATTTATAACTTGAATTTTTAATTGTGACTGGAAGACTTAATGCTCGTCTATTTATACTTCTGTTTTTAAACCATTGGACCGATTTTGATGGAACTTTATTGCTGGCTTCTTGATAATCTCTGTGAAGTGTCATGGCTTCACCCTATATAGTTTCGCACGAACGAAATCAGAAACAGTATGCGCATTTAAATTAAAAAAACTCATTTGTAATTACCATTATTATGGTTATGTAATATTTTACAATTTTGAAACTATGTTAATTAGAAAATTTTTAAGTATAGTTTTTTTTTTTTACGAAGTTCATTATTGCCAATATTATTACCTCATAGTTCACGATTTTCAAACCATGAATATAGGAGAATAATGAACCATGAGTTGACACAGAAACATGTTCAATATACAATATCTCTTGAACACCGTCCACTGAAACCTTGTCGACCGTCAAGTCCCTCACCTCGTGTGAACCTTATCAGCAGATCGTCTGATAACAACGAGGAAGGACTTCCACGAACATGACGTCACGGTTACACGAACAAGCTTTGTGAGGTCGGGATTACGCAACCTATTATAAGCCTGACGATAATTGATAACATTAATAGACAATACCACGAGACAATACTATAAGTCGGTTTTATCAATGGATGTTCAAAAATTGTTATCCGTTGCTAAAATCGTATCCAAGTTTGTAAATATTTACAATGTCTTGTGAATAAAATATAAACAAAAATGGTGTCACATATTTTTCAGACATGTAACCAATATATTTAAAAATAACTCATTTTAATAATACATATTTTTAAATGTATCAAAGCACATCTACACACCTATTCAATAATATATTTTTTTATTATCGACATTCTGTTGAATATCGAATATCGGACGATAATACAGATTATCGTGTTCATCTCTAGTATATTAGTGTTAAGTGTATTCTGTAGTGCTCGCAGAGTTGTGGAGTAGAGATGATGAAGTGCCAGAGTAACATGAACACCGCCAGTCAGTCCTGCTCCCCTGATCCCTGTTCACCCCAAGCGTTCTCAGTCACTAACACAGACAGTCAGTCCTGCTTCCCTGATCACAGCAAACGTTCTCAGTCTAACACAGCCGCAGTCAGTCCTGCTTCCCTGATCACAGAAACGTTCTCAGTCTAACTGCCCAGTAGTGCTCGCAGAGTTGTGGAGTAGAGATGATAAAGTGCCAGAGTAACATGAACACCGCCAGCAATCCTGCTCCCCTGATCCCTGTTCACCCCAAGCGTTCTCAGTCACTAACACAGACACAGTCAGTCCTGCTTCCCTGATCACAGCAAACGTTCTCAGTCTAACACAGCCGCAGTCAGTCCTGCTTCCCTGATCACAGAAACGTTCTCAGTCTAACTGCCCAGTAGTGCTCGCAAAGTTGTGGAGTAAAGATGATAAAGTGCCAGAGTAACATAAACACCGCCAGTCAATCCTGCTCCCCTGATCCCTGTTCACCGCAAGCGTTCTCAGTCTGACACAGTCAGTCCTGCTCCCCTGATCACAGCAAACGTTCTCAGTCTAACTACCCAGTGGTGTTAGCGCAGTAAAAGTTATTCGCCTGCTCGATGATAAATGTGCCAGAGTAACATGAACACCTCCAGTCAGCCCTGCTCCCCTGATCCCCGTTCACCGCAAGCGTTCTCAGTCTAACACAGACGCAGACTCCGGCCAAAGAAGTTTGATTTTACAATATTCTCATGTGTCAGACAATCTACCACAACTTATTTTAGCATGGCAGCCGGCCAACCTGCATCCAACTCCCCCAAGCGTGTTCGTTGGCTGTGCGCTGTGCTGCGCTCAGAGCCGGCCGGTGCAAAACACGGCACACTAAACGTGTGAACGATATAAGTTGGCCCAGCGTATGTATCATCATGCTTACGACATAGCTGAGTCCAATGGTACAAACTTAATTTTCTACGTCTCTAGTTCCAGATCCATTAGGGAGCATTTACGCCCACCTAAGGATTGCTACCTTATCGTGGTGGGCAGGTTAAAGGTTGGCTTGGTTTCGTGATCCAGATAGCTATTCCGGCGGAAGCGTATGCTTCTGGTAGGGCCACCCTAGCCGAACAGGTCGAGGGAGAGAAGCCAAACGAAGGGCAGCCCACATCCTCCCGTTTCCCTTCAACTCCCCTTTACGTCCTACTTGTTCCTTTTGTCCCTTCTTTCAATCATCCCCCGACGTCATATGATCATGGGTTGTCGAGTACGTCGTTAAACAATGAAGGATAATGCACGACCTTCAATCGGTTACCTCGAACGGTGGGCGTGGCTAATTAGGTTTGTGCACCAGTGGCGTATCCAGGAATTGGGAAAGGGGGGGGTTTTCAACCCATATTATAGAGAGTGGAGCCGAAACATAATTGGGGTTCCGGGGGGGGGGGGGGGGGGGGGGGTGCTTGCCCGAAAAAATTCTCGTCAAGGCATTTTAGTGCAAATCTGTGCGTTTTACAGCGGCCAACTGAAACATGATTACTCAGTTTCTGGCAACACACTTTTTCCTTAGCACCGCTAATAAAAGGAAATCAAATCAATAATTTGCATATTTTTCGTATTGCTTTTGCTTTTAATAATTTCAACAATATACAATAATTATAAAGTAAAACATCTAACTGTCTATTGAAATACTGTCTTTTGATACTGTCTATTGAAATGAAAACGGTCATTTTCCATGTTTCCTTTGCAAAAGGGGGGGGTTTTGTCCCCCCCCTCCCCCCCCGTGTATACGCCACTGTTGTGCACTCAACTCGGCGATAGAAGGAAGGTTTGTACGAATGTGTGAAAGAACGCCAGCAATCTGTTGATTTTTGTTGAAAAGAGTGCATGAACGGGGGAGTGATAAGGAACTGAGGTCGGTATGAGATTTTGAGACTAGTTAGGTCTGTATATGGTTGAGAAGTGATTGAGAGAAACCTTCAATCAGCGCTGTGTGTGTAAAAGTGCGTTCCGCTGCGCCCGTATTCAGCCAACCCGCGCAACACGGCTGCTCGGCAGGCAAACAACCTCCAGGCGCCCCGTACACAACACGAGACCAATGTTTTCATCTCAGCTGATAGAATGACGTCACAGACTAATGTTTTCATCTCAGCTGATAGGATGACGTCACACGCGGCGCCCCACAGCTGCCGTTGAAGACTTCCACCTGAGGCGGCGTCTAGACAATACCGGGGGGGGGGAGGGGGGAGGGGAGGTGCAAATATACGGATTTAGGGTAAAGAAGAAGAAACTTTGGATGTGTTTAAAAATAATTCTCCTCCGTCCGTCATTCTCTCCCCTTGTTGTGTTTTTGCTGCTACTGGTTCCCGAAACGAAAGAGGGCCCGGTTGCTTGAGTCTGTTGTGTTAGAAAACTGGGCTTACTCAATGTAAGAACACAGTTACATAACAATGCGTCTGTTAGTAAAACTCTTGCAGCAAATGCGCGCAGTTCCTACGCCTATACTAGCTGAGGCCTAGCATAGTGGTGCGTGTTTACGACTAGCCTATGGGCGTCCAAATATGAAAATGTAATATTTTGACACATTTTCCTCGTCTGGGCAAGTAGAATTTGTCATGGATAGCTGTGCCTGTCGTAAGAGGCGACTTAAATAACGTCGTATGAGTGACCCAGTTGCCGAGTACGTCGGGTGAACACCAAATAACCAATTATTCTGCACATACTTACGTAGTCGTAGAGCAATAATTTCCTCGCGTGTTTTAAGTAACTGCAGTGATCTTAGTTCACAGTCTAGAAAATATCAATCATTTAACAAGTTGATGTATCTTTTTATAATAGTAAAGATAGGCTTTAAAACTTATGTTAACTATTGTCCGCAACGCGCGCGCTAGTGTCGCGGCGGCCACACCGGGTATCAAAATGGCATGTGATGGGTATAGTTAATTTCAGACGGCGTTTTGTTGAAGTTCAACAATTGGTGTCTAGATTTGCTTTGCTATTATTATTGAAACGCAACGCGTAAAGACACTTCTCTTGTCTCAACCACTCACTCTGTATATGGTTTACTACAGAACAAAATCATTTTCATAGACTTTATCTGGGGCTATAAATGTTAAAGGCCCATTTACAATTAAACTAAACCGCTAACTTACAACTTAAAGTAAGGTTTGGCTTATGGAAGATCACACGATTGTTCATGACCAAAACTTAAACTTAGTTTTGGGCTACGGTTAAGTTTGGAACGATCAAACTTCAAAATAAAAATAAACTTTACAGTAAGAAAGAACTAATCAGCGCCAGCCGCAAGGTCTAGGCTAGTTAAATCGAAAATGAAGCCGAAACATGCTCAGAATTTATTTGACGAAACTTTATTAAATGAGTTTATGAAGACCTAGCGTCTAAGTTCAAGTTAAAGTTTACTTCTAAGTTTGTATCGTGAATGAGCCTTAAAACTCATATATCGTAGTGAGCGTATACGTACGTTGTAACGTAACGTCAATACACCCTGTATCGCTACTGAGGTTGCAGCGTCCAGCCTAGACTGTTGTGAGGAGAGCTGATGGCTGGACTCGAACCTGTGACCTCTCGCCTCGCTTGGCTTTCACCCGGCGTCGCAATGCCATGTACGGCGTCTGATCTAGTAGCGATATTCTAGAGTAGACAGAAGGAGTCACTCTATATACGCCGTGGACAAACCCGTGGACAAACGCTCAACTGAACGCTGTGACAAGGCTAGTTCGATAAGAGTGAAGATAGAACTTTTCCATCCAACTCCTTGAATTCAAGAACAAAAGCGCATCAAAAACAGTCAGTATGTAGTCAAATACAACAATAGGAATCATTTATCGATGCGCTTTGTCCTTGAATTCAAGGAGTTGATGAAAAAGTTTGACCGTGTAATACAGGCTTTATGCAGATTAATTTGATTATTTGAGTTTAACGACGTACTCGACAACTATGATCATATGACACTGGGGGTGTTTAGAGGAAAAGAGAAAGAGGATAATGTGGACTGCATTTCTTCTGACTTCTCCTCCTCGACCTGTCCGGCTAGGGTGGCCCTACCAGAAGCATACGCTTCCGCCGGCATAGCTCTCACGATCAGCAATGCACACAAACCTGCCCACCACGATAAGGTAGCAGTCCCTGGACAGGGAGCTACAGTAATGGAACTATAGCAGATGTCTGTTCTATTTCTATAAGTCCCAATCTCTGTCACCCGTGTTCGTACACCCCTTACTACTCTCCGTTGTCTCCAAGTACATGAAAAGTCTTTCGACAATCCTCCTGATGATGGACTTTCAAAATAATAGCAATGAGACATGTATGGTTTGCTTAGTTGGCCAATGAGTTTGAACACCACAGATCAATCAATTAGGATCAATAATCGATGAGTGATTTCACTTCATGCACGTAGATTCAGGTATATGATGGGCGCAATTAGGAAGGAGCCGCTTACTTTCCCTCTCATTCTACGGTCTTCGGTCCTAGGGGTTTACAAAAGAGCTGAACAGATGCAAAATTACCCGAACAAAATTTAGCTACCAGATAAAGAGGATGCAACACTAGACTAGACTAGAATCTTTGCTATAGTCATCGAACAACATCTTCGGTAATGCTTCCGTCACGGGTGGGTGGAGTGGCAGCCAACCAGCAGCCGTGAGTAATTCAAATACCTGCTCGGGTTGGCCGAGACCGTAAACACGTCATTGATTGATGACGAAAGCATTACCGAAGTTATTGTACGACGACTTTAGAACTATATCGAACCATAACTTGTGGTTAAGGTGCTCGTCCGGATGGATGAAATACGTCTATAATTTGTCTCTTGGATTAAGATCCAGTCATTTCACCAAGGGATGACTACACATGCTGTATACTATAGTCGTCGTACAACAACTTCGGTAATGCTTCCGTCACGGGTGGGTGAGCAGCCGCCAACCAGCGGCCGTGCTAATTCAAATACCTGCTCGCGTTGACCGAGACCGTAAACACGTCATTAATTGATGACGAAAGCGTTCCCGTGGTTGCTGTACGACTACTATACCCGATGAGCCAAGAAACGCGTCACAGCTCGAGTTGTTTAAAGCCCGTTTTGATGACGTCACTCGAGTATGCAACTGAAGACAACACAACACTTGCAAGAAGAGAAGACAGTAATTGTATTTAAGGTCACTCACTCACTCACATAGCCGCTTGTTAATTGCTGGAGGCGTGGCGCAAGCTAATGGACCCACGTCTCGTGTGGACGCTACGAGGGTAAGCGAGACGACGACGAAGCGTATAGGCCCTTGTAGGCACGTAGCATGCTCCCGTACAATAGTGCTAAGTCACAGAAGCGGATTTGCTTGGCTATTGATGGAGGCGAGGGTAATTTGTTTGTCGTACTTGGCCAAAGATAATTGTTTGACATCATATTATGGTTAAACAAAATGTGATTGATACCAGCGATTTGGTTTTGAATTAGCAATACAATGAATTTTAAAAGTGAAAAAAACTGTTTTCGTTACGTCTGGTATTTAATTAATTAATTAATTTATATTTAATTAGAGAAATAACCATCAGAACAATTTCGATTTTTGAAAGTTTTTAAATGAATGTGTAGCTTATACAAACCTTAATCTCGGATATTAATCAATTTCCCAATATCTTGATGTGTTCTAAAGATATCAATATAACAGATTGTTAATTAATTAAAACGGAAACATATTAGAACAGGTAAAACGTTATAAGACTTAGTAATTGGACGGTACACTGTTCCTTGTTACATATAAAAACAATTTAACGCAATATTTAGAACCCTGATCAGAGCTCTTCACAGTGATGATTTCAGGCATGTCCCGGGGGGGGCTCCGCCCCCCCCGGCAGTTGTAAATGCCCCCCCCCTAGCAGATTGAAAAAATCACAAGAAGTAATGTAAATTTGCAAAAAAAAATGCAAAATACAAGAAAATGAGGTATATTTTTCCACCTCATATAGGACTAGGAAATAAATCGATTTCCACGACAAACTCAACTACATAAATGTTGCAACATTTTATTTTCTATTGAAACGATGTTAGGTAAAGGTAAGATAAGAATGGCAAATAGGAATCATTTCATATTCGAAAACTGAAAGGATGGCATCAACAGAGACCGTAACCCCCTCCACCCCTGCCTTTTGTCACGGCGCATCCCTTCTTCCTCTTATCAACCAAGTTTTGGGTAATTACGTTCGGAAGAAACCCTGTAGAATCCGACTGCTCTAAACTGTGCAAGTAAATACCTGGTATTTAAAATAATAAATAGAATTGTTGATTTTATGATTATCTACACAACTATAATATGGCGCTAGATTTCACAATTCGTGTGTATCAGGCTCCCCACTGGTTTTAGTATAAACATCACCCGTTTTGTGCATCTTGTATCCCACACACAGGAAGACCCTAAGCCATAAAATGAGTTACTAATTTAGCAACACCCCAGATTTTTATCAGCCCCCCCTAGGAAAAATGTCTGAAATCATCACTGGCTCTTCAACAGGCGAAAACACACTGAGTGCAGTGCGTTTTCGCCTGCGAAGAGCTCGAAATATTGCGTTAAATTGTTTTTATATGTGACAAGGAACAGTGTACAGTCCAATTACTAGGTCTTATAACAGATTGTTAACGTTGCGTGGCTCACTATCGCGTGCTACCCATTCCAATACCCATTGCCGAATAAAAGGCGGATCGCAACGTATGGTATTCGTCCAAGAAGACTTCAGAGGTGTATTTACATCTCGTTTTCCACGGTTACCGGATCATGATCATCATTTTTAATGTTTTTGATCATTTTTTTCCTTATAAAACCTGCCCAGGGGCCACTTGCCATTCTTCAGGTAGCCACCTAGTTAAGTTATATAAAGTATGTGGGTAGTGAGAAGGAATGTTCGAGGAATGTTAGTATTCGTCTTATGACTGCAGGCTAATCTCAGGAACCGCCTATCACACAATTGACGGTAGTCGGAATCGAACCGGCGACCTCCTGAATTAGAGCCTCGTGTGATAGTACTGATCCGTGGGACGACTCGTGAATGAATATTGTTATCACTGATGAGAATTAATGAATATAGCACCGAATTGTGTAGGAATTATATTTTTATTTCATCAAAATATGAGCATGAACTGATTGATTTTTAACTTGAAATTTCACAACTGAATCACCGGAAACACCGAGTTCTTATAAATTTACGAATGTCACCGATATTCTTGTTTGTAATTGTGAAAATCACAAACAATCGGATTTTTTTGTTGAGGTAATCTTTTATATTGTTTGGGTGTTGGCAAGTTCCAATCCGTTAAATATATATTTTGCTATAAATGAGTCAAACTAAGTTCTGACTCGGTATCTCGAGCTAAACTAATCCCAAGAAGACTACGATCAATCTTGACACAGGTGATATATCCATGTATAAGTCGTGAATTGTACGAAAAGATACGTACCTAAAGGTACAGGAAATATAGATAAATCATCTGGAATAACTTATACTGAATAAATGTGAATTTTTTTATTTCAAAAACGAAATTCTGTCTCAAACAAAACATATTTTCACGGACCTATACAAGAAAAAACCACGGGTCACGGACCTTACATGAGTAAGCTACGTTGCAGAATTAATTCTTGGGCGATGAAATGATTGGATGACACAATTTTATGATTGGTAAATGGAGGGAAATTTGTCATCGGAGGTTACATTCGCATGAATCAACGTATTTCTTTGTCCGAATGATCGTCTATAAATTTCGTTGATGGTGTACTGTATACACCTCTTACTCTTCAATTATAATACTAGTTTGTCGTACAAGCAATCGAACATGTAATCAACTGTTCAAGTATACATCAATTTAAATCGCGCCACAACGAATCCAAGAAATCTCGTTTAAAAAGGTTGAGTTTGATAAGAATGGGATTATCATGGGATTGATTCTGGAACATGTAAGAAACCATCCTGTATGAATATTAGAACACTTCGATTACTCTTGGCCGAGTTATAGACTAGAAACCCGATGAATTCTGTTACGCAGCTTGTGTGTTAGCTGGTCGGGCACATATTAGCCGCATGCACATGCAAATATCCAAGTCCCACTGCAACTGCACTGCAACTGCACTGCAACTGCACTGCAACTGCGATGCCAGTGCACTCCGCCCTCACCCGACATCACTCAGTCTGGCTCGCTTGTTTTGAATTATTCCAAGAATCCCTTCATTAAGTCTCTGGCGCAGAAATAGATTCTTCGATTGACACAGTCCAGCTGATAATCTATTTATATCCGCGACGACCAGTGGACGAGCACTTGCACACATAAACGAACACTCAATGCTACACCAGACTACTCCGTGTAGATGTGGGACACACAGTGGTGCAACGAGGCTAATCGAGACGACCAGTGGACGAGCACTTGCACACATAAACGAACACTCAATGCTGCACCAGACTACTCCGTGTAGATGTGGGACACATAGTGGAGCAACGACGCTAATCGAGACGACCAGTGGACGAGTACTTGCACACATAAACGAACACTCAATGCTGCACCAGACTACTCCGTGTAGATGTGGGACACACAGTGGAGCAACGAGGCTAATCGAGACGACCAGTGGACGAGTACTTGCACACATAAACGAACACTCTGCGCTGCACCAGACTACTCCGTGTAGATGTGGGACACTAGTGGAGCAACGAGGCTAATCGAGACGACCAGTGGACGAGTACTTGCACACATAAACGAACACTCTGTGCTGCACCAGACTACTCCGTGTAGATGTGGGACACTAGTGGAGCAACGAGGCTAATCGAGACGACCAGTGGACGAGTACTTGCACACATAAACGAACACTCTGTGCTGCACCAGACTACTCCGTGTAGATGTGGGACACATATGGGTGCAACGAGGCTAATCGAGACGACCAGTGGACGAGTACTTGCACACATAAACGAACACTCTGTGCTGCACCAGACTACTCCGTGTAGATGTGGGACACATAGTGGTGCAACGAGGCTAATCGAGACGACCAGTGGACGAGCACTTGCACACACAAACGAACACTCCGTGCTGCACCAGACTACTCCGTGTAGATGTGGGACACATAGTGGTGAAACGACGGTAATCGAGACGACCAGTGGACGAGCACTTGCACACATAAACGAACACTCAATGCTACACTAAACTACTCCTACAGGTTTTGGTAGTAGGTGGTAGAAGTATTTGGTGTTTTACAACGTACTCGACAGCCATATCATATGACGTCGGCCGAAACAGATCCATTGCACATCGTCGGAGTTGTCATAAGGAAATCCAAAATAAGAGGGGGGGGGGGGGGGATTGGCTGGCGTTTGGATCGTAAAGACGGCCGCGGCAAGCATGAAGAAAGACGAAGTAGAAAAGTAGAACTATAAGAAAAATTAAAAATAATTGATAAATAAAAAGAATGATAAAAGCAACACACGAGAGACGTCTTTGCGGGCACCAGTCACCACGAGGCAGGTCCTACCTCGACCGAGATATGGTTTTCAGTCTCATATTTCAGCAACGATGATAATCGAGACGATGGGTGTAGGAGACATTCATGTTCAAGTCAGGACCGAGCCTGGTGCACAGGAACAAGGGTTAACCAGGGCAGTGTCTAATCGACCACGGCCATACTACGCCGGGTAGGCCCTGTGTGCAGCATTCTAGGCTGTAGACGTCCTCGTAAAGGAACCTTAGCGAGATAACGCATACCAGGGCCTTGATTCTCTATGGTCAACGATAAGGTGATCACCGGTTTTGGTCGTTATGAGAAGGCTGTGACCCAATCACAGCCATCCATTCGCCTTCCGTAACGTCAGAAACCGGTGAGAACTTTACCACAGATTTAGAGAATCGGGCTCCAGGGCCTTACCACGTTTACAACCAGAAACTATTATTTTCAAGTTCCATTTTCGAACACATCACCACACACACATTTCGTCACAGTACACAGTCATTTCAGTCAGAATATTTTCATCACAGTAACACGTGCGTGTGCGTGTGCGTGTGCGTGTGCGTGTGCGTGTGCGTGTGCGTGTGCGTGTGCGTGTGCGTGTGCGTGTGCGTGTGCAGGGGGCGTGTCCACATGCAGCTAGGCTAGACAGACTGCGTGGCGGCCTGGCAATGCAAGTCCGCTAATCAGGCCCACGTGACTAAGTGATGACGTCACCCGACTGGACCACGAGTGTAGCCGAACATTCACGACCTGACCACCGTAGCCTACTCCCGTCTTGGTGAGGGAGGGCCCGGGCTCGAGTGGAACCCGGGCGCTGTGCGTGCGGTCCTCGCGGTGATTGAGGGACAAATAATGAGGCGAGATCGGGGCCGTGTGCCCTCTGCCTCAGGCAGACAGACCAGTGAAAGTGTTCGCTAAGCTAATCAACCGAATTGCTCAAACTTCGATTTTATAATCGGTTTGTCTTTGAGCCGTTATCGGAGCTATTTGCCTTTCTCTAAGCTCTTTGCTTTCCTCTAATCTATTTGCAATAATGTTTCCGAGCTTTGTTTGTCTTTCTCTAAGCTCTGTGTAATGTTATCGAGCTATTAGTCTTTCTCTAAGTTGTTTGTCAAGTTTCTTGAACCGTTTGCTCTTTTTCCAGTTGTTTATAACATTATTTGTCTTGGCTAATTGCTTTTCTGTAAGCTGTTTGTAGTGTTTCCGAACTAGATGCCGTTTCTTAAGCTCTTTGGGAGGAGATTTCTGAGTTGTTTGTTAATTTACCTCTAGTACTACCGAGACTTTCGTTCTAATTTCAACCGTCTGTAATCTTCGATAATATCACAATAACAAACACGGGAGAACACATGTGTGGCTTCGTAAGGACTGAATGGATAGCACTGACTAGTATTATGGTCAAATTAGAAACATTAGAACAGTTCGTAATAAACCCTGTGGTACCTGCCAACCCACACTTCTCTATGTTCTCACTTTGACGATAGTTCACTAATTGGTTTGAAACATATTATTTATTTGCAATCATTGTTTTAATTGATTATTAGTTCTACATTAATTTAATGTTTCTCATCCTATTCAGTTACAAAACTAATTTACATAGCAGGACAATAAATACAACTATATAATTCCAATGAAATAATATTAAAAGCACAATAAAATTAAAATATTAAGATTACACAAAAACATAACTAATTATTATAGAAAAGAGAAAATTAAACATTGAAAATTGTTTGCAAAGTGCTATATTTTGTATATAAAAATAAAAAAATAAACATTAAATTGGCACATCAGGGAATACACACAGGTGTGAAAACGAAACTAAAATCACTACACACAGAAACACAACAAAAGGGTGAGAGAAACAGCTGTTAATAATCAGGTAGCTAATGACATTCACAGCACAACACAAACGGAAGGAAGAAGAAGCAAATGTTAACGAAAGAGTTAATTAAAAGCCAAAAATAAACCGTGAATTGAATAAGTAATTAATTATTAATTAAATAATTATTAATAATTAATTAAGGACCCATTTATATACAATATGATAAATGGAAATAGATCTTCAATATTCTATGAACGTTAGGTAGGAGTGGGGGGGGGGGGGGAGGGGGCAGTCTTATTATTAGACTCCCCTAACGGCGTAGGATGGTCGCCGTGTGGGTTACCAACTCTCAGAGAGGGAAGGGGGGGGGGGGGGTGTAATTGAAATGAACATCTCCACACACACACACACACACAAGGAAGGCAAATTACAGCGATTACCTGGAAGCGCGGCTAATACTATGTTCACACTAGGCTCGCTAACAGCAGTTAAGGCTAACAGCGGTTAGCGACGTTCAAGGTCGTTCGATATATTTGTGTGATCCTGTGTCAACTGTTCACACTGGAATCGATGTATGAGCAGTGTGTGACGTCATGCACAGCCACCGCGGTACTATATTTAGTGATTTTATGACTATATATAAGGCTGTGCACGGCTTTTGGCTCTGTTTGAAATAAGTGTTTTGTTTTGTACTGTCTGTGGTTGAAGTAATAACAACATGCCGTTTGAAGAACAAAAAGAGTTTTTTGTGTCTCTTCAACACCTTTTCTGCCTTCTCTGCAATACCTCCCGAACACGAGGAATCCATAGCTTCACGAATTTTACTAACGTACGACGAATTAAATGAAATAGCGGAATAGCCTAGGCCTACCAAGGAACTGTCACACCAACTAGCAACACCAAAAGACAACAATGAAACAAATGAATTGAATCTATGGACAATCAACAAGCTGTCAAAAAATAATTTTGTCTGAAAAACAAAACAAAAAACAAACAAATACACATACAAAACTTTCATTTAGTCGTTGTCTATCATTAAAAGTTGTAAATGGCGAGCAGTTACTATTGCTATACACTTGTTTTTATTTCTATGGTTTGCAATTTTATTATTTTGACACCTGATGGTTTGTCAATCAGTTCAATTTATTTGTTCCATTGTTGTCTTTCGGTGTTGCTCACCGCCTGGTATCTTTTGAAAACATGTATGATTTTAAACAAGGCAGTGGCAAATTGATCTAAGTTACCCACTAACTACGTTTGCCAAACGCAGTTAGTGCTTGATGTCAGTTAGGGCTAACTGCGTAACGTTCACATTACATTCTTAACAGAAGTTAGTGGCTTAACTGCTGTTAGCGAGCCTAGTGTGAACATAGTATTAGCTAAGCACACACTACACTAGTGGTGGAATGTATGCACGATCTACCGGGTCGGCGAGTATAATATGTTTATATCGTTGCTGCTTGCTTGCTTGTGATTATCTCCCTCTCCCTCTCTCTCTCTCTCTCTTCGCTCACAGCTATAGCCGAGACCTCCCATACTGTCTTCTCAACATTCACCCGATATTACATAAAGATTTATCAATCAAAACAATGAACACACAACACAACACAAGGAGAACTAGTTTGCGCGTATATACGCATTACCTTCTGTTTTTGGCGTTAAAAATGCACGGGAGAGACAATCGCGGTAATTTTTGGCGAGGCGAAATTTTCGCGCGGTGAGTGAAAGCCAAGTTTGTTTTGTTTTGTTTTGTTTTTTTGTTTGCCGCTCGTCGTCCATGATGTAACGGCGGTTAATAGATTACACGCGGAGTAATTTAATTAAACTTTCGCGCGTTTCTTTTTTGCGTCGTTGTTGTCGTTGTCGTTGTCGTTGTCGTTGTCGTTGTCGTTGTCGTTGTCGTTGTCGTTGTCGTTGTCGTTGTCGTTGTCGTTGTCGTTGTCGTTGTCGGCGGTCTACACCCTGACATCCATGTGACGTCATATGAGCTATGACCTCCTTAATCTGGGGCAATTGTAGCACCTCTGCCCACGGCAACGATGAGGGGGGGGGGGGGGCTGGTAGCGTTTTTTTTTTTGGTTAAATTTATTGACAAATACAATTCTTTGTTATAATCTACATTTTGGTAGTGAACACAATGTTAGTGTTTTCTTCGTAACTGAGAAACAACAGCAATATATGACCTAAATTTTTTTTTAAATTTTTTTTTAGCAAAAATCAAATGTTTTATCAATTTGCACTCACACATTTTTATACTCATACTTAGAGATATACTAAGGGGTTGCAATTACTTTAAAACAAAATTATATATCTACACTATAAATCTTTTCTGCTGATAGTGATAAGACTTATTAAGCGCTCTTTCTGACCCATTTCACTGTGAACTGTACATTAAACTTACGAAATGCTTCCTCCATTTGTTTGGTAGTATTTACAAGACAGACTAGGAATAAAACACTGTCGTTGCCTCCTTGGAACGAACTATACCTAGACCACGTGACCGCTGTGTTGCTGCCAAGAGAGCGTGAATGGAAGTTCAAACACAACGCCGTGCACTTGATATTGGGGGTGAGCCCACGTTCTAGACCCAGCTACAGGTGACTAGAGACTAGAGTAGATACTAGAGTAGAGAATAGAGTAGAGACTAGAGTAGAGACTAGACTAGAGAGTAGAGTAGAGATTAGACTAGAGAGTAGACTAGAGACTAGAGTAGAGACTAGAGAAGAGAGTAGAGAGTAGAACCAGGTAGCTAGACCTTAACACCGCCATGTGTAGAAACGATTTTGTCTCACAAAATGAGTATGAATTGATCAATTTTAAACCAGAAAATGACAAAATTATACCATCGTCAAACGCCGAAATCGGTGTCATTTGAGAGCTAGGCCTACATGACAGGTATACATGAATCTAACTCTGAATTGTCTGGGCCTGGGGTAGAATTTGGCCCAGCATATATCTCTGCCAATCGTAAAGAGGCAAGACAAAGGCCCTCCCTTTTCCTATCTTCCCTTCAACTCCTACGAATATTAGTCCTCATAATTGTCCCTTTCCTCCAGTCGACCCCGAAGTCATAGGTAATATGACCTAGTAGTCGAGTACGTCGTTAAACACCAAAAATCACTAAAACAATAACATTTTGAAGAAGGGAAGAAATAAAATTTAGCGCTTCACGAAACTCGCCACTATACTATAAACATATACATAAATACGGTGAAATAAACTCCTCTATTTCGATCTCGGTTTAACTACTAATCCTTGGGATAACTGGTTTTCACCATGGCAACCACCAATCAGAACCTTTGAAATGTAGCTCATCCCGAGGATAGCTTTATCTAGAACCTTATCCCGAGGTCTTGACACACAGATCACTCGGATTGCAATCTGGCTTGCATGGCTAACAGGATGGGCATATTTTATTCTGGATCAGGTATGCGTAAAGACCCTAAGAAGATTGGGGGGGCTGTTCTTGCCTAAAGTTGCGACGGTGACATACGTCGTTGTCACTTTCTATTGGCTGATTGAGTGTTTTCCACGCGGTCCGCCACAGCATTCAGCCAATAGCAAGTGATAGCCACGTAGTTATCACTTTCTATTAGTTGATTGAGTGATAGCCACGTAGTTATCACTTTCTATTGGCTGATTAAGTGTTTTCCACGTGGTCCATCACAGCATTCAGCCAATAGCAAGTGATAACCAAGTAGACATCACTTTCTATTGGCTGATTGAGTGTTTTCCACGCAGTCCGCCACGGCATTCAGCCAATAATAAGTGATAACCACGTAGATATCATTTGATGTGAGTATTCATAGTTCCCACGTGACGTCACAGCGGCCATGATTACGACACAACTGTGGAGGACCAATCCTAGATCATTGGCGGATACTATATTCAAATTCAATAAATAAGCCTAATATAGAATTTACAAATTAAACATTAAGGCTGGTCCACACAGATTTTTAAGACATACGATTTAAGGTTTAACGCGTAGTCGTAAAGTTGGATCATAGGAAACACGTACTGGCGTTCACACAAAGTTTTAGTTTTAAGACGTTGTTTTCATTGTTGTTTTTAAAACAACGTCTTAAAACCTTATGCATTATGTCTTCAAAATCTGTGTGGACCAGCCTTTAGTAATACAAAAATAAAAAATTACCGCAAATACCAATTTTATTTAAAAAAACAAGCTGGATTTTAAAGAACTAAGAATTTATGTGCTCCACTACAACAGTCTTCATTGTTTCTCCATGGCAACGTCAAAGTTTGATCACAAATGTGGCCGCCACGCGCAAAGGTGTGACGTACGTGCAACCTGCCTCATTCCTGTACATTTTTTTAACCCTCCTTAACTCTCGCTAAACCCCTTGTTAAAATGACCCCGGGGTTAACTCCTGCCCATGCTTTCCTGCATAATTCGGAGACAAATATGACCCATTCTGATAGTAGGGTTAAGAAAAGTTACCTCAACAATACTTTGAAATGCCGCCATTTTGTTAATGCCAATGTGTGTAGTTTCACAAATGTCACATTTCAATTCTTTAATTGGGAATATCCACCTCCATGGATACGTTACTTTATGTGTTTAATGAAGTTTAAAGCAATTTTGTGTATTTATTGTACATTATATAGGTCCTACATATATAAAAATGTAGTTTTAATGAGTATTTTGTCAACGTTTTGAGGTTATTGGACTGTTTTTGTGTGTTATTGTTTTTATTTTGTCTCGTTTTTCAATAATGTCTTCCTTCGATCGGCGGCTCATTTGCTGACTCCTGATTGGCTATTGGCTACACCGGGGTTAAGTTTGCAAATGTACAGGAATGAGGCCCCTGGTGACAACTTTCAGGAATAGCCTCCTGGCGTAGCGGCCGTGGTCAGCTCGTGTGGGAGTGCGCCACGTGGCCCCACACGCACACACGCACACACACACGCACACACGCATGGTGTTCGTCTCCCCCGGCTGACAATGGGAGCCGACCGGCTATATTTGGACGACCGTGTGTGTGTGATGTATTATGCCGAGCACCTATCATCACTCGGTTCCACATGGCAACCCTAGCACCAAGTGGGCTGACAGCGAGCAGGGGTAAAGTGGAACCATGCTGCACCAACAAACACAAATAAAACAAGCGTTAGAGGTCAAGGTTTCGTGTTCACATCTTTCCAATCACGTTTAATGTCGACGTTTGGGAACGATGCAGGCCTATACGTTATCAAGATCTAGAAATATTGATACAGAACACGATAAAAAGGTTTTATGCTTGTATCAAATAGACCTTTTTCAGAATTGATCTGGGATCCTTAGGCCGGTTTCACCAAACTTTAATCCGGCGATTTTCTGTTAATTGAAGATCAAAAATGGCGCCCGGTAGAAGCCCCCATGCATTTTGTATGTAATGTTTGTTGAAACCATGGTAACCAATCCGAGATTAGTAAATCGGCCGATTAAAAAGTTTGGTGAATTCGGACTTAGACAGAGCAAATCACGGCGTTCTAGACCAATTCTGAAAATCATCTATTACACTACAAATTTTCCTCAGCTGGGGATTGATCAATCCTATTTATCCACACACTATCCATAAAAACATATTTATTCGAACGTAAATATTCGCGGACATGTATGATGAATAGTGTGATCTCTTTGAACCAAACTTAATAGTAAGCTACAGGCTATTTCCGCTAATTCGCTATCCTATTGACAACGTTTCGTTCCGAAAGAATCTTAAAATGTATGCACCCGCACATTTGATATAGTGTATTGTTGGTAAATAAATGGTATTATACCGTGTCACCATTTTTAACAAGTTAAGTACAATGTAACATAGCATATTTTACAAGTAATTTCACTACCTTGAATATCGTACTTCTCACAAATCAATGTCTTATTTTCATTACGAAGTGTGAAACACGGCTAAATTCCCCGACTACGAACTCTGTGAACTGGCGGTTTAGAGGATTCCGCCCACAAGAAAAATACTCCGTTATGCGGGTTATAATTAACTTGTTACACTTAATGCTGGGAAAATTAAATAAACATGTTTTAACGTGTCTGGTGCAAGAGTTGATTTTCGATTAGGCATCTCGCCAACGGACGGTCCAGTTGCCGATTCCCATACGACCGAACCAGCACACCGAAAATACCGTCGGACTAGGTTAGGCGATGGGTGGGTGACCCTTTGGCTGTCTGTCCACTGACGGGCACCATAGGTCGCGAGGAGTAGGCTACGTGCTCAAGTCAGGTCTCAGTTGTCATACAGGGACATGTTCGATCCCCTGCGTCCCAATTTCGCAATATATCCCTTGAAAAACAAACATTCCACTAGTCTCACCAAAAGACAATACATGTTCCGGATCAGGAGATATTAAGTGATAAGAGGTATCTTCATTTTATACTAGGGTACAGAAACCGTTGGAAATCCATTTATTTACTCTGGCATTGGCATGAGAGCAGTTGAATGCACTAGTGAGTTATGTTGTGATCAGGAGATAAGAGGTGAGAGGAGGTAAGCATATCTGCGACACACCATGTTGTGGCCCCACTTAGTCTGGCATGACAGCAATAGAATGCGCTAGTGAGCTGTGATGCGATCAGGAGATGAGAGGTGAGAGGAGGTATGTCTATCTGCGACAAACCTTGTTGTGGACCCACTTAGTCTGGCATGACAGCAATAGAATGAACTAGTGAACTATGTTGTGATCAGGAGAAGAGGTGAGAGGAGGTAGGCCTACCTACGTCACAACTTGTTGTGGGCCCACTTAGTCTGGCATGGCAGCAATAGAATGAACTAGTGAACTATGTTGTGATCAGGAGATAAGAGGTGAGAGGAGGTATGTCTATCTGCGACACGCCTTGTTGTGGACCCACTTAGTCTGGCATGACAGCAATAGAATGAACTAGTGAACTATGTTGTGATCAGGAGATAAGAGGTGAGAGGAGGTAGGCCTACCTACGTCACAACTTGTTGTGGGCCCACTTAGTCTGGCATGACAGCAATAGAAGGCGCTAGTGAGCTATGTTGTGATCAGGAGATAAGAGGTGACAGGAGGTAGGCCTATCTGCAAAACACGTTGTTGCGGGCCCACATAGTCTGGCATGACAGCAATAGAATGCGCTAGTGAGCTGATTTGAGTTGTTGAGATCAGGAGATAAGATGTGTGAGGAAGTAGGCCTATCTGCATTCCGTTTCACACCTGAGACACAGAACTGTGCAGTGAGTGGACCCACTTAGTCTGGTATGAAGGGTGATCAGGAGATAAAGAGGTGCGAGGAGGTTAGGTTGACATATCTGCATTCCACGTTGTGCGGTTTCCTCAAGTAAATAGCATCAGCTTCACATTGTCACCTTGCATTCTTGGTTTGTATGAGACAACATAATTAGTTTTGTGGAATCTTAGAATTCAAATGCAAAGCAATGCGTTTAACACTAGTAAAGTTGATTCAAGACTAAAGGTTGGTTTTATGATGTTTGAATTTTTTTTAAAATACGTTTATTTGTCTCACACAACAAAGTAAACGTTAATTTAATTTGATTGCGCCGATAACAACAATTATAAGTACCTCATAGATAGGCTGAGACTGGAAACATGATAATACGAAGACTTATAGCTAGCGATCACTTGAACCTCATCGTTTTAATCTGTTGTGAAGTTTTGCATTATCATTTTCTAATCCAAGCCCCGATTCATGTGCCAGTGAGAGAAACTCCGACTACAAATTATTTATTTTCTACACACAAATTGTTTGCAACTTGACGCCATTATTATTATTATTATTATTATTATTATTATTATTATTATTATTATTATTATTATTATTATTTTTATTATTATATTAATATTATTATTATTATTATTATTGTAATAGTAATAATAATAATAATAATAATAATAATAATAATAATAATAATAATAATAATAATAATAATAATAATAATAATAATAATAATAATAATAATAATAATAAAAACAACTTCCTCAGTCACAATTGGCGAATGCTGCGATTGAGTCATAGAATCAGCCCTCGAAAATTCTTTCCCAATTATTCCAAATACCGCAATCCCTAGTTAGTTAGTCATCTGAAGAGGGGCATGGTTTGTCCCTGGGCAGGTTTCTAAACCACTTGGGCCACAGGTAGTACATGTGCTAGTATCGCGTGCCCACACGGGATTCGAACCCAAACCTCGCTATGAGATCAGACTAGTTCCCATGGTAACCATATACATTCTTTTATGTATTCGGTACCAAATTACATACATAACCGTTTACAAAAATCCTGCATTATTTAAAATATTTCCGTCTGAATTCTTGCATGCAAGCTAAGGCCCTCAGTGCGTGCGGGGGTCGGCCGACCCATCAATCGCAGTCGGTCATTTTATGCGTCTTTATTGCCCTTCAGTACTGATCGGTCTTGCCCGAATAGTTAACATTCCTAAATAAAATACACACGTTTTTTGTGTGTGATTCTTCGGCGTGCACTACCATTACCATTGGCCGCGCAACATATGTTGTACGCGTCCACCTCGCCATTCGGTACATTCTTTATAACTATACCAATATTGCGCTCGGAGCGACTCATAATACGTTTATGAATTTCACATCGAATTTTTTTTTTTTTTATAAATAATGTCGAAAAATTCTTCCTTGAAGGGTTTGGTGTGTGTGTGATATTGTATGTTGGTATATTGGAGCGGGTGTATGATAATTGACTGGGACAATGTGAGAAGGGGATTAGGTGCGTTGTTAAGGCTGGCCTGCGCAATCAGCGGTTTTTTATATTGTTTGTAGTTTATTCGTATACTCGAGTCATATGATGTCGGGGGGTGATTGGAGGAAAGGGACAAGAAGGAGGAGAAGGGAAAGGGGATGACGTGGACTCATTTCGTCTGGCTTCTCCCCCTCGACCTGTCCGGCTAGGGTGGCCCTACCAGAAGCATACGCTTCTGCCGGCATAGCTCTCGGGATCAACAAAACATGAAAACCTGCCCACCACGATAAGATATCAGTCCCTGGGCAGGCCAGGGATTTAATGTGGACTCAACCCTTTATAGATGGGATTTTCACACGGGAACAGAAATCAAAATTTCGGACAGAAGCCTGGCTTCACCTATTACACCCTAAATACTTGAATAAGTATATTGAATTCAAAAAGTCACAAGATAAATTTTCTTGGTTTCTTTTTTATGTAATTGGTGGATTCGTTGGTCTAGTGAGTTTATTCCTGTTTGCATGGAAGAAGGGTTTGATTCACGGGTCAGGCTGTTTTTTTTTTTTTTAACTTTGGATGTTGACTTCAAACTTTAATATCTATACTCTATAGGCTATACCGGTGTACATGAAACGGTGACGAAGCACATAATAAATTTTATAAATGTCACCCCTTGAAAATCAGTTCTTGTAGCTAAGTGGGTAGACTATAAATACATGTGTATTTATTTTATTTATTTACTCCCTACACAGATAGATGTTGTTGCTGAACTGACTGTAAACATCGCGTCCCGTATAAACAAGGCAACATATATATACAGCAGTCACATTGCAGTGTTTGGATGTTGTCGGCCATTTATCATAAACAAATATGTCCGAATTTCCAAACTTGCGACCATGTTTAGTAAACACACACGTTCACACACACGTGCATGTTTGCACGTAGTTCCATAAACAGTACGAAACAAGGGACAATATTCAACACAGGTCGCCTAAACAAAAACAAAATCGTGAGACATATGTTTAATAAACATGTGCGAATTAAAACATGTTATTTATTTACAACTTACATTTTATCTGCTGCTACCTTATCGTGGTGGGCAGGTTTGCGTGCTTTGCTGATCCCGAGAGCTATGCCGGCGGAAGCGTATGCTTCTGGTAGGGCCACCCTAGCCGGACAGGTCGAGGGGGAGAAGTCAGACGAAATGCAGTCAACGTCCTCCACTTTCCCTTTTCCTCCCTGTTCGTCTCCTACTTGTCCCTTTCCTCAAACACCCCCCGACGTCCTATGATCAGTTTGTCGAGTACGTCGTTAAACAACAAATAGTCATTCATTATCAATACATGCATTTTAGATTGAGGGCAACGTGGACTTTGTGTGTGTGGGGGGGGGGGGGGGGGAGGCTGTCATATTCAGATCGTCATACTGTGTAACAAACTGTAAATTCTAAATATGAATAAATATTACAGATCACCGTATTAGCCGTTAAATTTAAATTTTAGGATGACCATGGCAGTGTGATTGAGTAGAGACTGATTATTTATTTTTTAACGACGTACTCGACATCTAGGTCATATGGAGTCAGGGGGTGGGGGTGATTGGAGCCGAGGGGAGATGTTTTTGTGACGGGTAGTAGGGTGAGCCAGCTCCATGTGTGGTCGGTCGGTAAGATGGACTCAAAACGCTTCAAGCCACACCGAGCCGACTAAATACTAACCGTCCTAAATATATCGTGACAGAACATCTTCCAGAATCACTATCACTATCGATATGAAGGTTTAGTTAGAGGTTATACGTGAGTGAGTGCACTTCTCACACTTGCGTGGATATGAGTGAGGAGGTTCCGGGTTCGACTAAACTGTTTCCTTCTGTTGGACAACTCGTTATGCGTTGGAGTGGAGTTGCATTCAGTTTACTGACATTAAACTCAAGTTTACAAAAAATAAGCGTAGCTTTGTTAAACCCGAGTTTAAATCAGTTTGGTGTAACCGGGCCTAACAATTAGCAACAACCACGAAAAAAAATAATAACCTAAAATTAGAAATCATACCGTACTAAGAAGTGATGGGGGGAGATGGGAAATTAGAGGATCTCAATTCGTCGCCTCTTACGACTGGTAGAGTCACCCTGGACCACATTATACCCCAAACGCCCCTTTTAATCTTGTTTCCCCTCCTACTTGTCCCTTCCCATCAACCCCCTCCTAGGTTATATGAGTATGACCTAGTTGTCGAGCACGTCTTCAAACCACACACTATATCAATTACTAACAAGACATGTCCGCACCTAAAGATAATAGGCCTAAGCAGCAGACTCCAGTAAGCCACGGTTGATTAGGCTCACGACATTTGCACTCCTGCATTTGAGCTACTACTGTTGATTCAAATATTATACAAGGATCTCGATTATATTTGTGAAAATCCTCCGATTCAGTAAAATCGAAGAGATGCCGGATAAGTCTGTCGTAAAGTAAACCCATATATACTGTATGATAAGGAGAGAATAAAGTTCTATTCTATTCTAGTAGCAAAGCAACGCGGGACCCCGTAGAACTCAGCTACTCCGGATTAACAATTCTGGCGGTAATGATAATCACGTCGTCATGGTAGACCCAGCGAGGCCGCCAGCCGTAACAGGAGCCGGCGAGGATATTAGGCCGGGACCTATGTAAGTTAACTGGATGAAGTGAGACAGACTAAGGGACAGTTTCACCACGTTTCACCAAACTTTACTTTAATCCGGCGATTTTCTGTTAACCGCAAGATCAAAAATGGCGCCCGGTAGAAGCAACCATGCATTTTGTACGTAATGTTTGTTGAAACCATGGTAACCAATCCGAGATTAGTAAATCGGCCGATGAAAAAGTTTTTATGAATTCTGACCTAAAACAGAGTGTTTTAGCAGCAACAAACCCCTTTCAATCTTGGCGTTTCTCCTCGTGACGTCATACTGATTCGTTTGATTATTTGTGTTTAACGACGTACTCGAAAACTAGGTCATATGACGTCGGGGGGTGATTGGAGGTAAGGGTCAAGTAGGACGTAAAAGGGAGGAAACGGAAAGGGGAGGACGTTGACTGGTTTTTGTTTGGTTTCTCCCCCTCGACCTGTCCGGCTAGGGTGGCCCTACCAGAAGCATACGCTTCCGCCGGCATAGCTCTCGGGATCATCAAAGCACCCAAACCTGTATGATATTCAAACCGTAGGAGGGAGGACCAATATTAGGTGTAACCCTTTTTTAAAAATGAATTGTCGCAGTTTAAAGTAAAAAAAAATATGGCTGTTTTGCCACAGCAATCTGGCGAGCAGGCTCATCATAAGCTGATGCATAATTTATTTATATGATCGCGGAAATAAAACTCTTTACCGCACACAAACTATCAAAACAAATGACATCACCAAACGTGAAATTTGATATCGTTGATTATAACATATCACGTAGTTTATGAACGCAGCTTAAATTTAAATTCGTGTTAATTGTAAACCGGTGCATGAGTCATTGAGTTTATGCACACAACACATCTACACATAATCCACGGTCACAACAGTGTCAACACTAGAGGACGTGTTGTTAGTGTTGCTGTTATTGTTAGTGTTGCACGTTAGTGTTGTTGTTAGTGTCGCACGTGTTTTTAGGGTACTCCGTAGTCCGTACTACAATAGGGCACTAGCAACACCGAAAGACAACAATGGAACAAATGAATTGAACTGATGGACAAACCATCAGCTGTCAAAATAATAAAATTGCAACCAAAGAAATAAAAACAAATGTAGCAATAGTAACTGCTCGCCATTTAAAACTTTTAATGATAGACAACGACTAAGTGAAAGTTTTGTATGTGTATTTGTTTGTTTTTTGTTTTGTTTTCCAAAATCAGACAAAATTATTTTTTGACAGCTTGTTGTCTGTCCATCGATTCAATTCATTTGTTTCATTGTTATCGTTTGGTGCTGCTAGTGCCCTATACTGTTCCAATATATTTGATGTAAACATTAGTAACGTTGCCGTTGTTCGGGTGAATGCACTGGCACTGCGTTACAATAATATGTGTCTCCTACGAAGTAGTTGCAACAATGTAAGTGAAACAGAAATGTACTTGGCACAATGTGTGAGTTATAGTGGCAGGTAACAGGACAATGAATGGCACTTGGCAACAGTGGCGCACGCAAGGAGGGAACTTACTATAGCTATCCCCCCCCCCTCCCCCAGAAGCTGTTAAGAATCTGAATAACCTCATATTGTCAATGTCATAATTGTTTTGGTATAACAATATACACTCCTTTCATTCGAAATCAAATCAGGTTATACTTTCAACCCCCACCACCCTCCAATCTTAACAGGGTATACCGCCACTGCGTTTTGAGAGAGAAACGAGAATGGAGTCCAAGATAATTTGAAGAGTTGATTAATAATTTATTTATCTACTTATAAAAGTTGGTGTCAATTTTTAGATGCTGTTCACGCAAAACACAACGACGTCCGACGAAGATATACCACTTATGGAGGAGCTCTTTGGTAAATAAGCTGATTTGACTCGAGTTCTTCACAATATGTCTACAGAACATCACCTCTGTCGCGATGAGCCTCATTACCAGCTAACGACGCCTAAATAGATCTATAAAATAATAACACAATTAAATATTCAAGTGTAAAATGTAATTCCAACCTTTTTTCGTCACTCTTATATTATTACGCATATTATGCTCAAACGTCTCAATAAAATTTCTTTTCGCTATCGTCCAAATTTTCAGGGGGGGGATAAGGAATGCTCACGACTGAAGTCAGGTTCGCCACTGGCTAACGACGTCGGGTCCTTCTCGCGTGAGCATGACCGTAGCTCCCAACCAGCGCGTAACGTAACCATACAGAAACAGTGTCAATTTTTTACCCCTTGTTGAGCCAGTCCGGTCGGCTTCGACCAAACAAACTGAAGACAGAGGACAAAACGTAACACGGATTATCTCATTTCAATTCCCCACCGTGTAATCCAGAGTTACATCTCACTGTGTTATTAGTCGGCGATGAATACCCTTCGTAATCGGATGACGAGCAAACCTATTTCATCTAGAAGGCAGTGATTAATGGCAAAGCTCGCTCATAGGTGGCGGTGCACGGACCACTCTCTTGTGTTGCCGTAGCGACATAGATGGCGGTGCATTTTATTGAAATGATTCTTTCTTTACTTGTCGGGGCCACCAGCGCCGATGTCACGTCGCACCTAGAGTCACAACAATCTAGCAAGCTCCATCATAGAGTCACAACACTCTAGCAACCTCCAACATAGAGTCACAACACTCTAGCAACCTCCATATAGAGTCACAACACTCTAGCAACCTCCATCATAGAGTCACAGCACTCTAGCAACCCAAAAGAGTCACAACACTCTAGCAACCCAACAGAGTCACAGCACTCTAGCAACCCAACAGAGTCACAGCACTCTCGCAACCCAAAAGAGTCACAGCCCTCTAGCAACCCAACAGAGTCACAACACTCTAGCAACCCAACAGAGTCACAACACTCTAGCAACCCAACAGAGTCACAGCCCTCTAGCAACCCAACAGAGTCACAGCCCTCTAGCAACCCAACAGAGTCACAGCCCTCTAGCAACCCAAAAGAGTCACAGCCCTCTAGCAATCCAACAGAGTCACAACACTCTAGCAACCCAACAGAGTCACAGCCCTCTAGAAACGTCGACCATAGAGTCACAGCACTCTAGCAACGGGCACGATAGAGTCACAACAGTGTAGGCCTACTACGTCCACCATAGATTCACAATAATGTGCAACTCCTTCCACCATTTACACCCACCAAGTTATTGAACTACCTATCGAGACCACACATAGACTCTTTGTACTCAAGTATAGACTAGAGTAGTGGTACTACACTGTAATAGGTCTACATATACACAGTCGAGTCACTACTGTAGTTAAAAGTGTAAACTACAACTGAGTGTGATAAACAGTCTCCCCCCCCCCCCTCCCCTCACCCCCCCTCCCTGTACACATGTATTGTAAACACACACTCGCTCCCCGTGGTTCCCAGACCGCCGAGTGCATGCTCTAAGTATTGTAGGGCTGCCCAACGAGATAAAAATCATATCGATATCGCGGGAAGAAATATCGATATCGCGTCGCGATATCGAAGTTTTCAAGTGACGTGTCGATATCGGCGATATCGCCACATCGAAACTTTTCTCGTCTGTTTTTAGGATTTACAGGCCAGCTAGAGGTCATTCTTTAAACAATGTTACACAAAGAAATATTTTAGCTTTGAAATGTCTTACTATGTGTGTCAATTTGTTTGTGATACTATTCAAATTGTAAAATATCCACACAAAACAGCGATGGTGTGGTTGGCGTGACGTGATACGTAATCGTTTTTTTGTATCAATTAGCTTATTAGGCACAAGTTCGATATCGCGATATGTACGATATATTAATTCTATATCGATATCGAACTATTTATCTATTATCGATATTGTATTGAATTATCGATATCGTTGGGCAGCCCTAATTAATATTGTACCATGCAGTGTCGGGGTGTGTGTGTATTCACATAGCGCGCGTGGCCGCCATGTTGTGTGCCAAAACGACGTGTTTGTTTACTTTCTAGAGGCGATTCATTGTTGAGATGTTCCAGATGGTGTTTGGTTGTTGAAGTTCTACTGTTCTAGCCGACATTAGTTTGCTGTTACTTCTAATACAAAACAACGTTAAGAAACTCTCTTGTCTTGGCCACTCTTTTTGTGGTTTACAGTGGCAGACATAATCATTTTAGAATTAACTTTAACTGGGGATATACAATATACATGTTAAAATTCTTATAATTCGTCAGAATGTATATATAGAATTCATCACGGCCTCTAGATCTTCAATGACAACAATGCACAACAGTAAAAAATGCACCTAACATAACAATTTGAAAACTATTTGTTGTTAAACATTGTTGTCATTGATCTATCAAGGACCTTTAAAGAAAGTAATCAAACCCTCTAGATCTTCAATGACAACAATGCACAACAGTGAAAAATGCATCTAACAACAATTTGAAAGCTATTTGTTGTTAAACATTGTTTTCATTGATCTATCAAGAACCTTTAGATAGAAGTAATCAAAACCCTCTAGATCTTCCATGACAACAATGCACAACAGTGAAAAATGCATCTTATCATAACAATTTAGAAAACTATTTGTTGTTAAACATTGTTGTCATTGATCTATCAAGGACCTTTAAAGAAAGTAATCAAACCCTCTAGATTTTCAATGACAACAATGCACAACAGTGAAAAATGCATCTTAACTAACAATCTGAAAACTATTAAATTTGTTGTTCAACATTGTTGTCATTGATCTATCAAGGACCCTATTCAATGTTTTTAAAAATAATATCATCTCACTTAAAAACAAAACAAATATTGGTAGTACTATTTCCCGCCTTCGGCTCTCTGAACCCAGGACTCGAACCCGGAACAGAGAACGACGTGGGTTCGAACCCGGTTCCATTGGTCTCACGCGTCTCACGCCCGGGTGAACAAACCACACTGACGTTTGACCCGCGCGCGCCAAACAAACGCGCCAACATCACTTTTCTAAATTTGATAACTTCATCAAAATCAAAACGATCCGCGAGTAATTTGAAACGTAATGGGCTCCATCAATCACGACCGCTGCAATGTGCGCGCGTGCAAGCTGTGCGCCGCGCCGCGACCCCTTGCCGCGATGCCGTCACTGACTGAGTCACCCAGCTTGCTCGCCAGCCAGCCAACCAACACAGATCGAGAGCATAAATTTCAACCAGCCAGGAAGAGAGAAAAAAAATAAATTATGGAAGGTTGAAAACACAGTTAACGAACTCGAGAATTTCGCATCGGGAAATTTTGGGTGAGACTCAATTCTGAAAATACCTCGCGGCGGTGGATTTTTGAGTGTTTTTGAATAAGCGACGTTGTCTGGCTGATGGCCGCCCTGCTCTAGTGTTGTGATGCATCATGGGAGTGACGTGACGTAGTTCTGACGGTCCCTGGTTCGAGTCCCATGAGAGACATAGGCCTACATATAAATACCTGCGGTAACGGATCAACACACTGAGTATTAGGCCTGGTGACGTCACACCAGCAGCGCGGCGGGATTGAGCAACTAGCGGCAACATTTATCATAAACATATTTGGCAACGATGTAGCCTCATTTGTTTATAGTGAGCATCCAATTACTGGCGTGCAGCCTCTAGCTACCTAGCAAGTAGTCTATTGGTTCTAGTGTTGGCTGTTGGTTGCCTAACGTATAACTACATTCGCATGCCGACCTCAGTCAGATTCGTAACAACCGTCTCTAATGCTGCGCGCTAATTTACATAAACTCAACAGATTCCTGTCGTTCTTTCACACATTCGTAAATGCAGAGTCCCCGCCTACTGTTCCAGGTGACCAACGGAAGGTCGTAAATTATCCCTGATGGACCTGTTTCAATTAGACGGTAGGAACTAGAGAAGTAGGAAATTAAGTTGGTACCATTGGACTCGGCTATGACGTAGGCATGAGAATACTTACGTTGCGCCAACCATGTAGCTGTAGTGATATCGGTTTTATTGTAGGCGCGGGACCGGTCACGCCAATTAACAATGCAGTCATACTACTAAATAGTGGCTGTAACAAGCGAGTAAGCGAGCCCGAGGTCGCGGTTCGATCCCGATTACAGGCAATCTTCAGTGAAGGGGTTTCTGATAGGGTTTCTATGTTATTTACTATCTAAAACTACACTACCGTTTAAAATTATTTACAATTACTTAATTGCTGATTATCTGATAACGATAAAGAATTTTGAAAACTTTTGAAACTACAGCCTGGATTCACAAAGATGACTAACTCTAAGTTGTCCTAAGTTAGGCAAATCCCTATCTAGATAAATCAAGATAAATCATCTCTGGGTATTACTACACATTCACAAATAAAATATCATTAATTGAATTTTTAATATTTTACTATATTTTATCTTTATCACATTGCAGAACCACATATTGCTGATTTACATCACTAAATTTGCCTAAACTTGGACGTCTTAGCACTTAGGCACCTCTGTGAATCTGGGCCCAGTGTTTTAATTCTTTCGAAACAATTGATCTAGAACTCTTAACCTGAGTTCATCACGGTCCTCCGAATCTTCAATGAAAACAATGCACAACAGTGAAAAATGAACCTGGTTATCACACTTAAAAACTAGTCTTTATTGTTATGCATTGTTGTCAAGATCTCGATGACCCTGATTAACTCAGTCTAAGGATTATAGAGGACTCAAAACTAACATAGATAGCGCTGCTAAGCAACCTCCTTTCAGCGCCATTGATGAATAATAACAATAAAACAACAATGAAAATTAACAGCTAAACTACTCCTAATAGAAGTTTTTCTTGCTACCAGAATGCATAGTCTATTTTGAGTGCTATATATATATATCAATTTTGAAAATGGTCTATTGCTATTCTTTTTTTAATATTGTGTATCGTGCTCAAGATATTACGAAAAAGCGTCAATTTCGCGCAGTTTTTACAATGATATCACCGAGACGAGCAGCCTTAACACAGCTATCTATATTAACGGCGTGAGTAACCCGCGGCCACGTCGTTACTCAACGTCGTGGGGGAATATGATAATATCGCGAGCCTGCTAGACTTGATCTATCGCTGGTCGACTCACCGCCTGAAATACGCGAGCGCTCTGCCAACCCCCTCGGTACCAATTAAACGGCGTTATTAATTGTTAGGATTATTCATTCCGTGATTGTCCGTCCGTTGAAACGTTTTCGTAGGGTGTGTCTCACTAAAGTTGGTCTCTACTCAACATCCACATCGGTAAAGAGGACTCCTCAAAGGGAGGCTCACTACCCGCTCACTTTGCAAGGTGTAAACGTCAAGCTTGTCACCAGGAAGGATACACAGTTTAAAAGAAGTGACCACCAATGATTTCTATTCAAATAACAAAAACCACCCGCTTGACGGTAGAGAAGACAGGGGCTCAGGATTCGATCCTTTTTCAAAGGGTTTATACCATAATTGTCTCTTGCTCAAGAAAAATGATAATCACTATTTGAAACTGCAATTTTACTACTTTACCTATTATGAGAATGGCTAATCCTGAATATTCATGGTCGAAGGTCTATGTGGTTTGGAGTTGTCTTTACTAATACTAGGTAAGAAGGTAAGTGGTTTGCCAAATAAAGGGGATGATTGACAGCATTAGTCTCCAACAATGAGAAACGGTTCCTTTTAGTTCGCATTTTGCCGGCGTGTAATTTGAATTGAGACGAACTGTAGATAAGCCGCGCAAATTAATCCCCTATCCTTAGTCCTCACTGCCCTAACTTACCCCGGTTACTCCAAACGATCTCATCATCTTCATATTTCATCCACTACTCAGCGTCTCGATTAACCACGTTGCAAAAATATGGGACGTAAAAGCCAAATATCAATGAATCAGTAAACATGTTGAGATTGAAAAAATGATAAACTAAAAACCTTATTTAAAAAAACGTCCCAATTATTGGAAATGTGATTTTCAGAATTGATCTAGAAAGCCGTGATACGCCCATTCTAAATAAGGTCTATTTAACAACCATATTGATTTAGATATATATTTATAAAACTTTTTAACTCAATATAGACCTTATAAAACCACATAATGCTTGTTTATAACTGTTTCAATATTGTTTACCATTCTCGATAATTGTCGCGGTTTTTGGGTGAGACTTCCATTTGTAAGAGTCAGTCACGATTAGAATGAAGCGACGCGTTTGCAATGGTTGAGACAGTCTGAAGTATTTGAAAGCAATGCATATTATTTGGTGTGGCTTCCAAAACCTTTGGCCAGGATTGCAGATGACGAGGTTTAGATGAATCAGCTCAGTTGGCTGACTGAGTCACCCCGACGAGTAGCTTTCAGTGGGGGGAGGGGGGGGGGGAGCTTGAGGGTTCCACAGCAACCTTGTGAATGCTGACACGTCATAGTGAATGTCGGTGTTTGAAAAGCCACCCGCTGATTGGCTCCGACTCACTCATCTATGACGTCATTTCCATCACTTTCAACAGGTGAATCTCGAAGCTTGACAAGAGCCCTGAGTATGACTTTGATCATCATTGTTGAGTGGGATCAAGTTTTCTTCATTTTACAACCTACTTTATTTTCTATATTAATTGCATTGAATATAATAAATTAGCATTTCTGCCCTAAAACTAAATATTATTTCGAACATCACAAAATATCTATACACAATATTGAAAGAGTTTATACTTGAAAGTTTCTGAGCTTCCAAAAACATGTCAACACCTTCCTAAGAAGTACTCTCCCCCCCCCCCCCCCCCCCTACTAGAGTAGATGTTTATGTGCAAGCGTTGAAAAGAAGTCACCGGATATGTTTGAGTGTGTTCACCTATAAATATCAAAGTTAACAATTTTCAGCCGCAGAAAACATTATGAGCGTTTCATACGTTTTAATTTATGTCGTTATGAAAATAAGTGTCGTGTTCTCAATAAACTAAACGACGACACGTGTTCGTTCACATGTTGCGAATATTATGTTGAGTGGACCGACTTTGGACAGACATGTACCCTCGCTGTCATGAGTAAATAGAGGAGCGGACAAAGCTCACTAGAACTAGAACAATAAATATTTCCGTTTTGCAGATGATTTTATAATTAGGTGTGAAAGGTGTCCAGCAACAAAACATTAAAAAAGGTAACTAAGAACATCTGAGAAACGGAACTATTAAGTATTGATTGGAACAAAGAAACATTCATAAGAAAGAGCACTAATTCTCTACAGGATGACATATTTCGATTTACATTTAAGACAATTTTAACACATTTTAATACAATTTTAACGGATCGAAATAGGTAGCTCCACAGTCTAAGTGGACATATATATACAGAGTGCGAATTGACGGCCTGGCAGAGGAGGGGATCCCCAAGTATAGTATCTGCGTAGGGGAGTAAGGGGTCTGGGGCAAAGCCCCCAAAATTTTTTTGGTGGTATTATTGCCGTCGAGATGGCCTTAGAAGCGCTCTGAGAGTCCATTGGTTTCGTTTATTCTGGTTAAGAATATCGTATGTGTAAATTGAGAGATAGTCACTTGATTTGATATGGGATGAGATGGGTATCCAGAAGTGGGGATATTTCCATTCTCTGCGGGGATACCTTTCAGTAAAATAGAGCCAGGGATGAAATTACCAGAGGGGGAAATCCCCCCATCCCCCCGTCAATTCGCACAGCCCACACTCCGTTGCCGCAGACTATGTATAATATTCATCCCCGTTTTATTACACGAACACTCAGGATTGACTCAGCCGTCTCGGGTTCGAATACCGAACAAGGCACTGCCGTTTGTTCGCCGTACATCATCGTAAGTGTCCACTCGACCCAAGTATCACTAAATATCTCGCGCGTTGCCAACTGTCGGTTTATTAAGCTAAGTGGCATCGACCAAATGTTGGCACTAGACACGCTGATACTGGTGACGTCATACTTGGCTATAATACTTACAGTATTATCTTCGATACGTGTAATTCATTACTATTATTATTTTTTGTTTAACGACGTACTCGACAATTAGGTCACATGACGTCGCCGGGGGTGATTGGAGGAGAGGGACAAATACAAAGATTTAACTAAAATTTAAGATTTAAGATTTAAGATTTAAGATTTAAGATTTAAGATTTAAGATTTAAGATTTAAGATTTGAGATTTAAGATTTAAGATTTAAGATTTAAGTTTTAAGATTTAATATTTAAGATTTAAGATTTAAGATTTAAGATTTAAGATTTGAGATTTAAGATTTAAGATTTAAGATTTGAGATTTAAGATTTAAGATTTAAGATTTAAGTTTTAAGATTTAATATTTAAGATTTAAGATTTAAGGTTTAAATACAAAGATTTGACGTTAAGAGGAGGAAAAGAGAAATGGGAGGACGTGGACTGCCTTTCGCCTGGCTTCTCCCCGTCGATCTGTCCGGATGGTGGCCCTACCAGAAGCATACGCTTCCGCCGGCATAGCTCTCGGGATCAGCAAAGCACACAAACCTGCCCACCACGATAAGTTAGCAGTCCCCACGGGCATGTTACTAAATTTGTGGATTGGTTTGAAAAAAAAAATCGATTCTTCCTTAATTCTTGGCAGTGTCTTCATTTCTACATAACCGATAGAGGTGACTCAGCCGTAAGACCGCGGCCTCGAGTCACCGGTTCGATTCCGGCCACTGGAAAACCTGACTGAACGTTTTCCCGAGATTTTCCTCAGACGTAAAGGAGAATGCTGGGATTGAGTCCTACTAACAGTCCTCTGACATTCCTTCCCGACTATCCAAACACCCAACTACCATCCAACTACCTAGAGATAGTCACCTCTAGTATTCTAGTCAGAAAATTATATTTGGGCAGTACCCCTAAGTTAAGTTAATTCGTCCTTCAAAAATCAATTTCCGAAGACGTTTTTTTTCAACTTTTTTCCTCATGTTATATAATATGTATTGTCTTTTCGAATTGCCAACCCTTATGCTTTTGTCTTAATTTTTTGTTAAAATGTTAAAAGTTATCCACTTAGGAAATTTTATGAAGATAGTATTTAATCCTGCTTGTTTATAATTTAATAAATTGTGTTTCTCCATGAAAAAAAATTAATTGGTATAACTTTCCACTTGTATAAATATCGGGTGAAAAATTATTTAGCATTAATATAGAAGATACATTCTATACATAACAAAGTGCTTTGTGCGCACTTTCAAGTACCAGGCCTACTACACTGTCAGTCTATCTGTCCACGAGATCTTCCACATCTCCGGTAACACCACATCCCGTATGTCTGTAACCATCTCTTCCCATGTCGACCGTTATCACATTCACATCCCATATTGCGACACTACTCCACGCGTAACTTTTCATGCACTCTGCATTGTTGATACTTCTCGTCATCGACACTGGTGATTGATTATTAGCGATTTATTTGGGATGCATGACATTCAGAATTGATCTAGAGGGCAGTCATTGGCTCTATCTAAGGTTCCTTGATAGTTATGTTAAGAAGCATTTTTCACTGTTGCGCATTGTTGTCATTGAAGATTTAGAGGGCCGTGACTATAGCTCTGCCCATCCACAATGAAAATTAACAGTTACAGTATAACAGTAAGGTTTTAACCTATCATATTGGTTGATGAGAGTCCATTTGTTGCTCTTCAGCCAATAGGATTGGTTAAAACTTTCTGTTACTGTTACTGTTACAGTTAATTTCCATTGAGGATGAGCTTTAAGGGTCCTAAATAAATGTCCTAACTAGAATACAGCCACCTGTTTTGTGAATAGATATTGAATTCGTGATTTAAGGTTGTGTATGTTTATATTTTGTTGACATCAAAGTACAATACATTTGCTAACAACTATCTAGTAATTATATCCACTTTTATGCGGAATGACATTTTTAATTAATTGTTTCCGATACCATAATATCTACATAATTATACCAATTTGTAAATTCAAAACTGTCAAAATAGTATCGAAAATATGATTAGTTAAAAACCGTATTCCACATGCGAGTTGACTCACAGACGCACGAGAATTGGGCTCCAAAAGTGTAAAGCTGCGATTTCAGTTTTTTAGTTTTTATTTATTTTTCCCATTTGTGTATACATGGATGATACATTATGAAATTTGTATGCTCCAATAAGATAACACTTGAGGCGGAGCATACTTTTTCTTATTATGAATATAAACAATACATGAACAATAATGGTAATTGGGTAGCACATCAAACATTTTAACGTATACATATTACTATAGTCATTTCTGTCGTAAAATAGATTAACGTACAGCAAACTATAACTAATCTTAAAAATAATTATTAATAACTAACTAAAGTTAACGGTTAACCATTTATAAGTGTTAAATGGAAACATAGTAAATATTGGTAGGTTATGAACAGGTTTAGATTTTAGAGTGGCATGCTTATAGGAGCATTAGATAGGTACACATATTTAGTTCCAGATATTTAAAACTTTCCTTCAAATTATAGTTAAATATTCCTAAAGTTAGCTTTTTCAGTGTGATGAACAGTATTTTTGTTACAGTAGTTTACGAGACATATATCACGTGTTTTTATATTGACTTAGAGAATGATTTACAGTTTATAACATTGTTTATAAAGCTTATTGACTCTGTAAGGAGCCATTTCTTTGAGTGGAGATTGAATAGTTGCTTTGACTTCGAGGATGTGCTCGGCGCGGCGTGGCATGGCGTGGCGCGGATTCTCTTCGCCAGCCATTTCACTTGCAGATTGCACGATGCGTTATCTGTGGCCTAGGCCTAGGGCCCTAGGCCTAGCCTAGGCCTAGGCGTTTTGCTTACCTGTGTTGTTACAATGTTTCGCCACGTCCTTCCACGCTTGAACACGCAAAACATTACTTTTATAGTGTTTGTGGAATATATTATACACGATTTCTCTCTTTTCGACAGCCAACAATAATCTTTCGGCAAAGTCTTCAGTCATTTGTTTGTTGTCGTAATCCCAATTTTTAATTGGTCATTCAAAGTGACGTCATGCCGAGCGTGGAGTTCGCCGGCTGAAATATTGAATATTTTCAATCCTCGGATAGAAATCCACGGGATCCTCGGCCGGGGAATAGAGCACTCTGATTGGCTGAAATCTGAATCCGCGCCGCGCCACGCCGCGCAATCCTCGACTGAAATCCCAGCTTAAAAGAGACATAAAACTTTCTCGCTCGGCTCACCTTCAGCAAACCACAGCCTTTGCGATCTCCTAGTAAGAAACTTCCACCGCCCTTCACATTTCAGAATGTCAACGTCTTCGCTTCGTAAAACTTGCCAACGTACCATGCAATACAAATTATTAACGCACATAAAGTCTCGAACCGACGTCCGATTCTTATATACTACCCCTTTCATGCACTTTGTTCACCGAAAACCGACAGATTTGTGGTGTTCTTTCATTTGTTAATACACAAGCCTCACGCCCATAGTGTTTGGGGGTTTCAGTCTTCCAACATACGGCCGTTAATTATCACTAATAAACCTATTTCAACTAGATAGTATAGGAACTGGAGAAGTAGAATCCTTGAGTGAGTAATATAGGGTAGAGTCGCAACGCAATCGGCAGTTTGTCTACCGCCTTATGCTGCCCAACATACTTTAGTCGAGTAGTAGAAGTTCGCCAAGCGACACGATGACGTAGCTTTCGGCTGTCTTCGTATATCTTCGGTGAAGTAGCCTACCAATCAGACTCCGTCATCGCGTCGCTTGGCGAACTTCTACCAAAGATTAGACAGTAGGCTTCTACTAAGTATTTTGGGCAGTAAAGGCGGTAGACAAACTGCCGCTGGCGTGGGGCCTCTACCCTATGTTACTCACTCAACGGTAGAAAATTAAGTCTGTACTATAAGACTTGGGTATTTCGTCAGCTGAGACTAAAGTTCATACCACATCAACTTCCAACCCTCCATAAAAACAATCCATAACTCAGGGGGTTATGAGCCCCCCCCCCATCATATCAAGGAATGTTGCAACTTGATGTAGTACAGAGTTTAGCTACGTTAGGACAACTTAAACAATTCGCGTTCATTTATGCGCATTTTAATCTACTTTATTACCCAATTTATTAAAATACCCGAGTCTTGATCATAAAAAGTAACTTCTCGTGCTCTTTACACCTGTTATAAGAAGCGCCATTGCTCGGGATTATTATCTTTTCAACAAAATAATTATTATTGACGGCTGTAAAAGTAACGAGGTGTAGAAGCCGGACCGAGGTACTAAAACGTGGTGCATGATTTCACCGCTAGATGGCACTAACAACGCTTTCTTAGAGACACCTTGTAACGTGGGCGAAACAAACAATGAGCAAAGTCTATGTATCTCAGAATAATGTTTTAAACTCACCGATTAAGATGGCTCAAACAAGGCTTTAGTTCGAGAGGTCGCCAGTTCGATACCCACTACGGGCAATCTCAACCGAAGTTTTTTCCCGATGTTCTTCTGAGTCGCAAGGTGAATGCTGGAGCTTCAGGCATACTAATATCGTATCATAACAACGCACCTCCAATCATCAGACAGCATGCCCCCGAATCAGACAACGCACCCCCGAATCATCAGACAACACGTCCCCGAATCTGACAACATGTCCGCCCCCGAATTATCAGACAACATGCCCCCGAATCATTAGACAACACGCCCCCGAATAATCAGACATGCCCCCGAATCATCAGACAACGCGCTCCCGAATAATCAGACAACACGCCCCCGAATAATCAGACAACGCGCCCCGAATAATCAGACAACATGCCCCCGAATCAGAAAAGTCGACCCCGAATCACCAGACAACAAGGCTTCTGTCTCGCCAATGTTTTTCCACTCGTGCGCGAATGTTATGAATTCTTTCCTAGTGCCGTAAGGTCTAAAGACGACGATTACGAACGCCAGCCAAATTTGTCACACTCGCAGGTGCGCAGATTGAGCCTCTTAACTTTATTATAAAGACAGACAGACAGACAGACAGACAGACAGACAGACAGAGAGAGGGAGAGAGAGAGAGACAGAGTCCTCGTGAGGTTCACTCGCTTACCCAGATGCCATTTATAAAGTGTGTTTGCGAAGTGGCTCAGTCTGCCTGCGTTATCCGTCCATCCACCTGGCAGGCCCCGCAGACGCAACAGTCGGTCTGAGTCTTTTGGGCGCCGGCCCAGCCCGCCTGACTCACGACTTGGACGTCGCCTCCCTCCGGTACTGTTGTACGGCTCACGCTAAGGTAACTCACCGGCGTGGACAGTCAGCTGCCTGCTATACCGGCGCACGCTAAGGTAACTCACCGGCGTGGACAGTCAGCTGCCTGCTATACCGGCGCACGCTAAGGTAACTCACCGGCGTGGACAGTCAAGAGGCTAAAAGCCACAACAGCTGCCTGCTTTACCGGCGCACGCTTAAATAGCGAACTGCCCGGCAGGCATCATTACCGGCGTGGACAGTCAAGGGGTTAAATGCTTGCTTTACCGGCTCACGCTAACGTAACTCACCGGCGTGTACAGTCAACAGGTTAAATGCCTGCTTTATCGGCGCACGCTAAGGTAACTCACCGGCGTGGACAGTCAAGGGGTTAAATGCCTGCTTTATCGGCGCACGCTAAGGTAACTCACCGGCGTGGACAGTCAAGGGGTTAAATGCCACAACAGCTAACTGCTTTACCGGCGCACGCTAAGGTAACTCACCGGCGTGGACAGTCAAGGGGTTAAATGCCACAACAGTAGCCTGTTTTACCGGCTCACGCTGTGATAGCACACTGCCCGGCATGGCCCGCACCGGCATGGACAGTCAAGGGGTTAAATCTCACAATAGCTGCGTGCATTTGTTTAATTATTTGTTTATTTATGTTTATTTATATGTATCCATTTATTTCTCTTTACATAATTTGTTTAAATTTAATTTTTGTGTATAATCATCAACTTCGTTTTAAAGACCATGCCGAGCAAACAGAACTCTGCTGTACCGTCTATTGTCAGAGATGCACATGCGGTATTGCACGACGTAGTGCGACAGTCGCGTGCACAATATGCAGGTCACGCATTGAATACTAGACAACGTCACAACACAACAACAGAGAAGATGAAAGGCGACGCCACTGGACTTCACGGGTGAGCGCCGCTGTTTGTATTATGTATTATCTCATGTCGAACCCGGGGCTTTAAGCCTCAAAGCGGCTGGCTGATGTAATAGACTGTGTCCGACCCTATCTGGTGACTACGCACATTACACCCGTGTTAGAACACCCTTTACTACTCATAGGTTGCACGTACGTCACATCTTTGCGCGTGGTGGCCACATTTGTGATCAAACTTTGACGTTGCCATGGAGAAACAATTGAAGGCTGTTGTGGTAGAACACAGAAATTCTTAGTTCTTTAAAATTCAGCGTGTTTTTTAAATACAATTGGTACTTGTCGTAATTTTTTATTGTTTTATTGCTTATGTTTACTTTTTAAATTCTAAATAAGGCTTATTTATCGAATTTGAATAGTATTTGCCAATGATCTAGGATTGGTCCTCATCGATTGTGTCGCAATCATGGCCGCTGTGACGTCACGTGGGAACTATGAATACTGGCCCCAATGTAAGTATTCGCAAACCGACCTCATATCAGAACCTTATCTATGGCCCCTTTCATGCACGCGAATTCAAAGAAAAATCAACAGATTCCTCGCGTTCGTAAAATTAATGCAGTCCTCTTCCACAAGCCTAATTAGCCACGCCCACCGTTTCAGGTAACCAACAACGGACGGTCGTAAATTATCCCTTATGGATCTGTTTCAATAGGCAACACGCGTACGATTTTTTTTGTTAAACCAAACACTTAGTTTAATAGTATCAGATACAAAAAGTATATTAATGCAAGTCCCAAGTAAAAAAGAAATTTTTAAATAGGTTTAATGTGGTCGCATTTATTGAAGTTTAAATTCGGGGATCTGAAACGCGTACAGGTGGCTGTGACGCAATGATTCTGTAGACGTGGCGTAACAGACCAATCATCGCTGAGGCGGTGAGCGTACACAGTACAAAACCATGACGTCAAATCCACTCTACATGGCGGCGGCACGTTTTTCGCGCCCTTTTATTTATCGTTACTAAACCAATTATTTTGAGGCATAGACTGATCCTTTTTTCAAAATTCAAAGACACAACATTATTAAATGAGAGACAAGGTATTTAAAAATCGATTTAAATTTTCATACGCGTGTTCCCTATTGGATGATAGAAACTAGAAAAATAGAAAATTTAGTCGGTCCCATAACAAAAAAAAAGCTGGAAGACAATTAATGCTAGTGTAGACCGTTTGTCCTACCACCTTGTATGTTGGAATAGTCTAGTCCACACACGATATACCTGCCGTGTTTATCGAGCCCCCCCCCCCCCCCCCCGCCCCCTACGACTACTTGGCAACAAGTAGGCTGCAGTTCTCTGCCTCCCTCCACAGCACTCACTCTGCTCTGTGATATTCGTTTTTTGGCTAGACAGGATAAAAATGTTAAACTTCCAGACAGACACACGCGAATTTCTTCGCTTGCGAATGGGCCATTTCGGAAATGGCCTCCGTCCGTGCTTTTGTTGTGCTTGTGACGTCAGAGGGGGAGATGGTCAGGGGTTGGGGGATCAAAGATGGCCGCCCTCATACGCTGGGTTTGAGTGAAGACGTTGTCATAGCTTACAATACATTACGCCGCATTTTCTTTAAACGGTGAAATAAAAAGGCTTAACGACTGCATGATCTATTGCATCATATGTACTCTACCCGGCGAAAACATCTCCTCTGAGAATTATACAGCTATGACGTCAGCGCATTGCTTGGTACAGCGAGGCGACTTTACCATGGTGAGCTGCGATTCAGTTCAAAATTGTGATGTCAGTTATTTGTTCTACACGATTAATTTATTAATTTATTAAATGTCTATCGTGTACTGGGTTACAAATGAGAAAAGTAAATTTAATAAAAAGACAATTAATAAGAAGGAAAAAACCATAACAAAACAAACATGCAGAAAAGAGAACTAGATCAAAAAAACTAATTCATAGGTTGCACGTACGTCACATCTTTGCGCGTGGCGGCTACATTTGTGATCAAACTTTGACGTTGCCATGGAGAAACAATTGAAGGCTGTTGTGGTAGAACACAGAAATTCCTAGTTCTTTAACATTCAGCGTTTTTTAAAAATAAAATTGGTATGTGTTGAAATTTTTAACTTTTGTATTACTTATGTTTACTTTTTAATATTTAAATTAGGCTTATTTATTAAATTTAAATAGTATTTGCCAATGATCTAGGATTGGTCCTCATCAATTGTGTCGCAATCATGGCCGCTGTGACGTCACGTGGGAACTATGAATAAAAATAAAAGTAGCGTACGGTTAAGAATTAATCATCATATAAATTAAGAAATGTGTCTGTGTAATCTACCAACAGATCAGTAGGAGAGAGTCAACCCTTACACGTGCGATATTCGGCCACGTGACGTCATAACGGCCGATCTCGCGAGGACCAATCACAGAGCGGTGACTCAGTGACGGGGCATCTGTGAATGTGTCTGTCGCAATGGATGCAAGCGAGGTGACAATGCCGCCATTGTTAATTGTCACGAGCAAAGATGAGAGAGTACCTGTTGAATGAGGAAGTACCGCGATGATCAGACGATGAATCAAGGTTGTGAAACGAGGGATCGTTCAGTTTAGTGCGAGCCTAACTTGTTTTCTCCGTGACAACCACCAATCAGGAGCGTGGTATTCTTTCACGGGGAAAACAAATGAGTCGCGGAAAATATTTACCACCTTACAGCTGATAAAGATCACCATTGTTGTGGTCCATTTTTTTACACCAAAATTCGTAGTCTCTTTTTAAGAAAGAGTCGAATATTGACCACTGAAAATAGACTGTATGTATTGTGGTGGCAAGATTCAGTCAACGTTTAAGACATTAATGCCCATATGCAGAAAAGACCATGGTTAGTATGGAACTGTTTTATACAATAAACTATGCCTATTGATAATGATAACGTTACTTTATTGCATTTAATATTGTTTAACTTGTATAAGCAGGGTCAATCGGAAGGAAAATATTTTTATACTTAAATTCGCCCATTTATCATAATTTTCTTGTATGTTTGACCTGTGTGTTTAAACTGATTGCATATGTAAAAAAAAAGGAAAAATAAATACACTATTATTATTATTACTATTATTATTATTATTATTTCGCATTAGAAACACAAATTCCATAACAGTTAGGACTTAGGAGTATTCTGTACTCCTATATCTGTACTCTGTACCTGTATCTGTACTCTGTACCTATCTGTATCTGTTTCTGTATCTGTACCTATATCTGTACTCTATACCTACTCCTATACCTGTACTTCTATATCTGTCTGTGGACTGCGATATCGCATCGCCTAGCGCCTTGTATACTGCGCCAGCTCACCGCCGCTGTTACGTGTCAGTTAGTTCCCGATGGCGCAATGTTATTCTTCGAGGAAAGTTCCTCAGTCTTTGCCAAAGATCTTCAAAGATCTTGGGCTGTGTTGTTTGTGACCCAAATCACGGAAGTCTAACATTGTCTGCGCTTTGAGCGTAGGGCAGTGGCATGGGTTGTTGTTTTGCATACTGTTTCCGTAAATACTAAATACCTGATTGTCTACAACCAATAACTTACGTTCTACCCTAGAATCTCTTTTCACGGTGAGCTGTAAAATGATAGTTCCAAAAAACAAACTAAAAAATATATCAATCTAAAGCGTGTCTTTATATAAGCTTCACTTCATTCATCTGATTATAAATTACCATCGGTTTGTTTGATATTCATATTAATTTATTTAGCTTATGTTACATTAGAACACAAACATGTTTTATCATACGATGTTGTAAAAATAAATACATTTTATCATACGTATACAATCCAGTTAATAATTTATTTAATTTCCTTAGTATTTTTATAAAATGCAAAGTACTCTTTTACGGAATAAAACCAATTTTCACAGTTTTAACAACAATTTTAAAACGTTCCAAGTTACGATTCCCACATCCGAACCCGGGTAAGTTCTGCAACATTGCCTTATCAGAACGACTATCTACGAAAGAAATGCACACATTCTAATGTTGGCAGAAAAGTTGTCTCCCGAGTGGAAAATGTAAAGAAAAGTGTTCGCTATGTAGAACGCGTGCTCGCAAGTTCCCTTACTGATTGAAATAAAATGTTTCTTGTCCGTCTGTAGCCTAGTTGTCTCATTAGTATTGTGGCCGACCACCGCTTGGTAAACAAACTAACCGAGATGATATCTTTATATAGCGGTGAGTTTTTACCGCTGTACGTACCATGCATCGCATCGTATGCCAATACCGTTTATCATTACGGTCTAATCGACTCGATGATTGCAATCAATCAATTAAATCTAGAGACTTGCCCATCGGTGATAGTGTCATGTATATGGACAGCGTTGACGCAATAGATAGACGATTACTCCTCAGAACGTACTTGGCGTTCATCCGTCCAGTATTCGAATTTGCTTGTGGTGGTTTAGCCCCCCTTCTTGGCCCACTACTGTCCCTCTACGCATCTCTAGAAAGTCGAATTTTACGAAGAATTGCAAGACTCCCTCCCTGGGCCAAAAATGAAGACATCAAGGAACTTTTAGACAACAACCATATCTCAAACCGCATTCATCACCTTCATTTGAAATATGTTGATAAAATTACTAATTAGTAACGACAACCACAAAGACATATGCTAGACATAATAACTCGCCCTATAATCTTATCCTTCAGACCAAAATTCAAATATCCATTACCGATCAATGTCATACTATAACTTCCTCTCCATGTATTTAACTTTGTAACTTTAACTTTATATAATTGTATGTAATTGTGTTATTGTATGTACCTGTACGCTAAATTAAGAGGGTATGGCCATGCCCATAACGTCCTTCATTGGCCATCCTGTCCTTACACGGGACAGGAAAATAACACGACAAAATTTGGAAACATTAAATGTGAATATCTAATAATAGTTTTTTTCCTGAAATCTGCCCCCCCCCCCCCCCACACTTTTCAGGTGACTTACTAGGTAGTGCACTACCGTATTGGGAATAGTTGCGAAAAAACGTCCGAGGGCTGATAGTGACTCAATCCCAGCATTCTCCTTGTTGTAACCGAGGAGGAAAACCCCGGAAAACCTTCAGTCAGAACTGCCGATTAGAGTCTCCCGTCTTATCGCTGAGCCATCTATATCGGTTTTGAAAATATTAACCAAAGATCTCCTAACGGTGAAGTTTTACTTGAAGAGAGGCTATAGCTAAACGATCCATACAAAGCTATTATCCGAATTATTAATCATCAGAATATATTAATGAAATCATTCCTTCCAAAACAAGTATCTAAAATACCAACATGAAAACCACCTGTTTATGTTTTTCTAATTCCTAAATTTTACTTCAAAAAGCAGACTCTCCTTTGTCTCCGTCAAAGCTCTTTGAAATGCAAAGACGTTCACTCATTCAACTCACGTGGATTAAAAAATTACAGAAGTGCACGCGCGCTTTGACGGGCTTTCTCTGAACTAACCGCCAGCCGGGCGGCGCACGCACATCTGTACAGCTGGAGGATGGATTATTCATGTAAGACGACGGACAAATGAATGTCGTTGCTTTGCGGGCTAGGAAATGAGAAAAGTGACATTAAGGTGTACCTCAAGGTTCTGTATTGTCTCCGGTGTAGTCAATGTCATCATTGTAGGCTGGGTTGGGTGCGCGATATTGGGTAATCTTGTGTAATAGTGACACTCCTGATTAATTGGGCTCATCTCGTCTCATCGAGGTGACATTTTCACTGCGCGAGTTTTATGATGGCGGATTCACACAACTGGTTTCAAGATGTACTTTAAATTTTTTTTGTATTTGATGTTTAACGACGTACTCAACAACTAGGTCATATGACGCCGGGGAGTGATTGGAGGGAAGGGACAAGACATAACGGGGACAAAAAGTGAGAGGACATGGACTGTCTTTCGTCTGGCTTCTCCCCCTCGACCTGTCCAGCCGGCTAGGGTGATGTCCTATGAATAATTCTTGATATGAACGGATCTTGATATGTCTACAGGGTTGGGTCAATCGCTTTTAATTAAAGTCCCCCACTGAAAATCAGTTATGTGACTGAGTGAGTACTCTACTTTTATTTGTTTTGTTAATTTGTTTGTCTGCAACTGCAACAATAACTTATAGAGGACTCACTAACATAATGCGTTTTCCAATGGGCTACACTCAGTGCGCACTGGGGTGCCTATTATATTATTGTGCATTGTTGCTTGAATTGTTAAAGGCGCACTCAGTGCGGTCCAGTGCGACCATTGGAAAAATTCTCCTTTCAGCGCCATTGATAATAATAACAATAAAACAACAATGAAAATTGACAGCTAAACCACTCCTAATATAAGTTTATTTTTTGCTGCACCAGAATGCATCTCGTCTATTTTGAGTACTCTCTAGTGTACATTGTACAGTGTTATGGCCGCTGTATGTATATCCAATGTACGGGAGAATGGCCGCCAACAATGACCGTGACGTCACGTGAATAGTGTTGTGTCGCGCCGCCAGGTAGCGCTAGTTGTACGCGGCGGCGGCGTGAACGAGCATAAATTACAAGACCGCAGTACTTACTGTAACCGAGTAATTTCTCACTTGCAATGTTTTTGTCCGTGTTGGCGTGGTAGGTATCGTTAGTAAATAGTTGTCTTTATCTCGACATCTATATTGCCTGCGATGTTCTATAGTCAATAAAGGCGACCACACACACACACCAGCTACACTATAGACAATACTGATCACCTCACCACTTCTCGGCTTCTTCAAGTGATGCTAAGTAAACCATACACAGGCGGTGACACCGCGCTCCTACCGTCAGACCGTGGACTTATAATAGTGTAAGTCCATGGTCTGACCATGGTCTGACCGCCTACTAGTGTTCGATTTTATTTGCCCGTGTATGAAATAGGCCTAGTCAACGAAATTTAACACATTTTTCTAATTTTGGAATTTCGTTCCACTTTAAATTGTATTTGAGGGCATTGAAATTCTTGGATCAGCCAACAAGTGTGTTTTTCATGACTACCGAATTTCAATCATTATTCAGCTATGCCGATGGAAGCGTATGCTTCTGGTAGGGCCACCCTAGCCGGACAGGTCGAGATGGAGAAGCCAGACGAAAGACAAGCCACGTCCTCTCATTTCCATTTTTCTGTCCTTTACGTCCTACTGGTTCCTTTCCTCTAATCCCCCCCGACGTCACATGACCTTGTTGTCGAGTACGTCGTTAAACAACACAAAATCAAAATCCATTGAATAGGAATAAAATCAAATCGATGTATTAGTTTCACGTCGGTATAACAAGTGTAGGACGTCTTGCGAGCCCGGGTTCTAGACTCCAGCACGGCCCGGGTTCTAGTCCCGGGTGCTGCACTGCACCCGCCTGTGATCTCACGGCTTAGACAGGCACACAGCTCCAGCACGGGGCCGCGGGTTCTAGTCCCGGGCGCTGCACTGCACCCGCCTGTGATCTCACGGCTGAGATATTCGACCTTCACTGCTATGATCTGATTTCTTTCCTCTCGACCGAAATGAGTCAGTTTTTGATGAGTTCTCATCTCAAGGCTGACATTTGCATAAAGGTGAGTCGATCTTTAACCGACAGACGCCCGTGGTACATACCATACCGGAACCATTGCATCTAGTGGTACATACCATACCGGATCCGTTGCATGTAGTGGTACATACCATACCGGAACCATTGCATCTAGTGGTACATATCATACCGGAACCATTGTTCCTATTGGTACATACCATACCGGAACCATTGTTCCTATTGGTACATACCATACCGGAACCATTGCATCTGAGGACGAACGGGCAGCAAGTGGTCGGCTTGAGAATAGCACACTGTACACTGCACTATCACAAGCACATCCCTTATCTGTGTCACAAGTGTTCTAGCCACAACGCGAGAGAAAATGCAGACAAACTGTCTGAGAGGTCCAAACTTCACGGAACTAGAAGAGAACTGGCTGGCTAGTAAACCTAGCAGAGAAGATAATAGCAACGGGGGGGGGGGGGGGTAAGTCACCCTTAGTACAACTAGATTACAAAGCTGCATAGAAGCAAACACAAACAACTACCATGGGGGGGGGGGAGGGGGATGAGTCAATTGACATTACATACGCGGAACTGAAGCAAGTAAACAAACCAGTCACTTGAGGGATCGGAAACAATAAACACTAGAAAAGACTTTGGAACTAAGAATATGAATATTGGCCCGAACGTGTTGTATTCAAACAACGATTGTATTCAAACAACGATTGTATTCAAACAACGATTGTATTACCCAATATGATATGTCTCCATACATTATCCACGCTGGATTTGGCTTCAAAACCCGTAAAATAATTTATATTCCTATATATTATGTAGTTTGATATTAATTGTCGTAACAATGACGCCCCCCCCCCCCCCCCCCCCCCGTTCGCGACACGTTTAGACGACATACGACAACATTTTCGTCAAGTACTTGTTTACATATAGTAATAATAATAATAATAATAATAATAATAATAATAATAATAATAATAATAATAATAATAATAATAATAAAATTAATAATAATAAAAATAATAATAATAATAATAAAAACAACAACAGCAATAATATTGTCCAATTCACTAGTTGTGTATATGACAGTATTGCTCAGACAGCCGGGAATCGAACCCGGTGCTCAGACTGGAGACAGGTTGCGTCATTAACCAGCCTAAGTGGGCGGAAGTCGTCCGTCATAGTTGTTCAAATAATCGAACGTAATTCCTGAACCTTGGAAACAAAGGGTTAGTCGAGGCGTAAAATTGAGTCATCTTCGATTTGCCAAGATCATCATCATCACCGTCGCCGTCTCGTCATTGTATTCAAATATGTCGGGGCGATCCAAGGTCTGAGATACCTGCCTACCTGTCTGTAACATGCCATGCAGCGAGGGCCATCGAGAGAGGGCAGTGGGTGTCAACCCGAGGAAAATGTAAGCATGAACGATCTGCTTTTAACAGGGATACACTCATTTTTTTCTTTCTTTTCGGGTTACAGAAAACATCATAACACATAAACACGACAATGTTTACAGGTACAATGCTTGATGCCCTTCTAAATTTAAGAGCTATATTAAAAATAATAAATTTAAATACAGAAATCAATTAATTATATCGATAGTTCAGTGGAGATAATTATACGACTATTAGCTTAGGTAGGTGAATAAATTTTAAACTAAGAACGTAAAATGAGAAAACGATTAAATATACTTTCAATTAGTATAAATAGAATGAACCTAAGAGGTCAAATAGAGTCATGACTCATGAGTCATGAGAACGCTTCAAGATATTGAAAACCTGATTGATACCCGGCCCGGTATTTGGTTTTGCATCAGCTAAACGATGAGTTTAAAAACTTTCGAAATTCATTGTTTAGAATGTTATTTCTCATATGAATTAATTAATTATAGTCTATTTAATTAATTCTGTATAATTGTGTTATTCTGCAATTTTAATTAACAATTCAATTATTCATTCATTCATTCGTTAAAGAAATAACCATAGTAACAAATATAATATAAAAACGTTTTTTAATTCATCTTTTTCAAACCAAATCCCGAGTATTTATCACTTTTTCAATATCTTGGATCTTTCTCAAGATATCGATAAAAACACATTAATGTAGCGAGTTTAAAGATAATCCACATATCAGCTTTCCCATCATAGATTAACCGCGTATGTTCATGCAACAATACTAATCGAGACGATAATCTTTGAAGAAGAGCCTGAAGGACCGTATAGCCAGGAGCAGGCTACGTGCCGTGATGCCCACTGTACATGCAACGACACTAATCGAGACGATAATCTTTGAAGAAGAGACTGAAGGACCGTACAGCCAGGAGCAGGCTACGTGCCGTGATGGTCCCACTTCATCACTAATTATAACAATTGAAACCGACAGCTCGCGCGTTAGCTAATTCGTTCCACATAATTTGTCCGTGCATACAATGGCTAGTTCAACTGTCACCGCCCCCTCTAGAAGGTGTCAATTAGTGTTCGTGTGACCGGGGGCAAGGCGGTGTGCGGTGTGTTATACAGGAGGCCATGACGACGTACGCGTGCATCATCTAATGGCCGTGACATGACCGTCTTACCTATCTAGAGGGCAGTGTTTGGGCTAGTGCACACAATGGCTAGTTCAACTGTCACCGCCCCCTCTAGAAGGTGTCAATTAGTGTTCGTGTGACCGGGGGCAAGGCGGTGTGCGGTGTGTTATACAGGAGGCCGTGACGACGTACGCGTGCATCATCTAATGGCCGTGACATGACCGTCTTACCTATCTAGAGGGCAGTGTTTGGGCTAGTGCATACAATGGCTGGTTCAACTGTCACCGCCCCCTCTAGAAGGTGTCAATTAGTGTTCGTGTGACCGGGGGCAAGGCGGTGTGCGGTGTGTTATACAGGAGGCCGTGACGACGTACGCGTGCATCATCTAATGGCCGTGACATGACCGTCTTACCTATCTAGAGGGCAGTGTTTGGGCTAGTGCACACAATGGCTGGTGCAACTGTCACCGCCCCCTAAAGAAGGTGTCAATTAGTGTTTGTGTGACCGGGGGCAAGGCGGTGTGCGGTGTGTTATACAGGAGGCCGTGACGACGTACGCGTGCATCATCTAATGGCCGTGACATGACCGTCTTACCTATCTAGAGGGCAGTGTTTGGGCTAGTGCACACAATGGCTGGTGCAACTGTCACCGCCCCCTAAAGAAGGTGTCAATTAGTGTTTGTGTGACCGGGGGCAAGGCGGTGTGCGGTGTGTTATACAGGAGGCCGTGACGACGTACGCGTGCATCATCTAATGGCCGTGACATGACCGTCTTACCTATCTAGAGGGCAGTGTTTGGGCTAGTGCACACAATGGCTGGTGCAACTGTCACCGCCCCCTAAAGAAGGTGTCAATTAGTGTTCGTGTGACCGGGGGCAAGGCGGTGTGCGGTGTGTTATACAGGAGGCCGTGACGACGTACGCGTGCATCATCTAATGGCCTTGACATGACCGTCTTACCTATCTAGAGGGCAGTGTTTGGGCTAGTGCACACAATGGCTAGTGCAACTGTCACCGCCCCCTAAAGAAGGTGTCAATTAGTGTTCGTGTGACCGGGGGCAAGGCGGTGTGCGGTGTGTTATACAGGAGGCCGTGACGACGTACGCGTGCATCATCTAATGGCCTTGACATGACCGTCTTACCTATCTAGAGGGCAGTGTTTGGGCTAGTTCAACTGTCACCGCCCCCTCTAGAAGGTGTCAATTAGTGTTCGTGTGACCGGGGGCAAGGCGGTGTGCGGTGTGTTATACAGGAGGCCGTGACGACGTACGCGTGCATCATCTAATGGCCGTGACATGACCGTCTGCTTGCATGGGCTACACAGTTAGAAATTCTGATTTATTTACGTCGTTCACTCCAAAATACCAGACTGGGGCACAACATGACTCTTCAATAAGTTGTAGATATATTTAACATGAAGACATTCAGGATCAGATCAGGATCGAACTCACGACCCACATAACTGTCAGCGCCTCAACACCTCCACTAGGCTTCGAACCCTGGCCCCCGGCGGCCCCTCTAAGGTAGACGGCCCCAGGCTTAGAACCCTGGCCCCCGGCGGCCCCTCTAAGGTAGACGGCACCAGGCTTAGAACCCTGGTCCCCGGCGGCCCCTCTAAGGTAGACGGCACCAGGCTTCGAACCCTGGCCCCCGGCGGCCCCTCTAAGGTAGACGGCACCAGGCTTCGAACCCTGGTCCCCGACGGCCCCTCTAAGGTAGACGGCACCAGGCTTAGAACCCTGGTCCCCAGCGGCCCCTCTAAGGTAGACGGCACCAGGCTTCGAACCCTGGCCCCCGGCGGCCCCTCTAAGGTAGACGGCACCAGGCTTCGAACCCTGGTCCCCGACGGCCCCTCTAAGGTAGACGGCACCAGGCTTCGAACCCTGGTCCCCGACGGCCCCTCTAAGGTAGACGGCACCAGGCTTGGAACCCTGGCCCCCGGCGGCCCCTCTAAGGTAGACGGCACCAGGCTTAGAACCCTGGTCCCCAGCGGCCCCTCTAAGGTAGACGGCACCAGGCTTAGAACCCTGGCCCCCGGCAGCCCCTCTAAGGTAGACGGCACCAGGTTGAGAACCCTGGTCCCCAGCGGCCCCTCTAAGGTAGACGGCACCAGGCTTAGAACCCTGGTCCCCAGCGGCCCCTCTAAGGTAGACGGCACCAGGCTTAGAACCCTGGCCCCCGGCGGCCCCTCTAAGGTAGACGGCACCAGGCTTAGAACCCTGGTCCCCAGCGGCCCCTCTAAGGTAGACGGCACCAGGCTTAGAACCCTGGTCCCCGGCGGCCCCTCTAAGGTAGACGGCACCAGGCTTAGAACCCTGGTCCCCGGCGGCCCCTCTAAGGTAGACGGCACTAGGCTTGGAACCCTGGTCCCCGGCGGCCCCTCTAAGGTAGACGGCACCAGGCTTAGAACCCTGGCCCCCGGCGGCCCCTCTAAGGTAGACGGCACCAGGCTTAGAACCCTGGTCCCCGGCGGCCCCTCTAAGGTAGACGGCACCAGGCTTCGAACCCTGGCCCCCGGCGGCCCCTCTAAGGTAGACGGCACCAGGCTTGGAACCCTGGCCCCCGGCGGCCCCTCTAAGGTAGACGGCACCAGGCTTAGAACCCTGGTCCCCAGCGGCCCCTCTAAGGTAGACGGCACCAGGCTTAGAACCCTGGTCCCCGGCGGCCCCTCTAAGGTAGACGGCACCAGGCTTAGAACCCTGGTCCCCGGCGGCCCCTCTAAGGTAGACGGCACCAGGCTTCGAACCCTGGCCCCCGGCGGCCCCTCTAAGGAAGACGGCACCAGGCTTAGAACCCTGGTCCCCGGCGGCCCCTCTAAGGTAGACGGCGCCAGGCTTCGAACCCTGGTCCCCGGCGGCCCCTCTAAGGTAGACGGCGCCAGGCTTCGAACCCTGGTCCCCGGCGGCCCCTCTAAGGTAGACGGCACCAGGCTTCGAACCCTGGTCCCCAGCGGCCCCTCTAAGGTAGACGGCGCCTGCGCGGTCTGACGCCTCCTTGAATCATCGGCGACGCAACTGAAGCGCGTCGGACTTAGCCCGGTGATCCACCAGACCGCGACCATCTCAAGCCAGGCAGCTGCGTGGGCCCGACAGTTAGCATTCGGTGCTTTACGCCAGCCAGCTAGGTCATCCGTTGCACGGCGCGGGGTCGCCACAAGGACATACAGAACAAGGGGATTTAGGGAGCTGGTGGGGGTTTAGATCGCAAAGAGAGCCGCCGCAAGAATTAAATCATGGATTTAGGTTCTTTTAACAACAAGTGTTAATGTTATTCGCGTAAAGTATTTAGAAGTGTCCTGCCCATGGACTGCTTGCTACCTTATCGTGGTGGGCAGATTTGCGTGCGTTGATGATCCCGAGAGCTATGCCGGCGGAAGCGTAGACTATGCTTCTGGTAGGGCCACCCTAGCCGGACAGGTCGAGAAGGAGAAGTCATACTAAAGGCAAGTTTTCTTTTTCCACCTCTTCTTACGACCTTCTTGTCCCGCTCTCCCAAACACCCCCGACGTTATTTGATCATAGTTGTCGAGTATACGTCGTTAAACAACAAATAATCAAAAGCTTGCATCGGTCGCTCGCAGGTGCAGCGACCATTATGAGATGCAGAGACCGTCAGTGACCACGACAACGGTGGACACCGAGCCATCAACCTCTTGTAAAGAGGGAACCGCCCTCCGACCTCAGCAATGCCGCGAGTTCAGGTTCTCCACCCATCCTCGCGAGTGACTCATCTGCGGTGGATCGTGCTAAACGTCTGTCTGTCTATGTGTCACGCCTCCTGACCTGTGATCGCGATTCTTCACGTGCCTGTGAAGTGAAGATGGACCACTCTAGCTGGCAGTGGCTTCTCTACTCGGGGCGTGGAGACTTTGCGTTGCGCAGTCACACAACCGTGTTGGCCAAACTCTGTTCTTGTTGCTCAACTCCAAATCTCAATACACAATCCTGCCCAAAGATGCTGCCTTATTGTGAGGGGCAGGTTTGTGTGCTTTGCTGATCCCGAGAGCTGAAGCGTATGCTTCTGGTAGGGCCACCCTAGCCGGCCAGGTCGAGGAGGAGAAATCAGACGAAAGGCAGTCCACGTCTTCCCCTTTACTATTCCTACTTGTCCCTTTCCTCCAAACACCCCCGACGTCATATGTTCACGATTGTCGAGTACGGCGTTAAACACCAAATAATAAAACAAATAAATTAATCAATAAACAATTAGTAGACAATCAAACTCAAGCTTCAAAGACGATCTTGCCGATGTCACTGTGGGACTGTGTGAGAAACAATTTACCGTCCTCGGTGGCTACTATACCTTACTACATAACCAACTCATTTATAAAAAAAACTGATTTACAAAGGAGGATAATAGGACAATAATGAAGGACAATACATATACAACTATACAATATACAATGAAACTCGAGGAAAAACACTAAACAAATAAAATACAAAAGATAATATAGCAAAACTAATAATATATAGTAAAGAGAACTTGAACAATACAAAAAATATTGGATAGTGAAAGTAGTATTTGTATTTAATTTTTATATTTATGATTATTATTTAAATAAAACATACCAGTACCACACGTACAGTATCCACGGTCATGAAAAATTAAAAACCACTCACCAAGTATGTTAGTTTTCGAGAGCGTCCACTCCCTTCCTCAGACACTGTTCGTGTGGCGTGATTTATTCAAAATATCTCCCGGTCTTAAAGTCTTGGTTTCATCATTATGACTATCATGTTTTATGAGTTATTTGGTTTAAGATAGACTTGACAGTCATCGTGTCTACACAATATTGACGGAGTTCCTCTTGGCTTGCATCTAATAAAGTAATAGTTACCACATAATTGCAATGACCACCAGCGAAATATCCGACAAATACCGCTAACAAGATGATTTAATTCCGAGTTTTTGGTTTAATCCATCTCTTTGTGCGCAGATTAGAGTTTATCTGGAAAGATTCGGCCGAATATCGTTATATGAGATCACGATTCCTTCCAAAATAACACAGTTGCTCGTCGAATATCAGGAGAAGATGAAGCTAATAAGTATGTTTAACTTGAGAGCGTTTTTTTTCTATGAATTTCAACGTTTTGACACATATTTTTTTCTCGGAAAGTAATCAACATAGAAAACTGAAGTTTTTCGAATAACGTGAATCACTAAACTTTCCGAGCCTTAGGTCTGAATTCACCAAACTTTGTTTATCTGCGATTTAATAATCTGGTTTGGTTATTATATCATGGTTTCAACAAACATTACAGACATTGTGTCTTCTTGCACGCGCCATTTTGTTTGGAGCAAATCACCGATTAATGCTGTATGACCACCTAGCCTGCGAACTCCGATTTTGATCTGTTAAAGTGCTTTAAAATGTGTTTAAATTCTCCCAAATGTAAATCAAAATATGTAATTCTGTAGAGAATTGAGTGCTCTTTATTATGATTGCTTCTTTGTTCCAAACAATATTTCCGTTTTTCAGATGATCTTACTAGCCTATTGTAATGTGATGTTGCGGAACATCTTTCACACCTAACTAAGAACACCTGCAAAATTGAAATATTTATTGGAATAAAAGCTCATTTATAAGAAAGGGCATTCAATTCACTAAAGGATGGCATATTTTGATTTTCTTTTGGGACAATTTAAACCCAGTTTAATGCAATTTTAACAGACAAAAATCGGGTGTTCCACAGTAACCTTGTGAATGCTGACGTCATTGATGAGTGCGTCAAAGCCAATCAGCGGGTGACTTTTATAAATACTGACTTTTGATTGGTCAATGCTTCACTCATCTATGACGTCACCATCAACAAGGTTGCTGTGGAACGACTCTAAATAAAATGATGAAACTAACATTTTCTATGGAGTTTGACAGGCACTAACTTCCACCCCCCTCGTAGTCGGTTGGAACGGAAAGCGATTCCGAGGGGTACATTTACTCCGTATATTCATATTTCTATTCCACGAGTATTTATGAGAGTTTTTGCTCGCGGGCAGCAAGTTTGGCGTCCGTTGGGGAAGCTCGTAAACAAACTCCCCGGCTCCTATTAACTTATCTGCTGGAGCCAATTGGGCGCGATTAGTCTCGAGTAGAGACTTCGAAAACCACGGCTTTCTCAACCCTTCGGTGAACCCCTGTTTGACCCCGTATTTGCAACCTAAAGCCTGTATTACACGGCCAAACTTTTTCATCCAACGGTCCAACTCCTTGAATTCAAGGACAAAAGCGCATCAAAACAGTCAGTATGTAGTCAAATACAACAATAGAAATTATTTATTGATGCTTTTGTGTCCTTGAATTCAAGGAGTTGGATGATAAAATTTGACCGTGTAATACAGGCTTTATACAGGCTTTATAGACAATTTACAGAACTGATCTAGATGGCCGTGATTACTTCTATCTAAGGGTTCTCGATAGATCAATGACAACAATGCTCAACAATAACAACTAGTTTTCAAAATTCAAATGTTATGTTAAGGTGCATTTATCACTGTTGTGCATTGTTGTCATACAAATCTGTCACAAATCTGGGGCGGCAAAAGGAGTTCTTATAAAATCTATTTTTAGTGATACATTTTCTCAAGACTGAATATATTTGAAACTTATAACTAAAATAATTTTTAAACATACAATGTCACTAACCCCCTTGCACGTTAAGGCCAAGGGTCTACCCCCACCATCCTGCCGCGCGGTGAGTGCAGCGGTGGCTAATAGTATTCTATACATGTCAAGACGTAACCCTTTCAAACGGTAATTATCTATAGTAACACATTAAAAAAACAGAATCAATCAACTAAAGATTCCAAACGATTGTTAAATGTTGAATCGGTGGATGTTTAAATGTCTTACTGAAGCACGCTGTCAAACAAATTTAATTTCATTAATCAAGTAGGGTAGTAAAGAATAAAATTGCCAGCAGTAATTTCTATTTTTCGCAAGAGATTGTATTATTTTAACAAAGTAATAAAATATGGTATTGATTATAATATTATTCATGACGATTATATTCAAGTTTTCAGTATTAGTTTTCAATATAAATCAAGTTTATATGAAGCTATAGTGTTTCATAATACGAATCTGATCAAGATCAAGAACCAGAGTCGTATATTATATGAAAGTCAAGCAATGCATCGTGTAACCTGGATTCCTTATCATTTTGATGTATAGTTCTGATAACATCTACTATATGTTACATTGATTTGTTAAACGCTTGTCGTGTCATTAAACGTAAATTTGATAAAAACGTAAATTTTATTTTCTCAACACTTAATTGTTTAATTTTGACATAAATTCGACTATATTGTCTGTCACTCTGGCAAGACTGGATAACATGAAACGTCTCAGACTTGTGTGAAATACCCATCACTCTAATGTAAGAAGTTTGTGGAGGTCCCAGAACCGTCTGGCCAGCGCAAATCTTCCGAAACGGAGTCAAAGAAGAGAATACGACGAAGAAGAAGAAGAAGAAGATAAACAAAGTTGACTGGCTTTGCAGCCGCTGACAGGCTAAACTCTGCAACCTCGCGTCTTCATTTCAAGATAAATAGCAAAAACATTCGGCTGGGTCGTTTGATGGTGGATTGGGGGGGGGGCAGACGGAATCAATAAATATCCACCATGATTGTTTGTGTTATGGCCGTCCATTTCGGCGCTGAGACGTCTCCGAGGGGGGGGGGGGGGGGGGGCGCAAATAGTCCTATGACCTTTACTCCGGGGGGCACTTAGGAACACAAAAGAAAATGATTTGTTTCTTGGAACCACTCGGAAAGTAATAAATTGTCGTCTTGTTGAAATAAAAACCGAAACTCGGGAAAATAAGAGATACACTGAGAAAGTATTTCTTATAGAAATATGATGATATAGAACCGAACAAGAAGTCTTGTATGAAATATGGTGAAGCTGTTAAAAGAGCCAGTTTGAAAGTATATTATTCCCGCTCCATCTACCTATAGAGATCGTGATGGTATATCAAGGGTCGTACTCCATTATGGCCGCCAAAACAGGGTAATCATAAATTGCATCAAGTTTTTAGTAGAGAAATAGAAGTAATATTTCCTAGAGTCTACAATCTACACTCTTCACTCTACAGAGTTTAACCTCAGGCACTGAATGTAATACACAGTTCGCTGAGGACAACAATGCAAGAGAGAAGTTTATCAGAAGTTGTCTGTTTTGATTATTTATATATTCCAAAACAATTGTTGCACTGTATACCCCCCGAATTAGTGATATTATTTTAAATGATAAAAGTTATCACAATTAATATTAACGTCCTTGTCCCAACATAAAATTAAAACGCAATATTTTGAACCCTGATCAGAGCTCTTCAACAGGCGAAACCACACTAACCTGTTGAAGAGCTCTGATCAGGGCTCGAAATATTGCGTTTTTAATTTTATGTTGTGACAAGGAACAGTGTTCCGTCCAATTACAAGATTCTTATAACGTTTTACCTGTTCTATGTTTCCGCTTTAATAAATAATTTTATTATTAGTGTCCTGCTGCCAAACGCTTTTAAACCTATATGACTGGTCAAAGTTACACCGTCCTTTCGGATGGGACGTAAAGCCGATGGTCCCCTAGTTACTTTTCGACAGGAGTAGGCTACGTGCCGGTACCAGGCTTCCCCTCCTCCCTTCCTCATTATCATTCATCAATAATCACTCAACAGTCTAAAGACGGCATTGTGCCCTACACTGGCCTTAATTACAATAAAATAAAATAAAAATAAATAAACGCTTTTAACACTTTTTGTTGTTGTGGTTCCCCACAATCTAGCTAGTCGACTTGTTTGTGATATCAAGGTCACTGCACCTATGGACCCTGTGTGACGTCACACGAGTATTGTTGCACTCTGGAACGCAGGCGGAGATTGTCCAACATGTTGTCAAGCCCAGGTGGATCTATCTCTCTCTAGTTATTCGGTGGATCTATCTCTCTCTAGTTATTCGAGGAATGCGAACATCCATTGTTTTATTAGCCGACATGATTGCGCGTGCGCAAGGCGACACTTCTCAGCACTATCATTTATACATTCTTCTTCACCTACAAGCCCCGCTCACGCACACGCACACGCACACGCACACGCACACGCACACGCACACGCACACGCACACGCACACGCACACGCACACGCACACGCACACGCACACGCACACGCACACGCACACGCACACGCACACGCACACGCACACGCACACGCACACGCACACGCACACGCACACGCACACGCACACGCACACGCACACGCACACGCACACGCACACGCACACGCACACGCACACGCACACGCACACGCACACGCACACGCACACGCACACGCACACGCACACGCACACGCACACGCACACGCACACGCACACGCACACGCACACGCACACGCACACGCACACGCACACGCACACGCACACGCACACGCACACGCACACGCACACGCACACGCACACGCACACGCACACGCACACGCACATGCACACGCACACGCACACGCACACGCACGGTAACTAATAACTAGAGATCCTTGTAAATGGTTTTATTTTTTAGCATATTTCGTTTTATTAAATCCAAATTTCGCTGTTGAGCGGTGTTTCAATTTTAATTTACCAAATCTAATTTATATCTAGTATTCTAACGTATGTGGCATGCCTACATTGTCGCGTAGGTCTACCATGATAGTAAAAAAGAAAATGGAAGGTAATACAGTCAGTAAGGATTCACTGCAGTCACTGCAGAAAATATTTAAAATTAAAATTAAAATGTTAAAATGTTTTTGACAGAAATTCGGTGATTTCGCGCCAATTCAACAGCTTCAGTCTTTTTGTTTTTATAACAGTGAACTTATGCTATTTCACGTATACACGGAATTTCGTTTTATTTCGCGATTCAAAAAGACTATTTTTTGACTCACAACAGACTGTCATGCCAACATATTTCAATTACTGCACGTTTCAAGTGATTTCGCGCTATCGCGCATTGCAAAATACAAGGATCTCTACTAATAACACACTGTTAGATGTAGTATATAGTTTAAGAGATAAGTTTGTTTATCATTACTTCAATTTTAGCATTTCATACCAGCGCACAGTTGGCCGAGGTCGATTAGGCGTTGGTCTAGTAAACCGCTGTCACTGTGTTCCAGGTTGGAATCGTAGCTTGGGCATGGATGTCATGCGGCGTTTTTTCATCCCTATAATGACCCACTTATCGTCTCGATTAGAACCGTTGTAAAAATATAAGACGTAAAGCCTGAATATCATCATCATCTTTTACAATTTGTTTCATCTATTATTTCTTTTCATCAAAATATTGAATGTGAGGGGATTTCTTGCACTTTTAATGGAAATATGTATGCAGATATTTAAAATCAATTCAATTGTTACCATTTAAAAACAGCTAGAATAGAATTATTAACTTTAATCTCAATAGGAATGGGAACACCTTATTTTCTGTAACATTTCCATTTTTAAGGCATTTAAAAAAATACATATTCATCGATTTAGCCTCTAATACCTACATCGCAACAACAAAAAAATATCTCTAAATATAGCCTTATAGGACATGGGTATATACATTAAATAAATAAGTTTCACAATTTTTGTGCTAAAAATCCAGTCAGTTAATTTAAGCATTTCTTACAGTGCGGTCAAGAAGGTTATACGATCCAAATTCAAAATTTAAAGAAACATTCGGCTAAACCTGAAATTACTCGTCAAGTTACAAGCACACGCACACGCATCCCGTCAATATTACCCACAGCCGGTTAATATAATATAAATAGCAGCAATCATGTAAGCGCACGTAGCTTGTGTGGGGCCGCACGAGCACTAGGGCGTGGGTTCGAATCCCACGTAGATACGTGAACGGTTTTCGATATTCGCATTTAATAACGTGGCTGTCGAACTGCTAACAATGTGAACGACTTTGGTTGCTCGAGCGTGCGTACAAACACAATTGAACGCGTGGGGACATGCTAAGTGCAGAACCTACACTAGTTCCGCCCACTCAGAGCACCGTGGGGTGAGGGTTATGCTATAAGTGCGCGTACAAAATAAATAAAAAAAACAAATTCACATTTAGAGTCTACCCACTCAGTAACTAAACTGATTTGCAGTGGGGGACTTTAATTTAAAGTGACTAAACCAACCCTGTAGTCTTCGAATACCATCGACGAGTGAGCGATAACCAATCAAAGATCGATATTTCAAATACGAAACATATGAATCAGTGATTGGACAGTGCGAACACCTGCGGACAAATACCAGAATCAACAAGGCCGATTCAGAACAACTTTGAATTTATTGAGTGCTTCGTTGCTAGGACGGTTCCAAAGTCACCGTTTACTTATTCCTAAGCCAAGAAGTAATGGAACTGATCCACATTAGAAGTTAAAAAACTCCTGCCTTTACCGGGATTTAAACCCGGGACCTTCTGCATCGGAAGCAGGGATGCTAACCACTGGACCATCGATGTGGTTGTTTAGTTAGTGACATTATAGAGTAGCTGGCCTTATGGAAATGGTGGAAGAGCAATATTAAATGTATGTTGTTTTTCTGTATAACATCGAATTCTGGTCGTCGGGTTAGGAGAGGGTAGCCCTGCCAGTCAAACCAGACGACTACAAGAGACGACACATTATAACTTCGTTTTCTTGTAAAACCTCAACCCGATTGTCGGTACCGGCCATCAGGATTGCAATCGTAATCCGGAAATCGTGAAAAAGTTAACTTACATAGTTCTTATAGATACCACTGATTCCAATGAAACCATGAAGTCGTTATGATTTAGTATGAGAAAATGTACGATTGAGATCCCGATCACGACTACGATGCCTACTATTGTGTGCTGCGTTCAATGCTGAGTTTTATTCAGCAAGTGTGGCTAGTTGTAGTGTTTGGCTTTGTAGTCAGTAGTGTGGATAGTAATTGTAGGTTGTAGTCAATAGTGTGGCTAGTTGTAGTCAATAGTGTGGCTAGTTGTTGTCAATAGTGTGGCTAGTTGTAGTCAATAGTGGAGCTAGTTGTAGTCAATAGTGTATAGCTAGTCGTAGTCAATAGTGTAGCTAATCGTAGTCAGTAGTGTGGCTAGTTGTAGTCAATAGTGTGGCTAGTTGTAGTCAGTAGTGTGGCTAGTTGTAGTCAGTAGTGTGGCTAGTTGTAGTCAGTAGTGTGGCTAGTTGTAGTCAATAGTGTGGCTAGTTGTAGCCAATAGTGTGGCTAGTTGTTGTCAATAGTGTGGCTAGTTGTAGTCAATAGTGGAGCTAGTTGTAGTCAGTAGTGTGGCTAGTTGTAGTCAGTAGTGTGGCTAGTTGTAGTCAGTAGTGTGGCTAGTTGTAGTCAGTAGTGTGGTTAGTTGTAGTCAGTAGTGTGGCTAGTTGTAGTCAGTAGTGTGGCTAGTTGTAGTCAGTAGTGTGTCTAGTTGTAGGCAGGAGAGTGGCTAGTTGTAGTCAGTAGTGTGGCTAGTTGTAGTCAATAGTGTGGCTAGTTGTAGTCAATAGTGTGGCTAGTTATAGTCAGTAGTGTGGCTAGTTGTAATGAGTAGTGTGGCTAGTTGTAGTCAATAGTGTGGCTAGTTGTAGTCAGTAGTGTGGCTAGTTGTAGTCAGTAGTGTGGCTAGTTGTAGTCAGTAGTGTGGCTAGTTGTAGTCAGTAGTGTGGCTAGTTGTAGTCAGTAGTGTGGCTAGTTGTAGTCAGTAGTGTGGCTAGTTGTAGTCAGTAGTGTGGCTAGGTGTAGTCAGTAGTGTGGCTAGTTGTAGTCAGTATAGTGTGGCTAGTTGTAGTCAGTAGTGTGGCTAGTTGTAGTCAGTAGTGTGGCTAGTTGTAGTCAGTAGTGTGTAGTTGTAGTCAAGCGTGTGGCTAGTTGTAGTCAGTAGTGTGTAGTTGAAGTCAAGCGTGTGGCTAGTTGTAGTCAGTAGTGTGTAGTTGTAGTCAAGCGTGTGGCTAGTTGTAGTCAGTAGTGTGTAGTTGTAGTCAAGCGTGTGGCTAGTTGTAGTCAGTAGTGTGTAGTTGTAGTCAAGCGTGTGGCTAGTTGTAGTCAGTAGTGTGGCTAGTTGTAGTCAGTAGTGTGGCTAGTTGTAGTCAGTAGTGTGTAGTTGTAGTCAAGCGTGTGGCTAGTTGTAGTCAGTAGTGTGGCTAGTTGTAGTCAGTAGTGTGGCTAGTTGTAGTCAGTAGTGTGTAGTTGTAGTCAAGCGTGTGGCTAGTTGTAGTCAGTAGTGTGGCTAGTGTAGTGAGGGCGTCCCGACGGACGATCACAACGTGTAAGAGATATCCCCGCGCTTCGGACGCTGGGGGGGGGGGGGGTGAGGAGGGGGGGGGGAGGGGGGGGGCGGTGTCAGACACTGGTGGGTTATTTTGGGCAGCGTCTCCCTAGACTTAACGTGTTTCCCTGCCAACAGCTTTCTCGACATCTGAATCAGGTAGCTAACAGCCTGTTCACCGCTAGGCAAGCCACCACATCTCACACTATCTTTTACCACGAGCAATGCTGAAAGTCCAGGCTTCGATTCCCGGTTCGAGCTGTAGTTTTTCAATTTTAGAAACCGATTTTGAATCTGTTTGTACGATACTGGTGTAGGCTATATGTAACGGTGACTTTGGAGCCGTCTAAGCAACAAAGCACATAATAAATATTATTATCTAGTGGGAATCAGTTCTATGAAACTGAGACAGAGGCGAAACAAGTAGAGTTATAAATACCAAAATCTGCAACTCGTGATTGCTGTATAAACCTTCAACCTCGTTGCATTCCACAAGGGGGACTTTCACTTGCAAAGTTCATGTTTCTATAAAACAAAACCCCCCAAAACGTCAGGATTTTAAGTTTTATGGCTAGATTTTTCACTTTCTACTCCTGCTGCCCGGGGAAGATATTTGTATTCAAATGATTAAGTTTAGTAAACATAAGGCCCCTACTTTCTGCTTTGCATTTTAGTATAGGCAATAACATGCACCGTGCCTCCTACAGTACAGTGAAATGAGTCCAAAGTGGATATGTTCCCTTGTTTGCTGGTTGAAGATATACCATGTAAACACGTAAGTCAGAGAGAATGGCGAGTATAATGATGGTTGCAAAGTAAATGTATGAAAATAGATAATCCCTTCTTGTTGGATTGACCGAAAACATAATATATCTGATTGAGACAGATAAGTTGGTAGAGACTTTGACTTCTGCGGTGATTCTTCATTTCATTGTGAACAGAACCTAGAGATCTTAAGTGTTGGTTTGTTTGTATGCCTACCCAGGGTCTACTTTATCGTGGTGGGCAGGTTTGTGTGCTTTGCTGATCCTGAGAGCTATGCCGGCGGAAGCGTATGCTTGTGGTAGGGCCACCCTAGCAGCTGGACAGGTCGAGGTGGAGAAGCCAGACGAAATTCAGTCCACGTCCTCCTCTTTGCCTTTTACTCCTACTTGTGACGATGATATTTGGGATTTTACGTCCCTATTTTTGCAACGAGGCTAATCAAGACGATGGGTTGGTGATTATGAGGATGAAAAACGCCACATGACATCCATGCCCAAGTCAGGATTCGAACCTAGACCGCAGAGACCGAGGTTTACTAGACCAACGCCTAATCGACCTCGACAACTGCGCCGGCTCCTACTTTTACCTTTTCTCCAAACACCCCCGACATCATATATGATCGTAGTTCGAGTACGTCGTTAAACAACAACTAATCACAATCGTGTTGTTGTTGTTGTTGTTGTTGTTGTTGTTGTTGTTGTTGTTGTTGTTGTTGTTGTTGTTGTTGTTGTTGTTTTTGTTGTTGTTGTTGTTGTTGTTGTTGTTGTTGTTGTTGTTGTTGTTGTTGTTGTTGTTGTTGTTGTTGTTGTTGTTGTTGTTGTTGTTGTTGTAAATCCACGTTGCACTAAGACAATGAAGGGGTGTGTCGGAAGGCAGGGCCGCAATGCATCATGGGGGCGTCAACCCACGGCCACTTGGTTGCCCACATCGAGAGGGTCCCGTGTGACGTTGTACGGAACCCGCAGTTGCATTCAACCTTGGTGGGCGGGAGCTGGGAGGTAATAATAGGGATGCACAACGATAAAAATAAAATCATCGATAATCGAAACGATGACTGCATTATCGAACGATAATATCGAATGATAAATGATAATTCACGGACACGAAGTAAACTTGTACAGATTCTGTGATATTACGTCGCCTAACCGAGCGCATAACGATAGAGGAACCCATGATCCAATATTGTTAGATCACGAGAGGAACCTTGTATAACAGCTTCGTTCTTCTCGTCAACTGCTCGGCAGTCCAGGTCAGTGGAGGTACCTATGACTGGTCAAAGTTACACCGTCCTTTCGGTTGGGACGTAACGCCGATGGTCCCCTTGGTACTTTTCGACACAAGTAGGCTACGAGCCGGTACCAGGCTTCCCCTCCTTCCTTCCTCATTATCATTCATCAATCATCCCTCATCAGGCTAAAGAGGGCGTTGTGCTCTACACTGGTCTTAATTACAATAAAATAAATAAATAAAATTGAGCAACATTCTTTGGACACATCTGACGTGACACTGTTGAGAGTAATCACATATGAGGCCCGAGGCCCAGTATTTTGGCGGAGTTTTTGAGTATTTGAAATATGATTCTGATGTGTACATGTAAACGGTGACTTTGGTAGCGTCATAGCACGAAGCACATAATCAATTGTATCAATGTCTCCCCCACTGAAAATCAGTTCTTGTTACAAATTTTTAAAAATTCTCATTGTTAACAAAACATTAAATTTAATTATTGCTTTAATTGTAATGACAGCTCTCAAAATTTCCAATTTGGTCGAAAAGCTCTATCTATCGGTAAGTCTCCCTGCATCTGATAAACCTAAACCCAGCTTATTCGAAATATTGTTGATGGAAATTTTAATGTCAACTTTAATGAGTTTTTATGCAAAAACAATGAAGTACACAATTACAAAACTAGACACGCAAATGATTTTCATCTAAAATTACAGTACAAGACATGTAAACAAAAGTCTATTTTTATAAACGGCATCAAACTTTACAATAGGCTACCACTGAGTACCACTTATCACAAAACTCAATAAAATGTCAATACGTACAAAGCCGAATGTATCAACTTTCTTAAGAATAAATATTAAATACCCATTTAACTAATATGTAAGTTATTACAAATTTAAATCTCTGTCTTATATATTATAAATAACGTTTAAGTTTATGCATTTTTTAAATTTCAATCTATGATATATCTTAATTTGCAATTGTAATTTCGATGTTTTACTGGACCCATAACATTGTATCTATGTATGTATATTATAGCGAAAGCTAAAATAAATAAACACTAGGGCCTACTAACTACTGCTGAAAGCCAGCATAGTTGACCAGAACAGAACAGAACCACACAGGTCGGAGTGAAACGCACTATAGCCGCGCAATACAGGACGCGTCCTTGGTTCAAACCTCGTCGCTTGAATATAAAATATTTCTAGACGAATTGAAAAATATCGAAGTCGGAACGAGGTTTACCTAGCCTGCACACCTGCTGCACTCGAAACGTCGGGTCGACCCCCGGTCAGGTCGACGGTGTTTGTATCTGCCACGGGTAAGCATCATCCTCTAAACATGAAATATAGGGAATTGTGCAATTGAAACAATTGGCAACACGCGTACGATTTTTTTTGTTAAACCAAGCACTTAGTTTAATAGTATCAGATACAAAAAGTATATGAATCAACTCCTAAGTAAATAAGAACTTTTTAAATAGGTTTCATGTGGTCGCATGTATTGAAGTTTCAACACGACGATCTGAAACGCGTACAGGTGGCTGTGACGTCATGATTCAGTAGACGTGGCGTAACAGACCAATCGCCGAGGCGGTGAGCGTACTCAGACACAAACCATGACGTCAAATCCCATCAACATGGCGGCTCATTTTTCGCGCCCTTTTATTTATCGTTACTGAACCAATTATTTTGAAGCATAGACTGATCCGTTTTTCAAAATTCAAAGGCACAAAATTATTAAATGAGAGAGAGTGTATTTAAAAATCGATTAAAATGTTCATACGCGTGTTTCGTATTGAAACAATTGGGTAAATAAGGGATAATTTACGCCCTTCAATTGGATACATGAAAACTCCCAACACAGCGGGTATGACTTACGTCGCTTGCGTAAGACTGCCTTTACAAATGTGTGAAAGAGCGCCAGGAATCTGTTGATCCTCGTAGAAACAGCGTGCTTGCAAGGAGTGGCAGGTCTGAATTCGATATTAGACTAGTTACGTTGGGACTAAAGTATATTCGAGTGTGTGCGACTGTGCGAGTGAGTGCGTGTATGCGCGCGTGCGTGTGTCTCTGTGCGTGTGCGTGTGCGTGTGCGTGTGCGTGTGCGTGTGCGTGTGCGTGTGCGTGTGCGTGTGCGTGTGTGTGTGCGCGTGTATGCGCGTGTGCGTGTGCGTGTGCGTGTGCGTGTGCGTGTGCGTGTGCGTGTGCGTGTGCGTGCGCGTGTGCGTGTGCGTGTGCGTGTGCGTGTGCGTGTGCGTGTGCGTGTGCGTGTGCGTGTGCGTGTGCGTGTGCGTGTGCGTGTGCGTGTGCGTGTGCGTGTGCGTGTGCGTGTGCGTGTGCGTGTGCGTGTGCGTGTGCGTGTGCGTGTGCGTGTGCGTGTGCGTGTGCGTGTATGTGCGTGTATGTGCGTGTGCGTGTGTGTGTGTGCGTGTGCGCGTGTGCGTGTATGCGCCCCAGACGAGACCGCCATGTTCCTAGAAGCGCATGTACGCGGCCTCAGTACGGCCAAGGCCTACATAAAGCGACTATCCGAACACTCTCAAGACACAACTTGCAGAGTTGTTGCCTATTTCAGACAAGTCAACAACACACACACGCACACACACGCTTTCAAGTCACAACCATATGGAGGGTTCATTTCCTGATACATAACCTAAAGCGATTTACTTTTCGAAAAAACTCTCCCATTTTGACGAGACACTTTTGAAAAGTTTCTTTTGATGTCTTTTTTGGTCTAGAATCTGTGGTTTCTTCATCGACTAGTACTACATCAATGTGGTACTCTGTAGCGGCACAAGAGAACTGTGATGAGCGATAAAACAATGGTTTACTTACTATGTACGACCACTGTTCTTCACAAGAATTTATATAAAAACTGCAGCACAAATTGACTTATAGGAATTATTGCAAACACTATCTTTAACAAGATGATGGTATATCACACCGCGTTTCAGGAAATAATTGCGGTGTTCCCCTTTTCCGATGGAAACAAAATATAAACATCAAAACCACTTTGTTTTCCCCTGTTCGCGGGAAAAGTTGTGTTGTTTTAAGATTACTTAATTTGTTGGAGTTTGCGACTATTCAACTAATTATTCCTATGTTAATTTATTGATGCCGGCGCAGTTGGCCGAGGTCGATTAGGCGTTGGTCTAGTAAACCGCGGTCTCTGCGTTCCAGGTTCGAATCCTGGCTTGGGCATGGATGTCATGTGGCGATTTTTCATCCTCACAATCATCCGCTCATCGTCTCGATTAGCCTCGTTGCAAAGATATTGGACGTAAAACCCTAAATATCATCATCATTAATTGACTGATGATAACTTATAACTTTATTAATAGAACAACTGATTCGTTTCAGTTTAAAAAGCAAGAGGTAAATAAGTTCGCTAGCATGTTTACCACATAGAATGAAGTTAAAGTGCAGTATGAAATATCTTACGAGAAATTATATTTGCATTGATGATAAGATTGTTAGAATGTTTACTTTACTTAAAACTTGAAGGCTTGTTTTGTTTGTATGTTTACTTTACTAGTTGTGTCGGGGAAGTCTTGTGACGTATGACCGCAGTATTATGACAGCAGTGACGTCATAGTGATTACGCCACTGTACGGATACACACTTAAACCATATAAGAAGAAAATGTATGTATATATACTATAAATAAATAAAAAATAAAAAAGTTCGAATTCAGATAGTCTATACACACTCAGTAACAAGACTGATTTTCAGTGGGGGACTTTAATTTAAAGCGACTAAACCAACCCTGTAGGCTCCGAACACCATCGACGAGTGAGCGATAACCAATCAAAGATCTATATTTCAAACTCAGTGATTGGACATGCGAACACCTGCGGACAAGTGCCAGAATCAACAAGGCCGATTTAGAACATCTTTGAATTTATTGAGTGCTTCGTTGCTAGGATGGCTCCAAAGTCACTGTTTACTTATTCCTAAGCCAAGAAGTGATGGAACTGTAACTTTTGCCTGAAGCGGGATTCGAACCCGGGTCCTTCTGCATTAGAAGCAGGGATGCTAACCACTGGACCAACAAAGCCACGTAAACACTCAATGTCCAGCTTAGAGACAGATTATACGTATTAGAATTAATGCAGTGCGGTTCCAGGGAATCAGATGATCAACTTGTTTATTGTCTGTCCTGGTTGGCCGTACAAGGGAGAAGGTATGTGTACCACTTTCTGCACAGTTTCATCTCGAAGGTACACACACACATACGTACGTACGGGAAAGACAAATTTTTTAACTTTCTATCGTTTCCATCTTGAGCGGTTTAGTGAGAGATTGCGCGATATAACGGGTATCGTATGATCACACGAACATTGTGTCTCATGTTGTGTCTCTGAGACACAGCGTCCGGGGACAGTCTCGGTTGTCGTGAGACATAAGGTATATTCAATTGACCTCGACCAACTGCGCCGGCATCAATCAATTAATATAGGAAAAATAATGAGTGGTAAAATCGCAAAATCCAACAAATGAAGTAGGCATAATGTTAAAACAATACAACTTTTCACGCCAACATTGTGTCCCTGGGACACAGTGTCCGGGGGACAGTGTTGGTAGTTCTGAGACATACCTGGTTGATAGTTGGCCAAGCACTTTTTCCGTGTAACATAGCAACTGCATTCTTATTCTTTATTGGTCAATTTAGTCATAATACTCAGCCCAATACTCGCTGTCTGTTGGTCAATCATAATACCAGATGCCTTTGTGATTCTGCAGTAAAAAACTCGTTTCTTATTGGTCAATTAAGTTTTATTACTTGGCATGTGTGATATGGCAGCCGAATACTCGCTCCCTATTGGTCAATTAGCCATATTGTCTGGCCTGTGTGATATGGCAGCCGAATACTCGCTCCCTATTGGTCAATTAAGCCATATTGTCTGGCCTGTGTGATATGGCAGCCGAATACTCACTCCCCATTGGTCAATTAAGCCATATTGTTTGGCCTGTGTGATATGGCAGCCGAATACTCGCTCCCTATTGGTCCATTAAGCCATATTGTCTGGCGTGTGTGATATGGCAGCTGCAGTATTTTGACCACCTACTCTAGACCTACACCAGCTCGACCGCCCAAATCGAGGGCCCAGAAAAACTTGCCCTGACGTAGAAAGACGGAGGCCGCCTCGTTGCGAGTCTGTCAACATCAAGTCTAGCTGCGTCCCTCGCGAGCTGTTTGGCTGACCAGTGGTCAGTAGTTAGTGCATACGTCACAGTCATACACGCGGCAGTCGATGTTTCGTATTTGAAATATCGATCTTTGATTGGTTATCGCTCACTCGTCGATGGTGTTCGGAGCCTACAGGGTTGGTTTAGTCACTTTAAATTAAAGTCCCCCACTGAAAATCAGTTTATAGTTACTGAGTGGGTAGACTTTAAATATGAATTTATTTTTTTATTTATTTATTTATTTATTTATTTATTGGTAATTAGCACTCTGCCGTACCAGAGTGTCTATCATCACACAATATTCAGGCTATTCACTAAAACAACATTTGTTTTTTTAGTAATTAAATGTTCAACATCCCATGCTTTCGCAAAAATGCGCGTTCTTTAGTTTACTTGTTTATCTAAAACGGTCAACCAGAAAAAAGGCAGTCCACGTCCTCCCATTTCCCTTTCCTCCATTCACCCCCGACGTCATCTGACCTAGTTGTCGAGTTTTTCAACACCGAATAATATTTAAAATTTTCGAAAACGGTAAAATAACAAATGAAAATGTAGAGGTTATTTAAAAAAGTTGTGTTATTGTTTTAATTAAAAAAGATTACTGTTTATATTAATTTTAAATAACAAAATAAGTTTTGTAGTGAGCACGCATGAAAATTGTAATATCTTTTTTGAAACCCTTTACCCCTTTTTATTTTTAGACTCTTCACGTGATTCTCATCACAATAATTTAAAATTTCTTCTCAAATCTCAAATCTTCTTTACAAATGTAATGCCAAGATGATAGATGATCATCTATGTATGCATCATGAACTTTGATCTAAAAAAACAACACATTTTCAGTTGTTGTGTACAGCTGTTATTCTTGAAGATTTTTAAAATCACACAAATGGTCATAGATAATTTTGAAAATTATCCACTTTAGCATGTTTACCGTCTTTCTTTACACGTTCTTTGGCCCTTTGCATTGAAATAATGCACGTGGCCGCCATATTGTGCACCAATGCGGTTTGTTTACTTTAGATTGGCAGTTTATTGTTGAAATGTCTCAGTTGGCATTTGAATGAATCAAGTTCCACACTGTTCTACCACATTGCAATGTTGCTATTACTGTTGTAATGTAATGATCATAAACACCCTTCTCTCTTCAACGCTTTTTTAGTTTCTACAAAACAATGGCACTCTTACATTTTCATAAATATCTCTCGTTTCCATCTATGTAAGTGTAATTGTCTTCTATTGACAGCTCAAATATAAACACATTTTTCTTCTCTTCCATATTTTGTTGGTATTATGACTGCCCGTCAAATATTTAGTCCAGGGCTAACTTTTTGTCTCCATGGAAAACAACGCATCTGATTGGTGGTTGCCATGGAAAAAACAAGTTAGTTCTGGACTAAATATTGGCGGTTGGTTATAAAGATCTGTAAACATATTCTTTCAATAGATTGATATAGTTTCGTTGGCCCTCACTGAACTGATGCAACAACTTACGACAAAACTGTTATTATTGTGAGCATGTGTGTTTGACTAGCAGTCCTGCCACCACAACTATTGGCATAAACCGGGGAGTGTTACCAACTGTTAGATTACACAATTTATTCCAAAACTAGACCCTACCCCAAGACTTGCTACCTTATCGTGGTTAGCAGGTTTGCATGCTTTGTTGATCCCGAGAGCTATGCCGGCGGAAGCGTATGCTTCTGGTAGGGCCACCCTAGCCGGACAGGTCGAGGGAGAGAAGCCAGACGAAAGGTAGTCTACATCCTCCCATTACGTCCTACTTGTCACTTGCCCACAAACAACCCCGACGTCAAATGATCATTTGTCGAGTACATCGTTGAAAAACAAAATATAATTTAAAAAAAACAGTCGGTAAACCCTCTGAGTTTTAAATGTAAACTCGTAGGTGCAACAACAGCAATCTGTGACGTCATGGGCAGTGATAAGGAGGTCGGTGATGTAAGATATGTCCACCAGATGTTGAGGAAGATGTCTCGGCTAGTTTAGTGTCCTGATGCTCGCGATGTTGTCACAGCCAACGAAACAGAGTTTACAACTTGCGAGAAGAGCTTAGCCGAGGTGGCCTTATATAGGAGCCCGGTACAAGTAGGCTGGCAAGTACGTGACGAGCCTAGCTAGCATGCTGGGCATACGCGCATACACACACACGCACACGCGCACACACGCACAGTAGGCTGGCGTGTACTTGACGAGCCTAGCTAGCATGCTCAGCATACGTGCATACACGCATACACGCATACACGCACATACACGCACACGCGCACACACGCACAGTAGGCTGGCAAGTACGTGACGAGCCTAGCTAGTAGCCTGGGCATACGCGCATTCACGCGCACACGCACGCACGCACGCACGCACGCTCACCTAATCGCAAACTGTTTATGATCGTGTAAGTCCGCCGACCTTCGTCAACATTAACGAGTAATTATCGCCGCAAAAAACTGAAAGAATGCATCTCACCTAGAATCAAATCACAACATGCAGTGAGTTGGCCCCGGGCGGAGCAGCGCCTTCTGGACCTCCCGCAAGCAGTGTATCGCAGGCAGTGTATCGCAAGCAGTGTATCGCAGGCAGTGTATCGCAGGCAGTGTATCGCTAGGGCCGTGACTGTGTGGCCTACCGCCCTCCAAGGTCTACTTGGTCTCCGCCTAGCTGAGGCTCGTCGAACGACCAAGACTCGACGAATCCCCGCTAGGCGGAGATCATAGAGGCATGAAACGAAATTAATCGAAAGATATTGGTGAGGCGTTGCCTTACAAAATATATAGAAGTTAGTCTTCTACAAACGTTTGAGAACCGCTGTTCTGGACCTCCCGCAAGGTAGCGTCTCACAACAATGACGTCACCTTTTATTTCAAACACTTTTAGTGACGGTCAACTGACGAGTATATAGCACAATTGACCGGAGCTAATTGAGTTGCATTGTTCGCTCCGCTCGCCCTTGCAATGACAGCGAGCCCAGCTTGTTAGTGGCCGGCCGTGTGATGTGAGGTGCGCCACTGCGGTAGGCCCGGTGTAAGATGACCAGCTGACCAGTCAGGCAGTGGTCAGCTGGCTACTGGAGCGAGGTAAACATTGCCACCGTTCGTATTTGAGGACGAAGATGAGGACGAAGGTGTCAGTGAAGACGGAGAGGAAGTTAACGCCAAAGAAAAATAAGAAGAAGATGACGGAGAACCAAAAGATAAATTCGATAAATTTGCGTTTATAGTCTATACCTATTGAGTTACGAGAACTGATTTTCAGTGAAGTGACATTAATTATACAATTTATGTGCTTAGTTTCTATCCAAAGCTCCAAAGTCATCGTTTACGGTTTACATTCACACGAATATCATACTGATGGATTCAAGTCAAGTTCCAAAGTTAAAAAATACGTCAGCCCGAACAGGAAATTGAACCCTGGATCTTCTGAATTGGAATTAGGAATACACCTACTAGACTCACGAGCTGCGCAAAACGTCTCACATGAGGACGAAGGACGAAGATAGATGAGGCGACGACGAAGGTGACGATGAAGACGAAAAGGAAGACAAAGAAAAAGACGAGACACGAAGACAGAAAGAGGACGAAGAGGAAACGAGGACTAAGACAAAGACGTCGATGAAGACAGAAAACGACGGAGAACAAACTGTTCAATTCGATTGCCCTTGATGCCCGCACTAGATCGCCAGGAGTAGGCCACACTCCACACACGTACAGCCCAAACAAAGGACGGTGTGGCTAGCATCTGTCTGTCGGAACCTCATCAGCGATACGACCAGTCGACCACCCGGTGAGTTTCCGAACTCACTGGTCGCTGACGTGCGTAAGTCCGCTGCACGCGTAGCCTGATTATCTGGCCGGGCGGATCAATGTAATTAGATGGTAGAGTAAATAAATAACGGAGGAGATTGTGAGTGGAGGGCCGGAGGGCTGGCGTGGCTAGACACAGCTGGCCGCGCCTGCGCACAGTAGGTACGGAGCAACAGGTACCGAGCATCTGTCAGAGCCAATTGGCCGAAATCTTAACTAGCCGAACGCTCAAAACTATGAAAAGGTCGCTAAGCTGATCGCTTGGGCTAAAGTGTCAACTTTCAGGACTTTGCACTGCGTAGTTCGCAAAGTAGGTACAGAGCAACAGGTACCGAGCATCTGTCAGAGCCAATTGGCCGAAATCTTAACTAGCCGAACGCTCAAAACCATGAAAAGATCGCTAAACTGATCGCTTGGACTAAAGTGTCAACTTTCAGGACTTTGCTTTGCGTAGTGCCCAAAGTAGGTAAAGAGCAACAGGTCTCTTTGTGGAGATGGCAAGTGGCAAGTGGCCGAAATCCCAAGCCGCCGAACTCTCAATCTGGTGCAAGTATCAAAAGGTCGCTAAACTAGCCTCAATTTGCGCAACTTGGACTCTATACTGCGTGATGCGCACAGTAGGTACGGAGCATCTGTCGGAGCCAATTTTCCGAAATCTCAACTTGACGAACGCTCAACATGATCCAAGTATCAACAAACCCACTATAAGAAAGAAGTTTCAATATACCAAACTCTCCATAGGTTAAAGTGTCAACTGATCGAAGCCTGAACTCTCAGATGTCTCAACAGACAAACTCACAAGTCTCAACAGACAAACTCTCAAAAGTCTCAACAGATAAACTCCCACCAGATGTCTCAACAGACAAACTCTTAGATGTCTCAACACACAAACTTTCAGTCTCAACAGACGAACTCTCAGAATCCTCAACAGACAAACTCTTCACAGACTGAATCTCAAAAAGTTATATAATCTCTAGTGGTCTTAGTTTTAACTGATCGAAGCATCAACAGGAGATACTTTTGGTCAGTGGCGTAACTCCCTATAGTGCAAAGGTAGGCTATGTGGCACTTACGGGCCCCGCGAACTAGGGGCAACCTCGAGAACCACCGATTTGTAATGTGTGTGTAAGAATCTATTCACAAATTTCTCAGATCTCTCAGATTCAGAATACCAACAAATACAATCTTAACTTACACACTTAAAAGAGAACGTAATAAACGTAAGTAATCTGGTGCCAAAAATAATTAATTACTGTTGTACTATTCTTAGAGCACTACATTTTAGTTTTCAACCCTTAAAAAGTGGGGGCCAAAAAATTCCGCTTGCATACGGGGTCCGTCATTTTGAGTTACGCCACTGCTTTTGGTTGTCTGTTTACAAACAAGTGCAATGTCGTCCAATCTGCACAAAGCTAGACGATGCGCGCTCTACGTTAGTACTCCTTAGCTTTAGGGACAAGTTTGCCCGCTAGGAAGCGTATCCAAGCTCTGCGATCGCGACGAGAGTGTTTTTCCAAATAAATATAAATTTGAATTACCTGTGCATTAGTCCACTTTTGCTGCCATACCAGAATGCCTGCACTATCTTTTCGACGCATTGAGTATGAAGTGTGTAGACTGTAGACTGTCAGTAAGTGTCTATACATTATCTATTGACTACTTACTTCACACATGTACGATCTAGAATTTATGATAATTTGTAATTGTGCCTATTTTGTTTCATTTGCTGTCCGATAAATCACGGGAATCACTTAGTCTGGTTGCAACAGCCGCCAAGCAAGGACACTAGCGACGCAAATGCAACTGTGCAGTGGGTTGCATTGCATCCACTGGTCAACTGATTGACACGGGGTCACCGCGTACTCTTCTCTTACTCTCTTACTCTTCTCTTCTCTTCTCTTACTCTTCTAGCTACAGAGTTATTTATGTTAATGCAGGCCGAGTGATGGAGAAAATTGTTAAAAATGGAAGTTAAATTGAAGCGACGTTCATGTAAATGGCGAGGTTGGTTTTTAGACGTGATACATCATGTATGGATATGAAAGAGAAGAGGCTGTGTACGAACAGATTGGCGTAGAAGGTTTTCAGTAGTCTGATCGCAAGGACAAGGGTTTCTTACTGATGAGAGAACAGCGCGGTGTAGTCAATATATTTTATTTCTTCTTTTGCAATTGATCAACGAACGTATGTTTTTAAATGATTGAAAACATTCTTTTCTTATACACTTTGTTGCACATAGATTATTTATTTAGAATTTAGAATGTGTTCCTGCTCAGGGACTGCTACCTTATCGTGGTGGGCAAGTTTGTGCGTGCTTTGTTGATCTCGAGAGCTATGCCGGCGGAAGCGTATGCTTCTGGTAGGGCCACCCTAGCCGGACAGATCGAGGAGGAGAAACTATACACAAAATGCAGTCCACGTCTTCCCCTTTACGCTCTACTTGTCCCTTTCCTCCAAACACCCCCGCGACGTCATATGATCATAGTTGTCGAGTACGTCGTTAAACAAGAAACAATCAAAACTAAATTGTTCTTACTTTCGTCAGCTGATTGGTCTGAAATTGTTCCACACGTGCAAAGAAATAACAAAGAAACAATCATTGAATGAAAACAGTGAATCAAAAATAATACTTTGCTAGTGTTGTTTGATATTATTGCAAAGTTGTTTATATTTATATTTCCTGGTTGCAGGAAAGGGATCTGCAAAATATCAGATGAAGCGATGAGTATGTTTCTGAGAAAAGAAAACTAACTCTGGATTACATTCTGTGCATGACTAACAGTTAAAAATACACCTCTGACCGGGACTCGAGCCTGGTCCCTAAGTGTTATTCTTTCCTGTTAAGTATTTAGCCAAGGACCCGAGCTCTAACCCCAGCCCAACTACAGACGACTCGGACTCGAACCCTGGTCCCCACGTTCACCCGATAAGCCCTATGTCGGCGGAAGCGTATGCTTCTGGTAGGGCCATCCTAGCCGGACAGGTCGAGGTGGAGAAGCCGGACGAAATGCAGTCCACGTCGTCCCCATTCTCTGCCATTTACGTCCTACTTGTTCCTTTTCTCCAGTCACCCCCCACGTCATATTACCTAGTTTTCGAGTAAGTCGTTAAGGACCAAATAATAATAATAATAATAATAATAAATAATAATAATAATAATAATAATAATAATGATAATAATAATAATAATAATAATAATAATAATTATTATTATAATTATAATAATAATATAATAATAATTATAATAATAATTATAGTAATAATTATAATAAAAATAACAAAAACCCAAGACCCCGAGCTCTAACCCCAGTCAAGAACCCGAGCAAAGTTCTGTATCCCCGTTACATCAGCCTGTCTATATTGTCCCGAAGCTATGTTCGCCGAACTTCCCAACTTTCTGTTTTTATGGGGTCGCGCTTAGACAAGCGACTGATAATGCCGAGCGTACGTTCCACAATCGCCGGAGGAAAGCGCCAATAAAAGGAAAATACGCCGGGTTGAGTGAGTCAGCAGTTTCCACTTTCCACCGGATTAGGTTCGTATTTTATGTAGCGGGTCCGGTCGGCTTTTTGCGGCGGGTCCATCGGCAGACGATAACTTATTGCGCCACTACTTGGCTTTCACATTCGGCTGCAGACGTTTTACAGATGTATTGGTCAACCAATCAGAGTGGTTCCACAGCAACCTTGAGCATGCTGACGTCATAGATGAGTGATTCATAGCCAATCAGCGGAAGGCTTGTTCCAATACTAACGTTTGGTTGGCCAATACCTCACAGATCTATGACGTCAACATCCACAAGGTTGCTGTGGAACGACTTTAGTCAAGCGAATAATAGGATTGTTATAAATATTTAACTTCTTGTAATTGTAAAAAGGGTTACAAGAAAGGAAGCGTAACACTAACGATTAAGAGGACAAGGACGTGTATAGGTGAAAGCCTGGAAAACGTCTAAAAATTCGTGTTAGCAATGAAAATAAAAATGAAAAAATGTAGTCCAGAAGTGTAATTTTACAGAAGTGCATTTTTACAGGTTGTTTGTGTTTTTTTATACGGAAGTAATTTTTTGTATAATTAAAAAATGTGTAAATTGATTTTTAACATGCTTGTCACAAATGTACCTACACCAATACGTGTGGCATTCTTGTACAAGAAGGTATAAATATTTATATAATAATCCTAGTATTTGTTTAAGTGTAATTAGTTGACTACAGTTGTCCAAACTACTGCCGAGCGTTCTGGATGTTGACGCACAGTCAACAGTGTCACGCACAGTCAACAGTGTCAAGTCAAGTACAAGATTGTTGCTATGGAATTGTTTTAATTTTATTACATGCTATTTTCCATAAGACAAACAAACTCCCTAGCAACCATAAACGTAAGTACATACTTGACTCGACTGTGCATCGCGCCCTTATAGTGTTCAGTAATTAGTGTCGGTTTAGTGTTTACTGTGTAACTAACAGTTAACTGTTAAGCCTCCGAAATAGATTAACAGTTAACTGTATTTGTTTCCAACCAATATTTGATAATTTTCTCATTCAGTCTGTGGTAACAAAACATTTTGAAAGCTTAACTATATAATAATAGTATCAGTTCGGTAGTTTTTCTTTTTATAAATCCAAAATTTAGTCATCAAATACAAATAATGTTTAAAATAAATTAATACACTAATCAAACAGAATCCAAATGGTTTTTAGTGCTGGACACTGGACAGCAATCATGCAATGGTCCCCATGATGCTGTATGCTGTACAGCAACTATGCAACACATAATTCAAATGGTTCCCTCTACTGTACATCAAACATGCAACACAATCCAAACGATCTCAGTTTGTCCGTAAAGTCACCAAACATGACTATTCAACTGGTGGATCTACTGATAACACATAGGCGCCACACATACCGGTATTAACATCGTTATCAGTTCATATTATTTCGAAGATAGAATATTTCGCGGACCCACTTCACGAAACTTAGGCGCCACCTAGTCGAGATCCGACATTTCAAGGCGTGAATATTTCGCGATATTTCGTGGCAAGTATATTTCGCTGCCGGCTCCCAAGTGCACACGGCTGTAAGGCACAGGTACGCACCCACACTTGCACCGTGTGTGTATGTGTGTGTTGGAGACAGAGATTACGCGTTACAAGACTAATTATAGAGATAAGATAAAGTTCGCGGTTATCAAACATTGTTGCATTTTGTTTGGTTTCCTCGATCGGCCTCGCATCCATCGTAATACACACATGTCGCTGCTGCTGCACTACTGGGGTAGCCGACGTAGGGTGGCCTCGGGGGCGGGGGCAAGTGCATCCCCTCGCCCATACTGGGGTAGCCGACGACAGCGGTGTGGGGTGTCCCCAGGGGTGGCCTCGGGGGCGGGGGCAAGTGAACCCCCTCGCTCATACTGGGGTAGGCGACGACAGCAGCGTGGGGTGGCCTCGGGGGCGGCTGAGGGGGAAGTGGGGGGGGGGGGCAAGTGCAACCCCTTGCCTCCGTCTCGCGACGCCCATACTGGGGTACCCGACGACAGCAGCATGGGTGTCCCCAGGGGTGTCCACAGGGAGGGGGGGGGGGGCAAAGTGCACCCCCTTGCCCCCGTCTCGCGACGCCCATACTGGGGTACCCGACGACAGCAGCATGGGTGTCCCCAGGGGTGTCCACAGGGGGGGGGGAGGGGGCAAGTGCACCCCCTGGCCCCCGTCTGCGACGCCCATACTGGGGTACCCGACGACAGCAGCGTGGGGTGTCCCCAGGGCTGCCCACAAGGGGGGGGAGGGGGACATTTCAACAACCTGCATATACTTGCCCCCCGAAACAACCTTACCGATGCGTTCTTCATAGACGAGTGGTTTGTTTGTGGCCAATCGGTTTGAGATTGGCAGTATTGGCAGTATTTGGCATTGACTACGAATTACCACGAATCACTAATCTTTGACGAAAGTATCTGTCAAGTTTTTTCTGGGCTACTATACACCCTCCCTCAATTAATAATTAATTAATGAACTACTTAATCTTAATATGATACTCATGAAATAAATACATAAAATAACAAGTAGTTACATGTTTGTCTGTCAAGATGTCTCGCTACCCTCTCTAGCTAGATAGACAGTATGTTTGTTTGTAATATTAAGTATTACGTTAGCCTATGTTCAAATGTGTATTATTTGATATGTACTTTAGCATAGTTTTTTTGGATAGTTGTTATACATTCAGTTTGGTCATAGTAGGGCATCAAGCATTTTACATGTAAACAGTAAAAGTAATATCATAAAATTTTAATGCTTTATAGAAACCCTTAAATAAATTTAAAAAAAAAGACATGCACCTGAGTGTGTAACAGATACCATACTGCGGTACTGTGTACTGACGTCATATGTCTGTCTGCCTTGCATCGTGTAACAAGTGGCGATAGTTTAATTAACAACTAGTTGCATGTTTGGCTATCAAGATTCCGCTACGCAAGGAAGCTAATTATTTTTGATCTGACAAAATAAACTCTCCACACACAGTCATCGCTGTTAGGTTGGTATCAAGTAGTTCGTTTTGTCGTGGGATCAACGTTTACTACAAGACAGTTCTTTCAATGAGGTTTTCTCAAACGTTTTCCTCAACGTATACGTTTTTCTAATTTTTTATTAAATAACCGTATCATTTATGTTTTGTATTAATTATACAAATGTTAAGAGCTGAGAACACTGATAATTTTATACACATTGTACGTCATTTGTATCGCTTATCGTTTTAAACACAATTTTACAAACAAAAAACAAACAAAAAACGTCAGTTTGGTACTTCGCATGTTACCAACAGGCAACAACGCACGTAAAAACGTAATGTATACACCTTGTTTCAATGCTTTTAAAAGGGCACTAGCAACACCAAAAGACAGCAATGAAACAAATGCATTGAATCGATGGACAAACAACAAGCTGTCAAAAGATAATTTCGTCTGATTTTGGAAAACAAAACAAAAAACAAACAAATACACATACAAAACTTCCACTTAGTCGTTGTCTATCATTAAAAGTTTTAAATGGCGAGCAGTTACTATTGCTACACTTGTTTTTATTTCTATGGCTGCAATTTTATTGTTTTGACAGCTGATGGTTTGTCCATCAGTTCAATTTATTTGTTCCATTGTTGTCTTTCGGTGTTGCTTGTGTGGTTACATGTGCAACTAGTAGAAGTATATGGTTATAGAGCTCCGCAAAACACGTGCATAGGTGTAATACAAATTTCATTTGAGAAATTGTATCAAAAACAAATTACTAGCTCACGAATGAATAGTTAAGGATGTTAAATTTATAATAATGTAGTTGTAGTTCTATTACAACACAATTTACAATACAATTACACTTTAATTTTGTTTTATATACAGAAGTAAACTCTTCATACTAGTTTGTTTACAATTCGATAACTCAATTTTTGTGTAAAATCACAGCATCACGGATCTCTAAATTTTCAATAGCAACAATACACAACAATTATTAATTATTTTTCTAATATTATTATATCATTAGCAAAAATATGAACATCTATAACCTTGATTGTTGAAAATTGTTGTGCATAAAGATTTAGAGGACCGTGGCTCAATAGTTTTATTGGTTTTATGTAGTTCTCTACATAGCGTTAACTAGAGGACCGTGATTACTTCTATCTAAGGGTCCTTGATAGATCAACGACAACAATGCTCAACAATAACAACTAGTTTTCAAATGTTATGTTAAGGTGAATTTTTCACTGTTGTGCATTGTTGTCATTGAAGATCTAGAAGGCCGAGATTAATTCAATCCAAGGGTCCTAGATTAATTCTGAAAAATGTATAATCCAAATTAAAAAAATAGTCACTCCACAGATATTTTGTTTTCTGTTTGCGCGGATCAAAGAGCGACACAACAATGAAACTACCTAGCAACGGATTGTTTGTCCAGCCAGTGTCATCGCTCACAGCCCTCTTATTCGTTGCTAACGCGCTTCTTTCCACCGCCTTCCAGAGTGTTGTCAGTGAGTGCGCCTGCACCGAACACAACACTAGATTGTGCGTTCGTTTCTACTGTTTTTCTCCGCTCTACTCAACTCGACTTCCGCGTTTTCAGACAATTTAAACAAATGATTCAGTTCTGAAGGTTTAAATGCGATGCGAGCAGCTGCTGTGCGCTCTCTCACGCACACTCACGCACTCTCACGCACACTCACGCACGCACTCTGTAGTAGACGCACAATCTACCGTCTGCGCACGAGACATATTCGGGAGGTCGCCGGTTCGATTCGGCTCAACGCTAATCCTCACTGAAGGTTTTCCCAAGGTTTTTCTCAGTGTTCAAACTTCCCACGTGACGTCACAGCGGCCATGATTGTGACACAATGGGGCTTTGCACGCAAAGCTTGACGTAGAATGCGCCACCACCGTCCAAGCCCAAATCCATGACCTGCTGGATGGGTAAATCAGCGCGGACAAGGTCTACTTGACCCATCCAGCAGGCTGTGATGGCAGCATTTTGCCAAAGACATTGGAATAGAAGTAGCGCCACCATAGTTCGAGCTCAAGTCCAGAGCCTCCTGGATGGGTAAATCAGCCCTTTTTTCATGGCTAAGTTATGCGGAGATCAAGTAGACCTTGTCTGAGGGCTGGCACTACGCTGGCGCTGCGAGTGGGAGAATGTGGCAGTGCAAAGCCCCATTGATGTAGACCTATCCTAGATCATTGCCGGATATTAACTTGCAAATTCAATAAAAGCAATCTTTAGTACAATTTAAAAAAGTAATAAGTAGATAATGCAAATTTATAAAGACAAACATTTCACATTTCTTTCTTGTGCGTTGTCGCCGCACTTGTATTTGGCTTCGCACTTCAGCAGCTATAATTTTTTCCTCTTTAACAACGTACTCGACAACTAGTTTATATGATGTCGGGTGGTGATAGGAGGAATAGGGGGGAAGGAAAAAAGGGAAGATGTGTATGGATTATCTATATCGTCTGACTTCTCCTCCTCGACCTGTCCGGCTAGGGTGGCCCTACCAGAAGCATACGCTTCCGCCGGCATAGCTCTCGGGATTAACAAAGCACACAAACCTGCCCACCACGATAATGTAGCAGTCCTGGGCAGGCACTTGGCCTCACAGTTTGAGAAACTCTGATTTAAGAGTCTGCGGAAGTAGAGCTCAAAACCCGTGAGAATTTTAACGTTTCCTGTCCATATCTTCAAAACTATTTTTAACATCGAAACTGTGGGAAGATACACGAGTAAGATACTATCAGGATATACAGATAACGAAACAAAGATACAAAATTCATTAAGTTAGGTTAAAATCCAATAATACAATAACATCTTAATTATCGGATTGAATTCCAACGTACTGAATTTTACATATTATATATTTTTGTTTCGTTACCTGTAACCCTGATAATAGCTGCGGTATCCCGCGTAGTTTAACATGGTGAGAGTGTCCTCCAGTGAGTCCACGCAACAACACACAGTCTGTCGCAGTCAATTGAAGCGAGTTGTGTCTATGTTTAGCTATGGCAAGATAGTCTCGAACCCGAAAGAAAGAAAGAAAGAAAGAGAGCTAGCTTCAATGCATCGTTAAACACGAGATTTTATTGGGCCCGAACGCCGTAAAGTAATTTCTGTTCGTCGCGGACTGATACAAATTTGTTGAAAGCGCCGAATAAAATGGGTTATTTGCTTCATCTTTCCCATGCACAGCCTGCCTGGCCCATTTCCATAATTCACTGTTTTCGTCGTCGTCGTTTTTGCGTTGATGTGTTTAAGAGAGGCCCGATGTCTGGAGTGGGGGGAAGGGGGGGCGACGGTTGACTTACGGCGCCCGACTTTTAAACGACGCGAGCATCACGACAACGGGGTTATCGAGACGACGGTGATAAGAGGAGGGGATGACAGACCTCGAAAACCGTGAGGATAAGATTTTCTGTTCGTTCTTTAAACGAACTTTTAAAATTGAAACTGTGGGTAGACACCGCAGCTAGATATTACCAAAGTCAACAGATAACAAAAAAATATGTCTAGCATTTATAACGTTTAGATTAAATCCGATGATTGTGATATTATTATATTATCGGATTTTTTTCAAAACGTATAATGAATTTCTCAAGCAATTTTCTTGCTGCAAACACATGCCCGCTCAGGGTAGAAGAAGAGTCGATAAAGTAGTACTACTACAACTTGAGGTAGTTTGTATAATGGTAAACAACGTATGTCAACGTCGCCGCGCTAGTGTCGCAGGGAAACAGCCGAGCGCGTTGACCAATGGGCATGCAGCATTCTATACAAGTTTCGGTATTGTATGGATTCTTGTATACTGTACTTTCATATCAAAACGAATTTGTTCAATTTAATATTAGCATTGTTCTTGTTTTAAATTCACGTTTGTTCGTGAATGTAATAAGTTGTATGAAGAGTCAAGTGTCAAGTTAAGTACAGGATTTGTTGCTAAGGAATTGTTTTATTACATGCTATTTTTCATAAGAAGAACAAACTCCACAACAACCATAAACATATCACATCCTTAACTCGACTGTGCGTTCCGCCCGGTATTTTGAGGTAAGGCTTAAGTATAAACTAATATGCTATGTTAGTGAAACACCATAATTGAATTTCTAAATCTGTATATGTTCGAGGTACTTAAGTTGTTACGAGTTTCAACGAAAAACGTTTTGAGTAAACCTGTCAAAGAGCTTCGAACGAACCGTTTGAGAAGTGTGACAGCCAAGTCCAGAACCCACAAGATGCCAGCCCTGCAAATGCAACTGGGGCGATCTGGGGCGATGCAACATACTTTGTTCTTTGAATACATTCTATCTTTCCTCAAACAAAAGTTAACACTGTCTAACTAACCGATTCATCATGTTATCATACGATGAGAGGTGATAGAATATGAAGATGAAGCACAATTACATAAAACACAATATGTCTTATGCCGGCGGTTTCAAACCACATCCCCATAGGTGACATATGCTTAAGATCTGCGCCCAACCGTATTAGGCACAGCAGACTTGCGATTTTTGAAGATGACACCGGAAAAACCCATTGCGTATGTACACAAAAATAGGGAACTCCCCTAATTTCACCACATTGCTTGTGCCTGCCCAGGAACTGCTACCTTATCGTGGTGGGCAGGTTTGTGTGCTATGTTGATTCCGAGAGCTATGCCGGCGGAAGCGTATGCTTCTGGTAGGGCCACCCTAGCCGGACAGGTCGAGGGGGAGAAGCCAGACGAAATGCAGTCCACATTCTCCCCTTTCCTCCTCTTTACATCCCACTTGTCCCTTTCCTCCAATCACCCCCCTAAGTCATAATTATGATCATAGTTGTCAAGTAGGTCGTTAAACAACAAATAATCATATGATCAAAACTAGCAACATTGTATATTGTGTGATTGTGTATATTGTGAGTGAATTGTGTGTAGATTGTGTCAGACTGTGACAGACTGTGATAGATTGTGAAGATTGTGTAGATTGTGTAGATTGTAAGGGGATATGTTGATCTGAGTGTAACGTCCCCGAACACGTCATCTCTAGCAGACACAGTCAGTGCAGACTGTGGTAGATTGTGTAGATTGTGTAGACAATGTGTAGATTGTGTAGATTGTAAGGGGATATGTTGATGTGAGTGTAACGTCCCCGAACACGTCATCTCTAGCAGACACAGTCAGTGCAGACTAGAAGATCCAACGAGTCGACCGCCCGAAATAGAAGACAAATGCAGTATTTTCTAGAAGGTTGATACTATGTATACTACCGCCAGTCTGGTTTATTTTAATGTACATTTCGAAACACGTAAAACACTCTATTCTATTCAACACAAGGTGGCGCTCAAAGTTCCATTCAACGGGAGTGTACTATGTGATCAAACACTGCGTTTCACATTATCCTCTCGACGTAGCAAAGTCCGTCGTTTCGTAGCATTGAGATTATCTAATCGTAGCACTTATGTGCGGAATAAGTTCTCCGTAGAGGCAGAGTGTCATTCAACGAAGAGCGTATAAGGCGACACTCGCCTCGTACGACAGGCAGAGCTACTCGGAACTAAATTTGCATCGACATTAATATACTTTATGAATCGTTGTAGTATTAAAATATGTCCAGTATACAGACTATACGGTTTTGTGTACTGTTATTTTTTTTTTTTTTTACAAAACGATAAACGTGGAAAATTAATATTTTTAAATGCATTTAAACATATTACACTATTACTTGATAAAACTGTGTTTGGTTCAAATATTTGTCTAATTCAATTCATTTTCATTAGTCAACATTAGTTTATTTGTTCAATGCAAAATGCCAAACCTCTTTTCTTATTTTTTGCGAAGGTCAATGTAATAATAAATTGAAAATAAGGCAAAGAAATGTTACCATTAAAAACGTACAAAAGGTAAAACATTGTATACTTTAAATAAATAAAAACATTAAATAAATTCACTTTTAGAGTCTACCCACTCAGTAACTAAACTGATTTGCAGTGGGGCACTTTAATTTGAAGTACTGAAGTACTTTCTCTCGGTTTTCCATAAAAACGTACAGCACAAGAAACACAAACCGCTCCGTGACAGCCCAAAATATTATTATTATAATATCAGTGACGAAGCTGTTGTAGTAGGAGGGCCACTATACTGCGTCATCAACGTACAGGTCCAAGAAGTGCGATGTCGCGGGGTCTACGGAGTCTACTATGCCAAGAGACTGTCTTAAGGGGCCACGTCAACAACGTGAGAAGTGCGATGTCGCAGGGTTTACGGAGTCTACTATACCAAGAGACTGTCTTAAGGGGCCACGTCAACACGTGAGAAGTGCGATGTCGCGAGGTCTACGGGGTCTACTATGCCAAGAGACTGTCTTAAGGGGCCACGTCAACAACGTGAGAAGTGCGATGTCGCAGGGTTTACGGAGTCTACTATACCAAGAGACTGTCTTAAGGGGCCACGTCAACAACGTGAGAAGTGCGATGTCGCGGGGTCTACCGAGTCTACTATGCCAAGAGACCGTCTTAAGGGGCCACGTCAACAACGTGAGAAGTGCGATGTCGCGAGGTCTACGGAGTCTACTATGCCAAGAGACTGTCTTAAGGGGCCACGTCAACAACGTGAGAAGTGCGATGTCGCGAGGTCTACGGAGTCTACTATGCCAAGAGACCGTCTTAAGGGGCCACGTCAACAACGTGAGAAGTGCGATGTCGCGGGGTCTACGGAGTCTACTATGCCAAGAGACTGTCTTAAAGGGCCACGTCAACAACGTGAGAAGTGCGATGTCGCGAGGTCTACGGAGTCTACTATGCCAAGAGACCGTCTTAAGGGGCCACGTCAACAACGTGAGAAGTGCGATGTCGCGAGGTCTACGGAGTCTACTATGCCAAGAGACCGTCTTAAGGGGCCACGTCAACAACGTGAGAAGTGCGATGTCGCGAGGTCTACGGAGTCTACTATGCCAAGAGACTGTCTTAAGGGGCCACGTCAACAACGTGAGAAGTGCGATGTCGCGGGGTCTACGGAGTCTACTATGCCAAGAGACTCTCTTAAGGGGCCACGTCAACAACGTGAGAAGTGCGATGTCGCGGGGTATACGGAGTCAACTATGCCAAGAGACGGTCTCTGTCTATGCAAAGTTAATCACCTAGGATTATGTTTGTTGATGCGAAGCCAAGACGGAGCCGTCGACACTAACATCTGGACTGCGTCGGGTAGCTCACCGCCGTGTGGATCTCACCGCCTTGTGGATCTCACCGCCTTGTGGATCTCACCGCCTTGTGGATCTCACCGCCGCGTGGATCTCACCGCCTTGTGGATCTCACCGCCTTGTGGATCTCACCGCCTTGTGGATCTCACCGCCGCGTGGATCTCACCGCCTTGTGTATCTCACCGCCTTGTGTATCTCACCGCCGTGTAGATCTAGACTAAGAGGGCGCCGGGTACCAGACGAAAGGCAGTCCACATCCTCCCCTTTCCCTTTTCCTCCAGTTTAGGTGCATGTCCACTTGTCCCTTTCCTCCAATCAGATGATAGTTGTCGAGTAGGCTTACGTTGGGTACAACCAACGTTGTAGATGTCAGCCACCGCTATCTAGACTTTGTAAATACACCGCCTTGTCGGTAGCTGAGTCCAACTTGAGGCCGCAAAGTCCTCCACAAGGGAAGCGGCTTCGAGAACAGTTTCACACACGTGATATACATAATGCTGTCCCTATTAGTCCAATATGTTCGTAAGCGTGTTTCAAAACAAGAGTATTTGTACGGAATTACTAGCGTATATTTGTTCCGTAACACGAGCGCATTTGTAGGGAATGACCAGCGTAGATTTGTACCGTAATTCGAGCGTATTTGTACGGAATGACCAGCGTGTATTTGTACCGTAACACGAGCGTATTTGTACGGAATGACCAGCGTATATTTGTACCGTAACACGAGCGTATTTGTACGGAATGACCAGCGTATATTTGTACCGTAACACGAGCGTATTTGTACGGAATGACCAGCGTATATTTGTACCGTAACACGAGCGTATTTGTACGGAATTACCAGCGTATATTTGTACCGTAACACGAGCGTATTTGTACGGAATGACCAGCGTGTATTTGTACCGTAACACGAGCGTATTTGTACGGAATGACCAGTGAGTATTTGTACCGTAACTAGCGTATTTGTACGGATGACCAGCGTGTATTCGTACCGTAACCCGAGCGTATTTGTACGGAATGACCAGCGTATATTTGTACCGTAACACGAGCGTATTTGTACGGAATGACCAGCGTATATTTGTACCGTTACACGACCGTATTTGTACGGAATGACCAGTGTATATTTGTACCGTAACACGAGCGTATTTGTACGGAATGACCAGCGTATATTTGTACCGTAACACGGGCGTATTTGTACGGAATGACCAGCGTATATTTGTACCGTAAACGATCGTATTTGTACGGAATGACCCGCGTATACTTGTACCGTAACACGAGCGTATTTGTACGAAATGACCAGCGTATATTTGTACCGTAACACGAGCGTATTTGCACGGAATGACCAGCGTATATTTGTACCGTAACACGAGCGTATTTGTACGAAATGACCAGCGTATATTTGTACCGTAACACGAGCGTATTTGCACGGAATGACCAGCGTATATTTGTATCGTAACACGAGCGTATTTGTACGGAATTACCAGCGTATATTTGTACCGTTACACGACCGTATTTGTACGGAATTACCAGCATGTATTTGTACCGTAACACGAGCGTATTTGTACGGAATGACCAGCGTATATTTCTACCGTAACACGAGCGTATTTGTACGGAAAGCGAGTGTCTATTAATTGTACCGTAACCCGAGCGTATTTGTACGGAAAACGAGTGTATTAAGTAACAATTGTACCGTAATAGATCGTTTGTTTATCGAAATAAAACGTATCATGTAGTACCAAAATAAGTATTATTTTATTTGGAAGGATAAGCGTGTTTGTAGTTTACAAAAGCGTATATATGTGTACCGAAATACGAGCGTATTTGTACCATTAGTAACGTATATTTGTACCGAATTAATATGTATTTTTCTATGGGAGGGCTAACGTGTACTTGTACATAAAATTTGTGTACCAGAATTAGTTATTTTGACATAGTTTCTCTCAACTATTGTGGCAGTGACTCTCAAACATATCGAGCCACGACTACAAGTAAAGCATTGCCCCTTGTATTGTACACTACTCCTAGTGTTGTAATTTATACTGCCTGGATTAAGATATGGTGATCGATGAGAAAAATGCGATATAATATTATGTGTTAAAATATTCTACATTCAAATTAAGTAGAGATGGAGGAATGAGGCCTTGTTGCGTGCGTTATGTTATGTGTTACCGCAGGCTGGTACGCGCCTTACCTCTTCCACGGTAGGCTCACATCTCATGGGACGTACCCTACCTCAGGTACTATCGGGTTCTAAAAGGTGGGTCTCGAGTTTAAAAACTTTCATATTAATTCACACGAATACCGGCAAAATTTGCAATACAATGACAAAATGTTTAATATTAATAAATTTTCGGTATCGTTATTGTTATACAACAACGAACAATGGGAAACAATGAAAACCTACTCTTTTTAGGTAGGTTTCATCTATCCAATAGCTTATAATGTCAAGTACCGGTACTCGAACAATTTTCAAAAATGAAATTATACATAAAATCAAGATAATACGTTATAATTTACGGTGGTATCCCTCTTTGAGCTATTCATACTAATAAGTAATTATTTTCGTGCGAATTTTCAAAGTCGATATGCACACCTTCTTATTCGATAATAGCCAAGTGCCTTCTCATGGACTGCTACCTTATCGTGGTGGGCAGGTTTGCGTGATTTGCTGATCCCGAGAGCTATGCCGGCGGAAGCGTATGCTTCTGGTAGGACCACCCTAGCCGCGGAAAGGTCGAGATGGAGAAGCCAGACGAAAAGAAACTCCCCGTCCTCACCTTTACATCCCCAATACGTCCTACTTGTCACTTTCTCCAAACACCCCCCAACGTTACATGATCACAGTTGTCTAGTACCTCAACAACAAATAATAGTAACGACAGACAAGTGGTTAATATCTTGGCCGTATGACCATTGTTTCATGCAATGAGTAGTGTCACGTGATAGTGATAGGATTACTCTGCATCTGTATAGATGAAACCAAAATATGCAAACGGGTAGTATTTTGTTTACTACTTTGATTTGTTGCATCATGCGACGTAGTGATTAACTATGTACGAGATAATACACGATTTAAGAGTTTTCAACACAACTTGTAAAGCTTGAGAATTTAAGGTTGTTTTTGTTTGTGTCTTAAAATAACATTAAATATCAACTGTTTGGAATGATGCAGGGCTATAATGTTATTAGAAGAAAACGATTAAAAATGAACTCCGCATGGATCAAATTATATAGACACTTGGAGATGGAAGGATAGAATTGAAATTAATCTAGTTTTATCCATATACAATCAATTATTGTTTATCCCTTTTTTTAGAATATGTCTGAATCTTTATAATATCTAAGCCCGCATCATTCAAAACTTTGATATTGAATATTATGATTTTGAAGATATACTGACAAGAAACCTTACAGTGCTACATTTTCTAATATGAAAACTCCTGTAAAATTATTGAGGTGAGTATCGAGCTGTAAACCTTGCGATAATTGCAGCCTACAGCTCGCTCGCTACCATTGATAAGGATCTGCAATTTTTGTTAAAATTTATTCATGGGTTTCTTTAAAGCATAATTACATTAAAAATGTAATATTACACCGAACCGAATACAAAATAAAATGCTTGATGCTCTCTTGATTTTCGATCACACCAGACAACCCCTGCCTGCATGAAGTACTGTCAGTGAAACAATCAATGACAAATATCAGTACACGCAAACATAATCAGTCCCTTGAAGTGTTATCACTATTGTCAATGTATCGATAGGTAAAAATCAGAAAGCCTTAGGATATCAGAAAACACAACAATTCTAGGTATTGCTATCACGATGTCAGTGAAACGTACAGTATAAAGAATCAATTCCCAGCAGGCGTTTTCACAACGAATCATTCATTAGAAATAGTAACCGGTAATGTTTAAAATATAAGTACGCGATAGTCAATTTACACGAATAGATCAGTTCTCGAAAATATTATTAGTTGCCAAACAAAGTAGCAACACAAAACTGTCGGTCATAATCTCTGATAAAGAATCCGTTTTTCAACTTACTGTCGGTTATACTGTCGAGGCAATACACAAAACATCAGTACGCGCCGCAGTACATTCACATAATTACAAACAACATCATTGCGGTCGATATGATAAAACGCCAGAACGACCCATTACTAATAAAAATCATATTCCCAAATGATGCCAGAATTGAAAACGTAGTCATGTGAAATATGTGAGGTATCATCAGTTTTCCGAAGAGTTATCAGAATTGAAACGTATAGTAATACGTAAAATAAGAACAATTCGCGGTATATTTACATAAATTATCAGTTTTCCGAAGAAGAGTTATCAGTATTGAAACGTAGTAATACGTTAAATAAGAATAATTCGCGGTATATTTACATAAATCATCAGTTTTCCGAAGAGTTATCAGTATTGAAACGTATAGTAATACGTAAAATAAGAACAATTCGCGGTATATTTACATAAATTATCAGTTTTCCGAAGAAGAGTTATCAGTATTGAAACGTAGTAATACGTTAAATAAGAATAATTCGCGGTATATTTACATAAATCATCAGTTTTCCGAAGAGTTATCAGTATTGAAACGTAGTAATACGTTAAATAAAAATAATTCGCGGTATATTTACATAAATCATCAGTTTTCCGAAGAGTTATCAGTATTGAAACGTAGTAATACGTTAAATAAGAATAATTCGCAGTATATTTACATAAATCATCAGTTTTCCGAAGAGTTATCAGTATTGAAACGTAGTAATACGTTAAATAAGAATGATTCGCAGTATATTTACATAAGTCATCAGTTTTCCGAAGAGTTATCAGTATTAAAACGTAGTAATACGTTAAATAAGAACAATTAGCAGTATATTTACATAAATCATCAGTTTTCCGAAGAGTTATCAGTATTCGAACGTAGTGATACGTAAAATAAGAATAACTTGCAGTATATTTACATAAAACTTCAGTTATACGTAATACGGTAAAATGTCAGTATACTACAAAACAGATGGCCGGAGTTTTGTCGGTTATTACCGTAAGTAGTATAACAAGTTCATAAAATTTCAGTATTAATCAGTTTTCCAAATAGGTATCTGCACTTTCAACGTAGTTATAGGTGAAACGGTAAAATACCAGTACTCTAGAACTATGGAAAAAGTTTGCCAAAGTAGTAGTAGATAAATCAGAGTATTAACCAATTTTCCGAAGAGTTGTCAGTACTGACAACGTAGTTAACGGGAAAACATCAGCACTCTAAAAGAATTTTGCCAGGCTTATCAGTTATTGCCAACGTAACAAGTCTTCCAAAGAGTTATCAATCAGTACTGCCAACGTAGTTATACGTAAAACGGTAAAATACCATTACTCTGGAACTCTGAAAAAAGTTTGCCGGAGTTTTGTCGCTTATAATTGTCAACGTAGTAACACATAAAGTACAGTATGCACAGTATTCCCGGAGGTGTAAAGTAGAGTAGAGTAGTAGAAGCAATAAGAAGGAATAGGACTCACCACAGTTTTGACAGAGGACGTCTCTAACCGCCTGGACGGAGGCCTTGCTGCGCAACGCAGGTTCACCCCGGGCCACAAAGCTGTGCGGCCCCACCTTGTCCACGAACACGACGTACTTGCCACCCCTCTTGATGTTGGCGCGCACAAGGGAGGACCCCGTCGTCGGGGTCGGACACTCCGGGGTATCTCCCTCCTTCTCGAGGAACTGTAGCCGCACGGGGCTGCGGGCGAACCCCGCCTCACCCCCCTTGAACACGGCGACCACGACGAACGTTACGTTGTACGCGCCGTTGCGGAGCGGGCTACGTGAACGCGCCTTACCCTCGAACACGGTGCCCGCGAGGTACGTCTTGGCGGGTACGTCATCGAAACAGAGGGGCGGTTGCGGGGTGGGACGCGGGCGGGGGGCGATCGCCGTCGTACGGCCGGGACGACTCCGGCCACGGTAGTTTCGTCGGGGGGGTGGTTGACGATCTCGCCGGTGTCTGTGTTGTTGTTGCGACTCCAGCGTCGTCGGCGTCGGCGTCGGCGTCTCTCTCGCGACCCGATCGTGTGTGTGGTTCCTTGCTACTAGTGCTAGATCGCTAAAGTGCCTTAGTTCTGGTTGGACCTGGTCGGTTACTGTTAATACGGGGGCACCGGACACTGACCCTAGACTCACGAGGGTTATTAGTATACACAACAACACTAGGAAGCCGTGATTTGTCCTCCAGAAGCCTCGTCTGAAACAACCCTTGATTGTCCCGTAGACTAGCGCGCTAGGCCTAGCCATGGTAGTTCGCTTGGCTCGCTCACTCGATCCTGTCACCCTATGAGGTGTCTGGAACCGCCCGAGGGGTTCGCCCAGTGGGGGAGTATGAGCTGGTGATTGTGATGGGTGATGTGGAGACGATCAACGCGGGCTGTTCAAGAACGGATGGGGTTTTAGGGGGTAGTCGAGTTTTTGACGACATTGTCTACGTTTCTCGGGGGGATTTCTTTTTTAAATTGTAATTTTTTGTCATCAAGATGTTTCGATTAAATGTCAAGTTGATGTTTAAGGGAAGAGAGTAAATTTTACCCCGAGAGAGGCAAATAAGTAAAATGGAAAAGGGAAATTGAAATAAACGAACTTATCGACCCGAATCTTGACGATATACCTACTTGTTTGTTTTGTGTTTTAAATATCGTTAACTTTTGAAATCGAATGTGATCGATTTAAAGCAACAATGGAGGTGATAATGTGTGTTTACTCTTAGGCAGGTCGAGATATGCCACGCCCCCTCGCAGCAGCTCCAAAGATGTCAGTGGCGGGCGAGGTCGGATTACAACGCCGCTCAGACACTGGCCGCTCACACCGCCGATATTTACTCTTCAAAGACACTTGTTTCACAATATTTTTCCACCAGGTTAATTCACTGATTCAAGATTAGAAACACTGTGTTTTTTTTTCGCTTCTTCTCTCTCTCTCTTTCTCTTTCGTTGCAAACGCGCAAAAACACACACAAATTGCTAGCGGCGATATTTTCTTATCTCAAAATAGAATAGCATATGTGAAATTTAGCACACACACACACAGGAACACATTAAATCAAACTAAGACACTTTATCAACTAGAGACACACCAAAACTACCGTCTATGAAGGTGAAAATAAAAAACGTTGGCCGTCCGATCAATTCCCACCTGGTTCGTTCTTAGGTGGTGTTTTTAAAACTCAACTTTCAACTTTCACTTTATACGAAATCCAAAATATGTTCTTCTTCTTCTTCGTTTTTTTTTGCACACAAATTAATTTCACGAATAAATATTTTTTGTTAATAATTTATAAACATTTTTAAACTACGAGAAAAAAAATTCCGACATTATTAATTGTGGTGTCGGTGATCGTGAGACGATGTTGGTGGAGGGTGGAGGGTGTCGTTTGGGTGACTCGGGCTCCCGGAAGACCACGCGCTCGACGATAGCAAGTGTCGCAGACGAACTGACATGGAGGCCCGCCGTAGATTGGGCCCTCGTTTCCCCTCTCCCCCCTCCCTCGCGCGTAGTAGATCCCCTCCCCTCCCTGGCGAGCGTGTGGCACACGAGGCAGCGCGATAGTTCGGCTCGGCTCGCGCGCGACGCACGTTGCCTACTCCCGGCCCAGCTTCCGTCTCACCTGCACTCGGGCAACTGGAGCTAAGCAATCATTCAAACATTATATTAATATATTATATATAATATAATATGGAGATATTGGCTACCCAAAATAGATTGAAAATAAACTATTACGCGAGGAGGAGTTTAGCTGTACATTCTTCATTCTTGTTTATTGATAAAGGGCGCAGAAATAGGGTTGCTAACCAGGGCTATCTACTTGCTAGCTTGAGTGTCCAATGCAATTGTAATAAAAGGTGACCCCGACTCCTGAGGATCGAACCCAGGTCCTCCGGCTCTTCCTACCGGTGCTCTTTCCATTTTTGACACACAAATATAGTCATCGTACAACATCTTCGGTAATGCTTCCGTCCTGGGTGGGGGGGGGGGGGGGGGGGGGGGGTGAGTGAGCAGCAGCCAACCAGCAGCGGTGACTAATACACATACCTGCTCGGGTTGGCCGAGACTGTAAACACGTCATTGATTGATGACGAAAGCATTACCAAAGTTGTACGGCGACTTCACAACACAGACCGATTTTCGAGTATGCAGTCTACTATTCGATCAACATACTATGTCAACCATCACAAAAACAAATTGAATAACAGTTACAATAGATTTGTTCCAGAGCACTGGTACGTAGAGCCGGCGATCTCGGTTCGATCCCCAGTCGGGGCAATCTTTTATTACAATTACTTTATTTCCATATAATATAAGACTATTTTACCTGACAAACAATTCAATCAGGAACACCAGTCCGCTACTGATATCTGTGGACGATTATAAGGGGTCCAGTCCAGATATACCCAGTCATAGGGGTACTGGGGTCGTAAGGGGGGGGGGGCGAGGGTGGACATGTCCTCTCCCGTGTCCCACTGTCTCAAACAAGTCGTAATCAATTGTTATCACCCGTGAGAGATAAAGTCAGCTGTGGTTTAGTTTAGCCTCCATTCATAGATCTGTCTTATCTCATCTGTTATCTCCTCGTGGGTGACAGCCAATCAGAAGCCAGGTGAGGTAACTAACGCATGGTGACATAACAACAATACTTATCTGCGAGACTGAACAGAGCAAAGGTGGCGCCTGAAGGGGGGGGGGGGACCGCTGGCCGCATGGAGGGCCCATAGTAATCTTCTACCTACCTACCCAGGGACTGTCCCTTTATCGTGGTGGGCAGGTTTGCGTGCTTTGTTGATCCCGAGAGCTATGCCGGTGGAAGCGTATGCTTCTGGTAGGGCCACCCTAGCCGGACAGATCGAGGGGGAAGCCAGACGAAATGCAGTCCACGTCCTCCCCTTTCCTTTTTCTTCCCCTTTACGTCCCATTTCTCCCATTTCATCTATCACCCCACGACGTGATATGATCAAAGTTGGAATGAGAAACATGGTTGCCCTGGTGAAAACAAGGAAGATCAAACTTTAATAGTTAGTTGGAAGTAAAGGTCAGATATTAGTAGACAATATAAACAAATTCACGTATTTTTATTTATTCACATGTTGCGGAAGGTTTAAGCGGCCGCAAGCTAAATGAAGAGTGACAACAAAGATAGGCCGCGCTCCTGGAAGCGTTATCTCCCGCTGCGGTGTAGAGCGGTGTAGAGCGGTGTAGAACTGGGTGAAGGTCACTGGATGTGTATGTGTATGTCAGACGTTGTTGCATCCTGGATGTGGTGTAGCTAAACATACACACACGTGCACCGGCAGGAGAGGTTATACTACTATAATACAAATAATCATTACAATAATAGTTATAAATATTTGTAATTATTATTAGTTAAAATACCATTAAAAATAAAATTACAATAATAATAATAATGATAATAATAATAATAATAATAATAATAATAATAATAATAATAATAATAATAATAATAATAATAATAATAATAATAATAATAACAATAATAATAATAATAATAATAATAATAATAATAATAATAATAAATGTAATAATAATAATAATAATAATAATAATAAAAATAATAATAATAATAATAATAATAATATTAATAATAATAATGGTACTATAATCATTTTTAACAGTCATAAATGTTATAAAATCCCAAAACTTAACAAACAATAAAAACAATAATGGTCATAATAATATTAATAATCCCCAGTGATATTATTAATTATTTTCTTTATATTTTTTGCTTTATCGCTGCCCGATATAATTTAAGTAAATTAAATGTTTAACGGGACATTTCGTCGCGTTGAATATCAATATTTCTCGACGTTTCAACCCAAGTTGTGTAGCCAACTTAGAAAGCTAACAAAGCATCCCACACACACACAAGATATGTTAATTGGTAACAATGCAAAGTGGCCATAATCTTCTATGAAATAACAACATTAAAATTTTAAAGGAAAAATATTGTCGATCCGAAAGAAATTAAACTTGAAGTAAACACGATTCACTGTAAGACTTCAGTAATAAGGATTGTCTAGTCTGTGGTCTAGTATTAGAATCCAAAGTAGAGCGCGTGCGCGATGTTTTCATTGTTGTCTGATCGTGTAGCATGGACCTGTGATTGTCATCGTTTAGCTTCTGCGCACATGTCTCAATTCTCCCTCTCTTTCTCCCTCCCTCCCCCCCCCCCCCCCCCCCCCTCGTTCCCGACGCTTCCCTACTACCACTATTACTACGTCTACTCTACACTAAACCCGTCGCCCTTCATTGTACTCTTAACTACTCTACTTGCACTGCTTACTCTTGAAACCGCACTACTTTGGACTGCGCACAATTCGCTCTCTCTCTCCCCCTCCCTCGCTCCCCCCCATTGTTTCCCTTTACCACCACTATTGCTACGTCTATTCTACACTACACCCGTCGCCCTTCATTGTACTCTAACTACTCTACTTGCACTGCTTACTCTTGAAACCGCACTACTTTGCACTGCGCGCAATTCTCTCTCTCTCTCTCCCCCTCCCTCGCTCCTTCATTGTTTCCCTTTACCACCACTAATACTACTACAGGGCACACGTCTATTCTAAAATCACAAAATTTTACGCTGTCAAAAAAAATGTCTTCTGATTTTGAAAAACAAAAGAAAAAACAAACAAATACACATACAAAACTTTCACTTAGTCGTTGTCCATCATTCAAAGTTTTAAATGGCGAGCATTTACTATCGCTACACTTGTTTTTATTTGTACGGTTTCAATTTTATTATTTTGGCAGCTGATTGTTTGTCCATCAGTTCAATTCATTTGTTCCATTGTTGTAGTCCGGATGTGACGTCAGTTGCGGGTTCCCTATAGGGAATAGAGCCCAAAGACAGGTTTCGTATGAAAAATTATTATTACAATATTTTCTATTTTTGAAATCTTTGTCCATACCAAAGTAGTGCGTCATCTTCATAACATTTATAAGAATAACCTGATGTATCCAACAATCCCTCACACAAAATTAACGCGCAACAGATCAAGAAACCAGCTACTTATACCACGGGTTACAAAAGGAATTGCACAAAAACACTTTCTCTATCTAGGACCTAAAATGTTTAATCTGCTCCCCTTGACAATTACAGAAAAAAGATCTAAGACAACTTTTACAAAAATGGTGACTCACTGGTTGACTGACAAATCAGAACAAGAAGTTGAAGACATAATTAAATTACAACCTAATAGACACAAACATACATAACGACATTCAAACAGCTTACACATACCCTACATATAAATTTCTATCATAAAAAATAGTATTGAAATGTAAAATTGAAAGCAATAAAAACTGAAAGTGCATCAATTAAAATATTAAGCAATTAATCATAGTCCTCAATATCGTCTCGTCAACCCACAAAATCTTACTAGTTATTTATAAATTTAAATTAAATGCATAGTTATAGTCTAGTTTTTAAGTTAATACTTAGTTAAATATATTATTTTATTCAGTCCTCCACACACCTGATAGTATACCTACTGACTCACAAGACTAACTTCTGTCAGTAGGTATTGATCAACGAAAAAACAAATGTATTGTATTTCATATTGATTGTAATAATGTGGTAATTGAATTGAATTGAATTGAATTGAATCTTACCTATAGTCACGGTCCATAAGGGTACTATTGCTCACGTTACTGAGGAGACTGGAGGAACCTGGCCGTCCAATTCAGGGATTACGTCACGAGGCGCCGTGACGCTAGGATATATCCCGCACTGAAACTGTTTCCACTTACTGAGTGTTTGTGTTTCTTCGGTTGGTGTGGATACCCGATATTCTGGGGAGCTGCCACAGCGGGGCTATGTGTACTGACTGTCTGGTTCGATCAGATATAGCTTAACTGGAAGCGAGGGCGTAACTTATTTGTTCGTACAGATGTGGTGGAACTTAAATTTGAAATCAACACTTTTAGAAGAATACGTTGTTTGATGTCATCAAGATCAGTAAATATGTTCAATTTAGGTAATTTTTAGTAATAAAATCTAGTTTACAAGATTATTTTTCCATGACGAAATGAAATTTGAAATTGTCACAATTTTCTAACTATCTTTGGTGAACACTTTTAATGTATTGTTTATATTTATGTATAAGCTCAGTTGTACGATGCGATAACAATACATTGTGATATAAGTTTCCTTTGACTGACACTCGAGCACTGGTTGTCGGTCCTCCATTTAAGATATACGTATCTTGGTAATAATTAATTGATTATTTGTTGTTTAACGACGTACTCGACAACTATGATCATATGACGTTGGGGGTTGTTTGGAGGAAAATTACAAGTAGGGGGTAAAGAGGAGGACGTGGACTACCTTTCGCCTGGCTTCTCTCCCTTGACTGTCCGGCTAGGGTGGCCCTTACAGAAGCATACGCTTCCGCCGGCCTAGCTCTCGGGATTAGGAGTTTCTAGTTCATACTTCATATATATCTAGTTAAGTTTAGTTTAATGTGCATCACACATTTTACACGTTACTGTTGGTATGTTTTATTTTATTTTGTCCACAACATAAAAATATGTCTCTATCATTTTATTACTGTTATCAATTTGTATTCATTAAAAATTATTTAAAATACAAAGAATATTACAGAATTATTCTGTAAACATATGTTGTACGTTTGTCGGTAGTATTACGTACTACGTTCCTATATTCAAATGTGTATTATTTGATACATTAGCATAGTTTTTAGATAATAATTACATATTCAGTTAAGCCATAGTAGGGCATCAAGCATTTTACATGTAAATAGTAAAAATAATACTATACAATTGAAATGCTTTATAGAAACCTTTTACTTACTTTTACTTACTTTGCTTTTTACTGCTTTTCATTACTTTTTTTTTTACTTTTTTTTTTTTTTTTTTTTTTTTTAACTTTTTTGCTTTATAAATCAAATCAAATAAATCAGCAAAGCACGCAGACCTGCCCACCAAGATGAGGCAGCATCCCTGGGCAGGCTCGGTAACAATCTATTAGCTCATCTCAGCGAGTAAACTGTTGTTTACTGTGTAGAAACTGTTATGAAATGACGCCGGCTGGCTTAGACCGTAGCTGCAATAAACATAATTACAAATGATCCAATGTATAAACGCGACTTGACAAATTCAGGAAATAATAAACATGAGAGCGACAGATAAACATTGATGGCGGCATAACTCGCATCGATGAGCTTTCTTGGCCTGACCTCAATTCTCAAAATTATAGAAGTTAAAAATGTCTTACGTAGAAGAAAAAATCGTCTACGGAATTTCGCGGATATGTGGGAACCTGGTTATCGTCTCGGTTGATTGCCGATCTGCCCTGGGTCTCCCGGGTACGCGCCGGCACATGGTCACATGGTCACATGGTCTCATGGGCACATGGTCACATGGTCTCATGGTCACATGGTATCATGGTCACATGGTCTCATGGTAACATGGTCACATGGTCTTCCGGGTACGTGTAAGAAAAGTGGTATTGTTAGGTATAGTTTTAAATTTATCACTTTGCATGAATTCCAACAATAGATTTAACAAATATGATTTACGTTCGACTGATTTAAAAGAACATAAAAGAGTGTCAATCTGTTTGAATGTTTAGTCAAATTCATCTAAAAGGAATTGTATACTAATTTCGAGTGAGTTTAAAATTTCGTGAGCTAATTCGCAACTGCCAATTTCGCGGTTTCAACTATAATATCGCGAAAATCCGCGAAATGAGATTCGTTCCATTCAATCGCAACGTAAGTGATTCGTGTGCCAACTTAATTTGGAGGAATGAGTGCATATTATTTGTATTGTTATTATTTTGTATTATTATAATAATAATAATAATAACTATTATTATTATTATTATTATTATTATTATTTCTATCATAATTATTATTGTTATTATTATTATTATTATTATTATTATTATTATTATTATTATTATTATTATTATTATTACTCCTACTACTTGTACTACTCTTCTGCCGAGGAGAAAGACAGAGCCGCGTTTAGGCCCGTCAAGATGAACGTCATAATCCCATTATCAGTTCATTACCACTAGACGGGCAAACGACAACAATAGGACGCAGCAACAATGGCGGCTCACGTGTAACTTAATTATCAAGTTAAATGATCCAGCTGAAGCCAACTTCTCACACGGCTGACGTAGAGGAATGCAATAGTGTGAAGTTGGCGTTGGCAGGGACATTTCGTTGGTTAATTACACGTCAGTGTAAGACTAGGAACGAGACTGACTGATGAGCGAATCAATATTAGGTGTTATTTATAAACATGTCGGTGCTTGCTTGCATTGTCTTGGGCTTGAGTAATACCCTTTAAGTGTCGTTCTTGCATTAAACCCCCTTGCACGGCAAGTATCAACCCCACCATCCGGCCGCGCGGTGAGAGCAGTGGTGGCTCATAAATTATACCTGTTATGGTAATTATCTACAGTAACATATTAAAAATCCACATAATCGATATTCAAGAATCCAGATAATTTCTAATGTTTTATTATGTGTAAATTTGAAATGTGTTCCTGTGAATATAGGTGTCATTAAGGTGACACACTTACTGTCGAGCTTGTCTAGCTATAAATGAGATGCTTTTAATTTTTAATCATGTTCGTTGCGTTTGATTTATCGACCCCCCCCCCCCCCCCCACGAAATAATACATAACCCTAAAGGCCGGACCATGATTGTCGGTATTGCAAGCCGGAAATTACATGGTTCTTATGGCACTGTTCAGAACTAAATCGTAACGTCGCAATTGATTGTAATGGAAAAATGTACGGTTGCAATCCCGATCCCGATTACGGATCACGATGTCGACAATTGTGATCGGGGCTTTACGAAACATTACTTGAAGTAAGAATTATTGTTTTTCACGGCCTTTTTTTGGCGTTTTTAGGGTACTATTTGCCTACCTATTACTCACTTAGGTCCTAAACATCCGTGGCCAATTCATCACACACAAAAAAACACTTTCATTCACTCCCAAGTAAATGTACATCCTACATTGAATAAAGGCTCAACCACAACTGACGGCATCGTGATTGTAATCATAATCCGGAAATCGTGAAAGATTTAACACACGTAGTTCTTATATGGTGGTGCTGTTCACCACAAATCGTAACGTCGTGATGTATTGTAAATTGTAATAGTAAATCATATTCCTACAATAATTGCGATCCCGATTACAACTACGATGCCGTCAATCGTGGTTGGGCCTTGACACGTGTATTATCACGTTGATGTGTTTGTTATCTGGACGTGACCACTGACCACGTGACCTGTGAGCGGTGGACACGCAGCGCGCGTAGCGGCCGTGCCTCGAACTAACTGAGACTGGGGTCGTTTGTTGTGACAGAGGGAATAGTAATAAGCGGTTCCGTACGACCCACACACCAGTCCGAGCAAGAACAAGTGCACCGGATCTTAATGGGGACTTAATTGAATAATTAAAAGTTAATGGCTTGGGATGGATGGAAGGATGCCGAGATGCCCCTGTGTGCGGAGTGGACGCAACCCGCCGTACTGTGCGCCCAGAACCATCTAGAATATTCTAGTGTTCATTTTTATGATTAATTAAAAATACTCGCATTGTGATTTGGGGCTTTTTGACCAGCGTTAGGAAGTTACTGTTCTGCGTTACCGTTTGTATGCATCAAGACAGTGTTATGTGTTACCCTATGTGTGCAAGGCAGTGGTTTGAACTGGGCTGTGTTTACAAGGCAGTGGTTTGAGTTGGCCCGTGTTTACAAGGCAGTGGTTTGAGCTGGCTCATGTTTACAAGGCAGTGGTTTGAGCTAGCTCATGTTTACATGGCAGTGGTTTAAGCTGGCTCATGTTTGCAAGGCAGTGGTTTGAGTTGGCCCGTGTTTACAAGACAGTGGTTTGAGCTGGCCCGTGTTTGCAAGGCAGTGGTTTGAGCTGGCCCGTGTTTACAAGGCAGTGGTTTGAGTTGGCCCATGTTTGCAAGGCAGTGGTTTGAGCTGGCCCGTGTTTACAAGGCAGTGGTTTGAGTTGGCCCGTGTTTACAAGGCAGTGGTTTGAGTTGGCCCGTGTTTACAAGGCAGTGGTTTGAGTTGGCCCGTGTTTACAAGGCAGTGGTTTGAGTTGGCCCGTGTTCACAAGGCAGTGGTTTGAGTTGGCCCGTGTTTACAAGGCAGTGGTTTGAGTTGGTCCGTGTTTACAAGGCAGTGGTTTGAGTTGGCCCGTGTTTACAAGGCAGTGGTTTGAGCTGGCTCATGTTTACAAGGCAGTGGTTTGAGCTGGCCCGTGTTTACAAGGCAGTGGTTTAAGCTGGCCCGTGTTTACAAGGCAGTGGCTTGAGCTGGCCCGTGTTAACAAGGCAGTGGCTTGAGCTGGCCCGTGTTTACACGGCAGTGGTTTCAGTTGGCCCGTGTTTACAAGGCAGTGGTTTGAGTTGGCCCGTGTTTACAAGGCGGTATGAGGCTAGGCAGTCAGTTCTACGTGTTATTCCTAGAAGAGTGATAGCCAAGTTTTATTGTACAGTTAAAGTTGTATAAATAGCGTTATTCACAACACGTGGCGGTCACACGATGTCGTCACACGGGGACCGGGCGAGAGGGCAGCATCGCACTGTCCACGTGGCGGTCACACGATGACGTCACACGGGGACCAGGCAAGAGGGCAGCATCGCACTGTCCACGTGGCGGTCACACGATGACGTCACACGGGGACCGGGCGAGAGGGCAGCATCGCACTGTCCACGTGGCGGTCACACGATGACGTCACACGGGGACCGGGCGAGAGGGCAGCATCGCACTGTCCACGTGGCGGTCACACGATGACGTCACACGGGGACCGGGCGAGAGGGCAGCATCGCACTGTCCACGTGGCGGTCACACGATGACGTCATACGGGGACCGGGCGAGAGTGCAGCATCGCACTGTCCACGTGGCGGTCACACGATGACGTCACACGGGGACCGGGCGAGAGGGCAGCATCGCACTGTCCACGTGGCGGTCACATGATGACGTCACACGGGGACCGGGCGAGAGTGCAGCATCGCACTGTCCACGTGGCGGTCACACGATGACGCCACACGGGGACCGGGCGAGAGGGCAGCATCGCACTGTCCACGTGGCGGTCACACGATGACGTCACACGGGGACCAGGCAAGAGGGCAGCATCGCACTGTCCACGTGGCGGTCACACGATGACGTCACACGGGGACCGGGCGAGAGGGCAGCGTCGCACTGTCCACGTGGCGGTCACATGATGACGTCACACGGGGACCGGGCGAGAGGGCAGCATCGCACTGTCCACGTGGCGGTCACACGATGACGTCACACGGGGACCAGGCAAGAGGGCAGCATCGCACTGTCCACGTGGCGGTCACACGATGTCGTCACACGGGGACCGGGCGAGAGGGCAGCATCGCACTGTCCACGTGGCGGTCACACGATGACGTCACACGGGGACCGGGCGAGAGGGCAGCATCGCACTGTCCACGTGGCGGTCACACGATGACGTCACACGGGGACCGGGCGAGAGGGCAGCATCGCACTGTCCACGTGGCGGTCACACGATGACGTCACACGGGGACCGGGCGAGAGGGCAGCATCGCACTGTCCACGTGGCGGTCACACGATGACGTCACACGGGGACCGAGCGAGAGGGCAGCATCGCACTGCCCACGTGGCGGTCACACGATGACGTCACACGGGGACCGGGTGAGAGTGCAGCATCGCACTGTCCACGTGGCGGTCACGCGATGACGTCACACGGGGACCGGGCGAGAGGGCAGCATCGCACTGTCCACGTGGCGGTCACACGATGACGTCACACGGGGACCGGGCGAGAGGGCAGCATCGCACTGTCCACGTGGCGGTCACACGATGACGTCACACGGGGACCGGGCGAGAGGGCAGCATCGCACTGTCCACGTGGTGGTCACACGATGACGTCACACGGGGACCGGGCGAGAGGGCAGCATCGCACTGTCCACGTGGTGGTCACACGATGACGTCACACGGGGACCGGGCGAGAGGGCAGCATCGCACTGTCCACGTGGCGGTCACACGATGACGTCACACGGGGACCGGGCGAGAGGGCAGCATCGCACTGTCCACGTGGTGGTCACACGACGACGTCACACGGGGACCGGGCGAGAGGGCAGCATCGCACTGTCCACGTGGTGGTCACACGATGACGTCACACGGGGACCGGGCGAGAGGGCAGCATCGCACTGTCCACGTGGTGGTCACACGACGACGTCACACGGGGACCGGGCGAGAGGGCAGCATCGCACTGTCCACGTGGCGGTCACACGATGACGTCACACGGGGACCGGGCGAGAGGGCAGCATCGCACTGTCCACGTGGCGGTCACACGATGACGTCACACGGGGACCGGGCGAGAGGGCAGCATCGCACTGTCCACGTGGCGGTCACACGATGACGTCACACGGGGACCGAGCGAGAGGGCAGCATCGCACTGCCCACGTGGCGGTCACACGATGACGTCACACGGGGACCGGGTGAGAGTGCAGCATCGCACTGTCCACGTGGCGGTCACGCGATGACGTCACACGGGGACCGGGCGAGAGGGCAGCATCGCACTGTCCACGTGGCGGTCACACGATGACGTCACACGGGGACCGGGCGAGAGGGCAGCATCGCACTGTCCACGTGGCGGTCACACGATGACGTCACACGGGGACCGGGCGAGAGGGCAGCATCGCACTGTCCACGTGGTGGTCACACGATGACGTCACACGGGGACCGGGCGAGAGGGCAGCATCGCACTGTCCACGTGGTGGTCACACGATGACGTCACACGGGGACCGGGCGAGAGGGCAGCATCGCACTGTCCACGTGGCGGTCACACGATGACGTCACACGGGGACCGGGCGAGAGGGCAGCATCGCACTGTCCACGTGGTGGTCACACGACGACGTCACACGGGGACCGGGCGAGAGGGCAGCATCGCACTGTCCACGTGGTGGTCACACGATGACGTCACACGGGGACCGGGCGAGAGGGCAGCATCGCACTGTCCACGTGGTGGTCACACGACGACGTCACACGGGGACCGGGCGAGAGGGCAGCATCGCACTGTCCACGTGGTGGTCACACGATGACGTCACACGGGGACCGGGCGAGAGTGCAGCATCGCACTGTCCACGTGGTGGTCACACGACGACGTCACACGGGGACCGGGCGAGAGGGCAGCATCGCACTGTCCACGTGGCGGTCACACGATGACGTCACACGGGGACCGGGCGAGAGGGCAGCATCGCACTGTCCACGTGGTGGTCACACGACGACGTCACACGGGGACCGGGCGAGAGGGCAGCATCGCACTGTCCACGTGGTGGTCACACGACGACGTGACACGGGGACCGGGCGAGAGGGCAGCATCGCACTGTCCACGTGGCGGTCACACGATGACAACTTTGGAGTGGAAGAATTCACACGTAAGGTACACAATAATAACGAGACGTAATTAGGGATGTCTTTTTAGTATTAATGTTTCTAAATTTAACACACTTGGCATATTTTTTCATTTCATCAACACCTTGAATATGTGAGGGGGGGGGGGGTTCTTGCACTTTTGACGGAAAATTATGTACAGATATTTAAAATCACTTCAATTGTAAGTTGTAACTACTTAAAGGGTTAGAATAAATGGTTAACTAAATCTCAATAGGAATGGAAAGACCTTATTTTATGAAACATTAGCATTTTCTAGCTTTCACAAAAATATATTTTCACCAATTCAGCATCTAAAACCTAAAACGCTAAAAAACGTATTTCTAGAAGTAGAATGTATGGAGCGTTGCGGAGGGGGCCTTCACCCCCTTACCGCCCCCATAGCAACGCTACTGGTTACAGAAGCAGAACCTGTATACTGCATACTGTATACTGTATAGCAATGCTCGCCCGAAGATGTGAGACAGATCTAATCATTGCGTTGATTATCTTATCAAAATTCCGAAGAATCTTTGCCCTGTTATCTGTTCTCTGATTTACCTGGACGTAACAACACCGGTAACAGGTGAAGGTGTCTTGTATATACAAGACTGCGATACTGTCTTAGAACTATTGTATGTTGTATGGGGAGGGCATGGACTTGACCAATCACATGGGCTAGTCCTGTTATTCCCTGCGTCAACACTGCGATTTGACTTGGGACGTGTCCGAATCCGTTTTATCGTTGCTAATTCTAAGACCAAGTCTAAATTTGACGTCAATCATCGATGACGTATGACGTACTGTCCAAAATCGTTAGGTCTGGGTCTAAACGAAAATTAGACCTAGCAATCGAAATTGTAGGCTTGTTATATTCTGTGTACATGTAATTGTATAATGTGTAAAATGTAAGGAAATAAAATAAATATTTGAGTTTGAATTTGAATTTGTTATAAGTGTAAACCTTAAATAATGGCTAACAAGCATCAGACGGTTTTTGAAGAGGATCTTGTGAAATATGTCAATATTAATGATGTGATGTATTGTATTGCATGGTGATTGGTGATGCCGTAGTATTCTGGAGTATTGCTTGCATTAATGCTGGAAAATAAATGAATTGGGGGAAAAGGAGGATGCCCATCCACGAGGAAAGAAGAGGAAAAATGATGAAGACCAGGTGAGATGAATAAAGGAATGACAACAAAGATGCCCTTCTTTGCGGGCACCGGTCTCCACGAGGAGGGACCCACCTCGACCGCATGAAACTCAAAAGGTAAAGCAGGAGGGGGGGGGGGGGGGCTCTCATTCCCCCCGTGTCTGTAACTCACTTTAGTTTGTTTACAAATTACAACCCGGATGCAGTTCAATATGGTCGCCGTGACGTCACTAGGTCCTCCGGGAAGACGACGGTGGCGCGCTTCTAAAAGTGACGGCGTTTCCGCGAACCCGATGATTCCTCCCGGATCTGCTCAATGGAAGCTTCGAGTCATCTCGTCTCGACCGGAGCGGTTATTATCTAATCGGTCGAGAATAATATGATTTTACTTTACCTGAACAACAACAATATCCGCGATTATCTTATCTGTGTACACGAATAAATACGCTCGGAATTCATAGAATGCTGCAAGCAACAGCCCACTTGATGTTGAGTGTACACTTGATGAGTGCGTGTTCTCAAGAACTAACACGTGCGTGAGTTAATAGGGGCGCTGTCTAAGAACTCACCACCTGCAAGCAACAGCCCACTTGATGTTGAGTGTACACTTGATGAGTGCGTGTTCTCAAGAACTAACACGTGCGTGAGTTCTTAGGGGCGCTTTCTAAGAACTCACCACCTGCAACCAACAGTCCACTTGATGTTGAGTGTACACTTGATGAGTGCGTGTTCTCAAGAACAATCACGTGCGTGAGTTCTTAGGGGCTCTGTCGAAGAACTCACCACCTGCATGCAACAGCCCACTTGATGTTGAGTGTACACTTGATGAGTGCGTGTTCTCAAGAACAAACACGTGCGTGAGTTCTTAGGGGCTCTGTCGAAGAACTTTCCACCTGCATGCAACAGCCCACTTGATGTTGAGTGTACACTTGATGAGTGCGTGTTCTCAAGAACAAACACGTGCGTGAGTTCTTAAGGGCGCTGTCTAAGAACTCACCACCTGCAAGCAACAGCCCACTCGATGTTGAGTGTACACTTGATGAGTGCGTGTTCTCAAGAACAAACACGTGCGTGAGTTCTTAGGGGCGTGTTGAAGAACTCACCACCTGCAAGCAACGACCCACTCGATGTTGAGTGTACACTTGATGAGTGCGTGTTCTTGTTCTGAAGAACAAACACGTGCGTGTGTTCTTAGGGGCGCTCTCTAAGAACTCACCACCTGCAACCAACAGCCACTTGATGTTGAGTGTACACTTGATGAGTGCGTGTTCTCAAGAACTAACACTTGCGTGAGTTCTTAGGGGCGCGGTCGAAGAACTCACAACCTGCAAGCAACAGCCCACTTGATGTTGAGTGCGTGTTCTTGTTCTCAAGAACTAACACGTGCGTGAGTTCTAAGGGGCGCTGTCGAAGAACTCACAACCTGCAAGCAACGGCTCACTTGATGTTGAGTGTACACTTGATGAGTGTGTGTTCTTGTTCTGAAGAACTAACACTTGCGTGAGTTCTTAGGGGCGCGGTCGAAGAACTCACAACCTGCAAGCAACAGCCCACTTGATGTTGAGTGCGTGTTCTTGTTCTCAAGAACTAACACGTGCGTGAGTTCTAAGGGGCGCTGTCGAAGAACTCACCACCTGCAGCAACAGCCCACTTGATGTTGAGTGTACACTTGATGAGTGTGTGTTCTTGTTCTGAAGAACTAACACGTGCGTGAGTTCTTAGGGTTGCTGTCGAAGAACTCACCACATTTTCTTCTTGGCTACTGGTGGCTGGGTTCGATCTGCCAATTGGAACTGCTACCTTATCGTGGTGGGCAGGTTTGCGTGCTTTGGTGAGCTATGGCGGCGGAAGCGTATGCTTCTGGTAGGGACACCCTAGCCGGACAGATCGAGGTGGAGAAGCTAGACGAAAAGCTGTCCATGTCCCACCCTTTCCCTTTTCCTCCCCTTTACATCCTGCTTGTCCCTTTTCTCCAAACACATACATCCAGACGTCATATGATGTTAGTTTTCCAGTACGTCGTTAAACAACAAGTAAGTTCAGAAAAAAACCGCAGTTGAAAAAAGGTTTTGAAAATAGGTCCCGTCGAGAAAGGTTTGCGAAGCTGCAACACTGTTGCGTGTATTTATACGTGTTGTTCTATTAGACGTGACGTCATAATGTCAATGCCGCGACCGCTGCATCGATCACACCCGCCCTGTTCCGCAATTAAACGGTTGACGCACCGAGCAACAATACAGCGGACTAATTAGAGCGCTGGGACAGATTTAGAGCCCGATGAGCGATGTGGGAGTCGAACCCGGTACCCTCTGTCCTTGGGATCAGGGTGGCGAGCCCACTACTGAAAACATTAAATAAATTGGAAAGGCTTTGTAGCTCCGACAGTTTAGTGATCCCGCTTCTTATAGTACTAAATGTATTACGAAGATGTTGACTCACCCTCGGTTTCGTGATCCCATTTCTGGAAACACTAAACAAAGTTGCAGATTTTTTTTTCCCCCCGGGTTGGGCCCTCTAGAGCAGATGAAGGAATACAGAGGTAAAAACGCATAAGCCCGAGGGCTAGGGTGATAATAAAAATTAGTGTGGGGATGAATGGGGGTAGAACCTGCTACAATGGAGTCAGTGTGAAAACGAGAAGAAAACTGAATTGGTGCTCAATAGAAGCGAGGGGGAGCCGTCTCCGTCTAGGGCTGAACCATCCAGGGCGCAGGGCCCTTACTGTAGACTGGGACGGATCACGGCACCCGCCTCTTTGCTGTCCGGATAAGACGATTTGAGGGATCTTTGGTAGCCCTCAAGAGACGAGCAGATGGTCGCTTAGGTCGCTTAGGTACCCTTCTTGGATGAACGAGGGGTCGCTTGGGTCTCACGGGGCAAGCCCTCGGGGTACCCGTGCTGGAGATTAAGCGTCGAAACCTATCAAGGAGTTTTGGCGTAAATATGAGTTGTTGATGGACTGTGAAATGAAACATGTATTTCTCCTGATTACCAGTAGCGAGATTCGAAGTTTCAACTCGTGCTTTATACCATTGCGTATACCAGCTACAAAGTGTGTTGGCTACATTGTAGAAGCAATGCACTAAACAACCATTACTCTTAGCATGCACATTGCACACGCAGCGTTAGCCGGCCTGTGTTTATGTGCAGTACAGTTTGTTGACATTCAACCACTGGCGCTGATAAACAGTGCATGGATAGAAATAACTTCGTCTAGAATCGAGTTTAAATCACTGCACTTTATAGAATACAGAATATAACTAAGAACTGCAATTTTAATTGATGTAAATTTAAACTGGATGTGTAGTTAGTGGGGCTTATTTACCACTTGACATTTACACAACTTAACAATGTTGTAGTCGGTTAAAATAAAACTTCATCCAACCATGGAGTTATAAGTTGAGAAGGAGGTCTAGCTTGAATGGAAGAGCGCGATCATAATGTGGTCACTTCCGGTACTTTGACAGTGACGCCATTTTAGTTGTTTACTTTCAGACATAGTGAGTATTGCAGGATACGAAGCTCGACATTATAAGAAGTTAAATACGTATGAACGTACATATAAATTGAGGTAAGTGTACACAATTACTCTGCTGGTACCTTATCATTTTGTCGAGTAAGAATTTGTATCGATTTGCTTAGAAAAATACATAATAAAAATTAATGAAGTCCTGATACTGCCCTACTGTCAGGCTAGTGTAGGGCCTAGGCTTAAGAAGTAGCCTGTTTAAAACCATTGAACTGTAATTAAGCTTAAGCTACGACTATTAATACATACTTTTCAGTAAATCTAGGCCTATTGAAAATAAACCATAGGCCTTATTCTACCATGGTTCTACGCCCAGTCGTACAGTTCATTAAAAGTGGGCGATACATGTTGTAAACATAACCTCTCCAAAATCGCCTTCACTTTATAGGCCTAGGGCTAACTCTTGCCTATGTAGGGCCTAGCTAGGCCTAGATAGAATAGTTGTAACTTTGTGTGATTGCCGTTTCCTTTAGCAAATGTCCAAGGGGATTTACGTTTTTGAGGGATGATCAGGAATGTGCCTTGTTTTCAGATTAACCATTCTGGGATTGGACCTGTTCAAGAACCTTGGTAGGCCTAAGCGTAGGCCCACCACTTCTAGGCCTTCCTCGTGAAGGTGTACTACTCATTTTTTTACACTTGTGATAGGCCTAACGTTTTCCTTAATAATTTCCGTTTATTTTACTCTTGTTCCAATCGCTCTGCACTATTTCACGGTTTACTTCGCGGGTCACAGTCGAATTAAACAACTAAAATGGCTGCCGTCCTGCGGTGTCTGCACGGAGCTATCTCGTACGCATTCTACTGCGCACCTAGACCTCCTTCTCAACTTATAACTCCATGATCCAACGTTGTGCAATGTAACTGCTTCATTGCTGCTTCAAACTAACTATACATTATTACATTGATATTTTATTATCTGCATATCATGAACTAAGCGCGAAGTAACATCTTGGTAATGTATAAGAACAATTGTTCTTCGCAAAACAGCAATAGTTGATTGAATTGAAATAAAGGCTGTTTTTTTTTTTTTTTGCAATTTGAGAAGCGTAAATATTTATCATAACAGAGAAATATTTATAAGGCCCAGTATTATGATTTTCGGATAAATATTTAGTAAGCAAATGTCTTGTTTTCACCATGGCATCCAGGCTTCTCATTGGTTGTTGCCATGGTGAAAAAAGTTAGAAGCCTTCTAAATATTTATCTTAACTTCACAATACCGGACCAAAAAGCATTACATTCGCTAGGGTAGACATGTTTTGGTCTGCTTTTTTGACAATTTTAAGCATTCAAGATCTGGTATTGTGAACTTCAAGGTCTACTTGATCTCCGCCTAGCGGAGGCTCGTCGAACTCCCAAGTTAGGTCGTCGCAGTCCGTTCTACAATGTTAAAAATCACATGTTGTTCAAATGGGAGAAATGTGAAAGAAAACAAATGAAGTAAATTGTTCCCTTGTGAAGACCTAACTTGCATGGGAGTTCGACGAGCCTCCGCTAGGCGGAGATCAAGTAGACCTTGTGTGAACTTCGGATAAATATCTAGAAGGCTACTAAGTTGTTTTTACCATGGCAACCACTAACGGAAAGCCTATTTGCCATGGTGAAAACAAGTTAGTATTCATAGTTCCCACGTGACGTCACAGCGGCCATGATTGCGACACAATTGGGAAAGACCAATCCTAGATCATATTCAAATTCAATAACTAAGCCTAATTTAGAATTTAAAATGTAAACATAAGTAATACAAAAATTAAAAATTACGACACACCAATTTTATAAAAAAAAAAAAAACATGCTGAATTTTAAAGAACTAAGAATTTATGTGTTCTACCACAACGGCCTTCAAATGTTTCTCTATGGCAACGTCAAAATTTGATCACAAATGTGGCCGCCACGCGCAAGGATGTGACATACGTGCAACCTATGAATAGCGTAATTAGATATTTATCCGATGGTTATAATACTGGGCATAAAGCGATTTTAATCGAAGAACTCAGTAGTTCTGCAGGGTAAAGGTCGACATCACTCTGGGTTTGTGTCTTAGGCTGGCAGTAATACTCGCAGAGAAACACAGACGTCGTTCGAACACTTTCGCATGGAAACTTCGGTCTCAGGTGGAGTTCGGCCAACTAATGAATCAAGATTGCTTTCAGATTTGAGCTTTGCCAGAAATCGTAAACATCACGTTTCATGGTTGCGATAGTTTCTTCAAACCTACTTTCCGAGCCAATTGCTCTTAACCTTTCAAGCACACACATGCTTCATTGGTGATCGACATGACCTTAAACGTAGATATATAGTTTATTTTAAATGGGTAAGAGTATTGGTACAATTTTTCTCCCATGTATCGCAACTTTATTTTGTTGATACCTTTGTGGCTTTTTATCAGTTCAATAGATAATTTTTAAAATTGATCTCGGACCCTTTGACTGAGCTAAATTCGGTCTTCTAAATCGTCATTGACAACAATGCACAACAATTACAAATGCACCTATACATAACATTTGAAAACTAGTGTTGTTATTGTTGAGCATATTGTTGTCATTGATCTACCAAGGACCCTTAGATAGAAGTAATCATCGGCCCTATAGATCTATTACGATGTTTCATAATTTGTGTCATTGTTGTGCTTTTTGCTTGCAAGAACACTATTGATATCAAATATGGCTACTGATTTGCCTATCGATTGTATAAGAAACGTATCCAATAGAGCAGCATTGAACAACTTGCGTATGGCTGCTTCCCTGCGACACTAGCGCGCGTAGCGGTAAACTGGAGGACATGTTGAAAGACCTATCTTTACCACTCTAAAAAAAACAAACTACCTCAAGTTGTATTAGTACTACTTTATCGACATAGGCATAGGAACTGCGCGCGCATATGTTTGCTACAAACTAATTTGTCTGAGGACTCTAACACATGGATAGCGCTGCTGAGCAACCTCCTCATAGCGCCATTGATGATTTAAACAATAAAACAACAATTTGAACAGTTGACAGCTAAGTGCCTGCTCATAATAGTTCATTTCCTTGCCACCAGAATGCACCTACTCTATTTTGAATGGTCAATACTGCATGTGCTATCAGAAAATTCTCACAAATGGCGTCATTTTTCCACCGCCTGACGGGAGTGCCAGCGCCATTCAAATGGACCAGGTCAAGAAGGCAGTGTGTGAGATGCGACGGTGGCGCTATCTACAGCGGGCGTCCCTAACGGAACTAACTAAGACCTTGAGCTTGTTCCCACAGGAGCAGAAACTATATCCACAAGTTGCACTATTTTAGGCTTGACGATGCGCGACCACTCTCCGCACGTCAAGGCCAAAGGTCAAAGCTCTTGGTAAGAAAGAAAGCTACGCCTGAAAATACATCTCAACGTGGATAGTAAATCTTTCCGTAGGGGAATGTTTCTTCGCGCGCGACTTGATTTTAATAATTAAGCTAGTGTTTGTCACCCCCTCTGTCATCGTACCCCCCTCCCTCCCCCCTCCTCCCCCCCTCCCCTCGCGGGTCTGTCGGTATAAATAGCCCCGCGCGCTGCTAAAAGGGTCCAGGGGCCCCGGGATGGGTGGAAAGCAAGGTGGGTCGACTCATGGAACGGCGTACATTTTCTTGTCAGGGCAGACATCTTGTTTTTATAATAGCGGTCTTGTTGGTAATGAAGATATCTTGGTTTGATCGTGTGTATTCCAGTGAACATCTTGTTTTACTGATGATAATGTTGTTTGTTATTATGGCACCCATCTTATCATGGCGGTCATGGTTGTTAGAATACACATTTTGCTTAAGAACACCAATGTGGTGTTGGTTCTGATTTTGACTACGTTGCTTTCACGTATGTATTTTTTACAAGATGGTGCCTCACTTTTGATAAAAACAAAATGGCTCCCTTTCTATTATGTGGCAGGTTCTGCCCAGCGATTGCTACCTTATCGTGGCGGGCAGGTTGGCGTGCTTTGCTGATCCCGAAAGCTTTGCCGGCGGAAGCGTATGCTTCTGGTAGGGCCACCCTAGCCGGACAGGTCGAGGGGGAGAAGCCAGACGAAATGCATCCACAACCTCCCCTCTCCCTTTACCTCCCCGTTACGTCCTACTTGTCCCTTTCCTCCAAACACCCCCCTACGTCATATGATCATAGTTGTCGGTCGTTAAACACAAATAAAGTATGTGGTCGCCATCTTGGAAGCAAGATGGCTGCCGCAGTGAGACCGATAGTGGCGCCCTCAGCATACCATGGCCTCAACGTCTCCTCTCACTCCTTCATGATGATGTGTTCACTTCTCTAACTATGTGGTCGCCATCTTGGAAGCAAGATGGCGGCCACAGTGAGGCCGATGGTGGCGCCCTCAGCATCCCACGGCCTCAACGTCCCCCCCTCACTCCTTCATGATGATGTGTTCACTTCTCTAACTATGTGGCCGCCATCTTGGAAGCAATATGGCTGCCGCAGTGAGGCCGATAGTGGCGCCCTCAGCATCCAATGGCCTCAACGTCTCCCCTCACTCCTTCATGATGATGTGTTCACTTCTCTAACTATGTGGTCGCCATCTTGAAAGCAATATGGCTGCCGATAGTGGCGCCCTCAGCATCCCATGGCCTCAACGTCTCCCCTCACTCCTTCATGATGATGTGTTCACTTCTCTAACTATGTGGCCGCCATCTTGGAAGCAATATGGCTGCCGCAGTGAGGCCGATAGTGGCGCCCTCAGCATCCCATGGCCTCAACGTCTCCCCTCACTCCTTCATGATGATGTGTTCACTTCTCTAACTATGTGGTCGCCATCTTGAAAGCAATATGGCTGCCGATAGTGGCGCCCTCAGCATCCCATGGCCTCAACGTCTCCCCTCACTCCTTCATGATGATGTGTTCACTTCTCGGAATCAGTTTGTTTTTGTTTCGCTAGTTCTCTCGTCGGCCGCTGCGCGGAGCCACTATCGTGACGTCACACAGCGCTGACGACGGACGAATCAAAGGCGAAGTGTTTATCAGGCTGGCTGGCTGGCTGGCTGGCTGGCTTGTTTTAACCCCGTGAACTGTGCATTTACACCTGTTGGCGCCGTCTACCACGCAAGCCTGGCAGGAACCGACGTTTCAATAGGGGTATATACGAGACGCATACACGAACCAATGTAACACAACCGCATACGGACTCGGATCCTTATCTACAGTGGAGTTCCGCGGGAGTTTACACCAACCTTTTAGGTAGTTTTCTTGGTACACCCCTAGAGCAAAGTCCAGTCGAGCAATTATCTCCATTCAAACTCGAGCAAAGGACAAGGAATTCAGATGACTGAATAGACCCATCACATTCTTCAAGGCGATGAGGTCCGATCGTTCCAGGAAAACAAGAAATCCCGGGGTAGCCTATCTTTCAACGTATCTATGGGTGTCCAAAACGGGGGGGGGGGGGGAAATGGTGTGGCCATGGTGTAAACTCCCGCGGAACTCTACTGTAATGTCTCTTTCACGCGCGCTGTTTCAATGAAAATCAACCGATTCCCGACGTTCTTGCACACATTAGCAAAGACAGTTAAAAGAGTGCGCAAGCCTCATTAGTCACGTCATGTGTAGGGAATGTACAGGTATAAAGGGTGTAAATTATCCCTTATGCACAATTTTTAATTGAATGGTAAGTTAGGAACTAGATAACTAGTTGAGAAACTGTAAGAATGACGGCCCCCTCCTTATCCCCACCACTGCTACCCGACCCCCCTCAACTCCATGAAACAACAAACTGATCAACTGAAACAAACTGATCTTCAGTTACGCATTTCATTTTGTTTGGTTGTCACGGAGTTGAGGGGGGTCGGGTAGCAGTGGTGGGGATAAAGAGGGGGCCGTCATTTTTATAGTCAATTTGCAGCTACGCGTTGCGAGCGAAGCGAAGGCGCGAGCTCCAATCAGTGGCCGAGTTTGCGTGAAACTATTAACTTCTTTGCATGAAACTCGGCCGCTGATTGGAGCTCGCGCCCTCGCTTCGCTCGCAACGCGTAGCTGTAAACGTAGCATTACAGTTTCTCAACTATAGGAAACTAAGTTGGTACTAAAACTTGTTGTAGGCTTTCGCGGCCCGAGTCACTGTTATTAATTCTTGGCTGTCGGGTGTCGCCGCGTACATTGTTTATTAAAATCTGACGTTTCGGACTTATTTCATAGTCCATCTTCAGAGTTGAAGAGACAGTCACTGGGAGGACCTATTTGATTCAGCTCTACCCAGCGACATCAAAACACACAAACCTGCCCACCTCGATTAGGTAGCAGTCAGTGGTTAATGTGGACTCAGAGAAGTAACGGTATGCATTACTGCTGTGTAAAGTAAACAAAGCGTGTACCCGCCGTACACGCTTTTTTTCCCCGCTGGGGGGCGTGGGCCCCCAGTTTTTCCCCGCGGGTAATTTGTTTAGGGTGTTTTGTCACGAACATGTTTGAATGGCTTTGGAGAGGGCTCAAGGTGATCGAGGACCCATGCTAAAATAATACTTTTGTGGAGAAAAAAACAAAATTTGAAACATTTACTTGAAAACATTTAATGAGCCATTATAAATACAAAGTTCACCAAAACGTTCAACATAATTCGTCAATATGCCAATAATAAAATAATTTGTCAATCAAAATGTAATAAAATCCATGAAAATTATTGGCGGTATAGCATACCGTCGGTTATTTTAGTAACGGTATGCATACCGGCTTATACCGCCCCACTTTAACCACTGGTAGCAGTCCCTGGGCAGAAACCTATTTTCAATACTTAAACACAATCGTGCGTTGTTCCTCCTCGCCAACGATTCTCTGCGATAACTCATTTCCAATCGTGGAGATCTGTACCTCTTAATCAGTGGCGTAATTACAGGGTGAAGAAGTGATTCATTTAAGCCGTGGTGTTCGGGCCTTTCATCGGGTCGGGCCCCATTTAATAATTATCATGTTGAGCCTCTGACGGTCTAATTCCCTTGCGGTGTTGCGACGTTTCATGTCGCCATCCCCTGGCGGGGGCTCGTCGAACTCCACCCACGCAGCTTGCATAGTTTACTCACTTCAAGGCTCAAGGTCAGGTTGAAGCAAAATGAAATAATTAATCCATCTGAACAAATTAATGATTGCCAAGTGAAGTGCAGATATTTTTAGTTTGACATGGTTTGAAGCTTTGTGTTTGAAGTTATAAAGTATGAGACCACCGCCCAGCATAACAAATTTTTAATTTAAAAAAAGTATCAATCGTAACAATTACAGAATTTGAAAGTTTTATATTCATTGTTGACCAAATACCGGGTATGAATGAATCACTTTTTCAGTATCTTGAAGCATTGTCAAGATATCAATATCTTACCGTGAGTTTTGCGTGGTTTAATATTACGAGCTACAAGTACGCCACTGTGTAGCGGCCCTCACCCGTACGCCACTGCTAGTTCACCTGGGCATGACGGGTACCACCGTGTTAACTACATGAGCAGAGTCAGACCTGGTTAGATTATAGAAATTACACCAATCTTGTAGGTGGCATTTTCGCTGCTCTCGCCTCGTTTGGTCCGGCACAAAGAACTCCAAGAAACATGTTTACTTAGAGTTGTTTTTCGTCCGAGTGGGGGTTACTCTTGGCTGCACCGCCCTGTAATTTGCACCTAGCCGCTGCATGACGTAGCCGTGCTGCCTTAGGCGGCGGTGAGATGAGGCCACAGCCGCCCAGACAGGCCGGAGACGACCACGCCGTGATAAGATCGACTAATCGAATCGTCGTTGGCTTCTTCAAACAACGTCGACGTTGCGGTTTAGGCGGTCGAAGAGGTTAGGCAATAAAGCGCAATGGAACGATCGAACGAAAGTGCAAAAAACTATTTCCAATCACATTTCGCGCATCGTACGATGATGTTTTCGGTAAACTAAAAAAGAACGTTGCCGGAGTTGCGGACGTGTTTGCGAGTGTTGCCGTTCGATTCATCGACTCTCGCGAGGGAGCCGCCCGCGGACGAGTCTCGGCCAGCGTGGGAAAAGCCCGGTCGGTAATTCAGGGCACATGGACGGTGGTTTTTATCGATAACCTTCTCTCCTCAAGGCAAATCACCTGGATTATACAAACAATGGAGTCTATTCGATGTTCTCGGCTCATGTTTCACTAACTGATTGATTTGCTGTCACAGCCGACGTCTCTATTTGAGTAGCGAGGGCTATCGAGACGATGATACACGCGTTAGCCTTGATGATGAGGTTATATAGCGTCGGCTCTTGTAGTCAACTCGTACGACAGGCAGAGCAACCTTTGACCTCTTGGCTTGGCCCCTGTTTTTCTTAATTTCGAGCACTGCTGCAAACAATGAGCGCGGAGGTCCTATGCCTATGGACTGTGGGGTAGTCGAAGAGCCGATCAAGTAGTACTACTACAACTTGAGGTAGTTTTTATAATGGTAAACAACGTATGTCAACCACATTACCGCTACGCTGCGCTAGTATCGCCGTGCGGAATGGACCTGCTATAGTAGTTTCGACGTTGAGTGAGTAATGGGGTAGAAGCCTAACGCCATCGGCAGTTTGCCTACCGCCTTTTACTGCCCAAAATATTTTAATCGGGTAGTAGCGACGCGATGACGGAGCCTGATTGGTCGGCTACATCACCGAAGTTATACGAAGACAGCCGAAAACTCCGTCATCGCGTCGCTTGGCGAACTTCTACTACCCGACTAAAGTATGTTGGGTAGTATAACGCGGTAGACAAACTGCCAATTGCGTTGCGACTCTACCCTATATTAATTACTCACTCAACGTTTTCGGTACTGAATGGATTCGTGTATTACGCGGGAATTGACTGTAGAGTGGTTCTACAGAACATTGTGAATGCCGACGTTATAGATAAGCAAGTCGGAGCCAATCAGCGGGTGGCTTTTTGAAGTACTGTATGACGTCAGCATCCACAAGGTTGCTGTGGAACGACTTTAGACATGCGTTATTGAAATATCAGACTAAGAAAATGAGTGAGTGAGAGGTTTTTTCGCGATCAATTGGCTACGCAGTAAATGTGGAATTTCACAGCTTCGGCCGGCGGCGTCAACATAATATATAACACAATGGCCGGTGTTAGTAGCGCAAATGTGTGTTTGTACGGCGCGCGCACACTTTCAGCTCGGTTACCTTGGTAAACGGGACCAAACTCACTTCGACGCTCAGAGAGTTTGAAAAAGCGGTTTTACGTGCGATTTAGTTTTGTATCAGCTAAACAACGAATCAAAAAACTTTCAAATGCACCGTTTTCAAAATAGCACAAGATTCAATTGAGGAGGTTGTGACATCACAGGCGTACAAACAATGTGTTGCTAGGCAACTCCATTGTTGTATCTTTTTTTGATTGGTGCATATTTAATGTTTGTCCGAAAAAAACACGGCCACACGGCTATTTTTGGAATTGAGTATTGTGCTATTGATCCAGGACCCTTAGCCTAACAATGTACAACAATGACAACTAGTTTTCAAATGTTATGTCAAGGGGTTCATTTTGTGATTGTTATGCATTGTTGTCAGTGAAGATTTAGAGGACTGTGATTAACTCAGTCTAAGGGTCTTAGTTCAATTTTGAAAATCGTCTACAATGAAAATTAACAGTAAAAGTAATATTTTTACTGGCTGATGAGCAACAATGGGCTCTCATCAACCAATATGATTGGTTAAAACCATTACTGTTACTGTTACTGTTTAGTTTCATTGTGCAGGCGTTGTGCCTTTGCGATTGTTATTTTGTAATATATATATTTATATATGTTGGCTCGTAGGTTTCGCGGACCGATGGATGTACAATGTTGCACGTTTTCGGGTTGACTGCTGCGCTCTTTCTTGAGACAATTTTGGTCCGTTTTGTCAACGTTTTGGCTAAGTACCATTGCTTTGTTCTGGACTCAGCTGTTCTCTCGATGAGACGTTCGTTCAGACATTCTGCTGGAATGTTATTCAGTAGCCACATCTCATTCGAGCCATTCTCATTGCCGCGGTGAGCATTGTGCTGCTAACAGTGGCGTATACACGGGGGGGGAGGGGGGGGACAAACCCCCCCCCCTTTTGCAAAGGAAACATGGAAAAGGACCGTTTACATTTCAATAGACAGTATTCAATAGACAGTATCAATACTCAATAGACAGTATTTCAATAGACACAGTTAGATGTTTTACTTTATACTTATTGTATATTGTTGTAATCAAAATCAAAAGCAATACGAAAAATATGCAAATTATTGATTGAGGTTCCTTTTATTAGCGGTGCTAAGAAAAAAATGTGTTGCCAGAAACTGAGTAATCTTGTTTCAGTTGGCCACTGTAAAACGCACAGATTTGCACTAAAATGACCTTGACGAGAATTTTTTCGGGGGGCAAGCCCCCCGGAACCCCAATTATGTTTCAGCTTCACTCTCTATAATATGGGTTGAAAACCCCCCCCTTTCCCAATTCCTGGATACGCCACTGGCTGCTAAACATACATAGATCATAGTTGCATTCTATGAAGTGATAAAAGCTTAGTAGGACGGGATAACTGCAACTTGCGAGTCCAGGAGGCGGAGTTCAGTAGCCGCATCATGTATAATGTACTCTACTCTGCCACCGTGGAGGTCTGTGGTCAGTGGGAGGCCAGGGTTCGAGTCCCGCCGGGATGATACTTCTAACCACTGACCACCCAGGAGAAGCTGATATAGTGGACACAAGATTACTTTACACCTGCTTTCGTCACATCCGGGGAAGTCGTAGCCAACCAGCGAACCGCCCGAGACACATCCGGGCCAATACCGATCGCTGATTGGCTATGAACCAGTCGTCTGTGACGAAAGCATGTGTAAGGTAGTCTTGGGACAACTAGCTGACTTCCTCCACGGGAGTAGGCTACATGGTAAATTCATTTTCACCCAAAACTAAATTCGTGGAAAGGGCGCTATAGCCAGTCTCTCCGATAGACCGGGAGCAAAATCAAAAACACTGAGCGTGTACTCTTCAAGTGTTTCGTATTTGAAATATCGATCTTTGATTGGTTCGCTCACTCGTCGATGGTGTTTGGAGCCTACAGGGTTGGTTTAGTCGCTTTAAATTAAAGTCCCCCACTGCAAATCAGTTTCGTTACTGAGTGGGTAGACTCTAAATGTGAATTAATTTATTTTTTATTTTTATTTAACACAAAACAGCTCTATCTTAGGCATGGACTAATGTGGTAGTAGAAACACGTGCTTTGTCAACGAGCCTGTAGTCCACCTTTATCCCGAAAGGGCAATCAGAACGCTATCAAACTTATCACTTGAGGACTGCATGACTGTTTATAAAGGTTTCTAAACACTTTCACGGAGGGTAGAAAAAAAATAGCAGCGCTCAACGAAAATGGCGACAAGTATGTGACAAGTACAGCTTCCCTCTAGTCTCGGGCCACTTCCTGGCCTCCTACATACGGTGAGGAGAGTGCTTGATGCATCATACGACCATGGAGATCCCCAAGCAATATCCCTGTCTACCAATTAACTCCTAATTTGTGTTTGTCTTGGGTTAACCAGGAACATTACATGGCAGCGGTATGTTTACTCAAGACATCACATAAATGGATTTTAAATTCCCAGTAAATTACTTAATTGCTCAATTATTATCTGTACTCTAGGTTAAGTCGTATTTTTTTTTGTGTGAGTCTTCCTATCTTTAGATAGGACGGAAATACCAATTGAGTCTATTTACGTAGTTCGATAAGTCATCAGTCTATGTTCAAGTGGCCGATGAGTTGGGTGGTATGGGTTGCCAGCCCTGTAATCAGCGGTTCCTCCCTGCTGCGGGCTAACTTACAAGCAGTTGGCTACACTGCTTTACAGGCGAACTGTGGCTGTCAACACACAAGCAGCTAGCTACACTGCTTTACAAGCGAACTGTGGTTGTCAACACACAACCAGCTGGCTACACTGCTTTACAAGCGAACTGTGGTTGTCAACACACAATCAGCTGGCTACACTGCTTTACAAGCGAACTGTGGTTGTCAACACACAACCAGCTGGCTACACTGCTTTACAAGCGAACTGTGGTTGTCAACACACAATCAGCTGGCTACACTGCTTTACAGGCGAACTGTGGCTGTCAACACACAACCAGCTAGCTACACTGCTTTACAGCTGAACTGTGGCTGTCAACACACAACCAGCTGGCTACACTGCTTTACAGGCGAACTGTGGCTGTCAACACACAATCAGCTGGCTACACTGCTTTACAGGCGAACTGTGGCTGCAGTCAACACACAACCAGCTGGCTACACTGCTTTACAGGCGAACTGTGGCTGTCAACACACAACCAGCTAGCTACACTGCTTTACAGCTGAACTGTGGCTGTCAACACACAAGCAGCTAGCTACACTGCTTTACAGGCGAACTGTGGCTGTCAACACACAACCAGCTGGCTACACTGCTTTACAGCTGAACTGTGGCTGTCAACACACAACCAGCTGGCTACACTGCTTTACAGCTGAACTGTGGCTGTCAACACACAACCAGCTGGCTACACTGCTTTACAGGCGAACTGTGGCTGTCAACACTCAGCCAGCTGGCTACACTGCTTTACAGCTGAACTGTGGCTGTCAACACACAACCAGCTGGCTACACTGCTTTACAGGCGAACTGTGGCTGTCATCACACAACCAGCTAGCTACGCTGCTTTACAGGTGAACTGTGGCTGTCAACACACAACCAGCTGGCTACACTGCTTTACAAGCGAACTGTGGTTGTCAACACACAACCAGTTGGCTACACTGCTTTACAGGCGAACTGTGGTTGTCAACACTCAACCAGCTGGCTACACTGCTTTACAGGCGAACTGTGGCTGTCAACACACAACCAGCTGGCTACACTGCTTTACAAGCGAACTGTGGTTGTCTGACACTATTAAGTTGGGCTGTCAAGGTGCAACACTATAGGTCGTTCTAGTCTAAGAAACCACCCGGAAAACGAGACTCAAAGGGCTACTTAGCCGTCGCCTCCGTTGTTGAAAGCTATAATCGGCAGGCTTGTATAAAATCTCATGTGCCAGCCGATTGGATGTACAGACATTTACAAAAAGAGACGGGGTTAGCGGTACCCGTAGTGGTCAAGTTATTTGTCCATGCAGTTTGTATACTGTAAATACCGGCTTAGAATTGCTTTGTTGAATAATGGGGATGATTGAGATATACACAACACCATCGCCTCCCATTGAGGAAGTGAATGACAAGTTGTTAGTTAGACTGGAACCAAGTATAGTCCCAATGTAACTACTTTTGGTTCCAACTTAAGAAGCAAATACTATAACAAAAAGTTAAATGTTATATCATGGATTTATATGGTTATATCAAGATTAATTGATGCATACAAGATCATCATCTATACTAACCTTGATTTTATATTCTTAATTGTTGTGTATTGTTGCACATACAGATTTGGAGGACCGTGATGATAATCATACAACAAAGGGTTCTAGATTGCTTTTCTATTTCATAAGTATCAGACGCTAGGCAACTGTTAATTTTTTAAATTACTCAATTAGGGCTACGTGTTTCTTACGTAGCAATTTAAAGGTATACTGCTCCTTAAAGTACCTTTATTAAGGCTTCCCAAGAATTTATGTTAAACTTTAATAATTATATACACTTGTTAAGCATACGACTTGACAATAAAGCCTTACCCCCCCCCCCCTCACTTGTCGAGTTCATCTTGTGTGACCGCCCCTGATTGAATCCGGTTATCGTTTTTTTGTTTTTTGTTTATTACCGAATTGAGATTTAATTCTTCAGCATCAACAATGTTTATTAATTATCAATAATTATATAAGAATGCGGTTGCAGCTATGAATGATAAACCACGCCATTTGTTTTTGTGCTTTGCGCGGAGGTTATGAATACCGCCACAACAGCGCTGGCTGCGTAAAGATGCGCGACGTACGGTGGGAACAGTGCTACAATCAGAATATTGGGTGATGCAATGACAGACTTGGTGTTCCCTTGGAGGTGCAGGATTCTTTACGGCTGTATGTCCACCTAGACTGTGGAACTCCTGATTTCGTGCTCTTAAAATTACTTTAAAATGTGTTTAAACTGTCCAAAATGTAAAGAAAAACATGTCTTCCTGTAGAGAATTTAGCGCTCTTTATTATGAATGTTTCTTTGTTCCAATCCAATCAGTATTTCCACTTAAAAGATGTTCTTAATTACCTTTTGCAATGTGATGTTGCTGTACACCTTTCACACCTTTAAGAACATCTGCGAAACGTAAAATATTTATTGGAATAAAAAACACCATTCATAAGAAAGAGCATCACATTCTCTATAGAATTACATATTTTAATTTTCTTTTGGGCCAATCTAAGACCATTTTAAAGCAATTACTGAAGTAGGGCGTTCCACAAGGTAGATGAACATAATACATACTTGACAACTATTTCCCATTACTGCTTTCTAGTTTTCTGTTGTGCTTTGAACAGAGGGGATGAATTTGTTAATTATGGCAGAATTTTTCAAAGTTGGTCCGGTTACCTAGAACGGTGGGCGTGGCTAATTAGGCTTGTGCACTTCACTCAACGGAAGACTGCATTTTACGAATGTGTGAAAGAACCCCGTAGGAATCTGTTGACTTTCTTTGAATTAGCTTGCATGAAAGAGGCAGTAGATAAGGATCTCAGGTCGGTACGCGAAAACTTACGTTGGGGCTAGTATAGGGCAAGGTCTACTTGCTCTCCGCCTAGCGGAGGCTCGTCGAACTCCCAAGTTAGGTCGTGGCAGTCCGTTCTACAATGTTAAAAATCACATGTTATTCAAATGGGAGAAATGTGAAAGAAAACAAATGAAGTGATCTGTCAAATGGAATTACCTCCTAAAAAGGAAAAATCATCATATTTTATAATCTTCAATCATTATATTCTATCAAAATTTCTCTTTAAGGTGTTTTAAGTATTGTGTTACATGATCTACAACGAATTTTTAATTATTATAACAGTTTATTTTAGTGGAATCCAAAATTGCGATTTTGGTTCCCTGGCGACGACCTAACTTGGGAGTTCGACGAGCCTCCGCTAGGCGGAGATCACGTAGACCTTGGTATAGGGTGCACACAAGCTGTAACAATTGCTACCCTTTTTGGTACCCCCCCCCCCCCTCCCCCCCCCCCCCCTGCCCGGGCACCCTGACCTGGTTTGAGCCTCGTCAGCGCTAAGAGAAAGACACCACGACGTGTGTGTGTTGTATTGAGCTCTACCGCAGGTGAAGACTTATTATCAATGTTGACAGCTGTCCCGGCTTATTTGAATACCGTAGTGCGTATTAGGTCCGGGCCCGAGGCGAGCCTGTGTTCTCTTGGTGCGGACTGACTTGGTGAGTCTCGACTCGGCTCGGTTCAGCTCGGCTCGACTCGGCTCGGGCTAAATAAGTGACGTTTTATTTGGTTTGATTATTTGGTGTTTAACGACGTAATGGACGACTAGGTCATGATGGGGTGATTGGAGGAAAAGGAAAAAGGACAAGGAGGACGAAAGGGGGGAAAGGGGAATGAGAGGATGTGGACTTTTCTTTCGTCTGTCTTCTCCTCCTCGACCTGTCCGGCTAGGGTGGCCCTACCAGAAGCATACGCTTCCGCCGGCATAGCTCTCGGGATCAACAAAGCACCAAAACCTGCCCACCACGATAAGGTAGCAGTCCCTGTAAGAAATTTCTCCCCTTTACTTATGCTTGTCACGCCTGCGAAAATCATAATTTGTGTTCGGTAAAATAGCTTTTCAACAAAATAGATCACACACTAGAGAATTAAGCTCACTTTCTTGCGAATGTTTCTTTATTTCAATAAATACTTCCGTGCTTTGTTCTTTGTTTAACTTTTGTAGTGTGGTCCTGTAAAATACCTTTACTCGATTAAATAAGAACACTTGGACAACGTATAAGAATTTATTGGACGAAGTTACATTCACATACCAAAGAGTATAGTAAATTCTCTAAAAAATTATGTGTTTTGGTTCACTTTGTGACATTTTCAAGGCATTTTTAACATACGTAAATTGGACGTTGCTCCGGATAGCTGGACATGCATACAACATTTGTACACTAGCCATTTTCAACTAGGGATTTTTCTAACAGTTTTAGCGTGTTTTTATTTGGACTTTTTTTTTGGAATTTTAATGGAAAAAGTTATATTGCGATCCAAGGATTATACTTCAATATACTCACCTTTTTAGTATGATTTTGTACATTTTGAATATAGTAATGCGTGTCATAATAATACGACTTGTGTTTTAATTTTATAGTTTCATTTTTGTTCACTGTATTAAAATGTGTAAATTTGAAGCGTCTAAAATTTCTAATTCTAAACCAACGATTCAATATTTTAATTGTTCTAGGAACTGGAGAAACGTTTTTAAATCCATATTTATGAACTTGTTTTCTAAATATCGATGAAGGCTTGAAACTGCGTGTGGTATTTATTCTTTCTGCAGGCTGTGCATCTGTTCGCGTTTCAAGGACCTATTAGCCAGGGGTTTGGATAGCTTGGTCCAGAATTGTCATTATTTATTTCTTATTTGTTTAATCGACAACATAATCAGTATTCCAGAAAAATGTGGACGCTGGATAGTTTATATGTTAAAAATACAAGGTATGGAGTATACAACTACGTTATTTAAATTTTGTCTCCAAATATGCCAGATTCGTTACTTATAGTAGTATGATAAGCAGGCAAAAATTTACCTTTTAATTGTTCAGAAATGTCTATCTGCAAAAGAAGGTATCTTTTTTTACTACAGGACTGACCTTAGGACCTTATCGTGGTGGGCAGGTTTGCGTGCTTTGCTGATCCTGAGAGCTATGCCGACGGAAGCGTATGCTTCTGGTAGGGCCACCCTAGCCGGACAGGTCGAGGTGGCGAAACCAGACGAAAGGCAGTCCGCGTCCTTCCCTTTCTCTTTTCTTCCCCTTTACGTCTTACTTGTCCCTTTCCTCCAATCACCCCCCGATCTCATGTATATGATATCTAGTTGTCGAGTACGTCGTAATACAACAAATGTAGGCATTGTTGCACCCATTGTTGCACCCATGGACCACCCATGGACCCATGGTGCAACAATGTGGGTAAAATATTACGTTCCCGATTCACACTTGAGATAACGTGTTTTCTTCACAGCAACCACCAATCAAAAGCTGGAAATTGAGTTGTCTAGAGTCACTTTCATCCAAGAATTCGTACGTATATTCTTCACTAAGACGAAGACCCGATTTTTCAATCTCAGTAGAAGGTCTTAGATGTACATTACATGGCTTATGATTGGTGACATGACAAAACAAAAAAAGAAATTAATAAAATCTAGTCTTATCCCCAATAGATGATTTTCAAAATTGATCTAGGACTCTTGACGGAGTTGGTTACGATCTTCTAAATCGCCATTGACAACAATGCACAACAATTACAAATGCACCTTGACATAACACTTTTTTTTTTTTAGTTGTTATTGTTATACATTGTTGACCATTTAGAAGACCCTAATTAACTCCGTCTAAGGGCCCTAGATCAATTTTGAAAATCATCTATTTAGACGGTTCAATTTTAATTGAATTCAAGAACAAAAAACAAAAACGAATCAAAAAAGTGGAGTATTTTTGTATTTTATTATCTACATTGTTTTGATGTTTTTTGTCCTTGAATTCAAGAAAACATGAACGGAACATTGAACCGACTAAATGGGCTTTAAATTCTACACTAAATTGACGAGTGGATCCACCATAAACAAACAGGCCATTTTGTCCCCCAAGATGGCAGGGGATCGAACCATGGACCTTCCGTCTCACAGCCTCGGCGGTATCGGCGCGGTGGAGAGTGTGTGTGTGTGAGAGAGAGAGAGAGAGAGAGAGAGAGAGAGAGAGAGAGAGAGAGAGCAACGTCGTACTGTAGGCCCACCCTGTAGCAAACACCCCACGGCAATAACCAGCACAACATGCAGTTAACATTCTTTGACATACCATTTGATACACCTGCTTAGAAAATAGATTAAATAACTAGATAATGGGGAAGTGAAGTGTGGTGAGATGCAGACTGCAGCGCCGCGGATCGCCGCGGGAGTTGTTTGTATTAAATCGACAACTGAAAATTATTCATCTATCTGTTGAACGGGACCCGGCAAATAATAAAGATGGTACCTACGTAATTAAAAGAGTTTTGGGCAATTTAGTTCGGGGCCATGTTTTAATGACTCTTATTAGAGCGCGGGGCCCGCGGCTCGGTGCTCTAAAGACGGGCGGCTATTGACAATAATCAATCGCGAGGAGAAGGACGGTAAAACCAGGGCGGCTCGGACATGCCATGCGTTCTAGTGATGACGTAGTTGATTGATTGATTGATGGTTGTTGCTTTACATCTTTATTCTTGCAATTTTTCTATAGTCGTCGTTCAACAACTTCGGTAGTGCTTCCGTCACGGGTGGGTGAGCGGCAGCCAACCAGCGGCCGTGGCTAATTCAGATACCTGCTCGGGTTGGCCGGGACCGTAAACACGTCATTGATTGATGACGAAAGCATTACCGAAGTTGTTGTACGAGGACTATATGCGAAACGATGAGGAGTGATAGTTGAAGATATAGGACAATAACTGACACATTACATTTAATATATTGTTATGTGAGACTGAAAGTAAAAACATGACCCCGAAGGGAATCGAACCCAGGTCTCCCACTTGCCGGGCGGGCACTCTCACCACATATAAGTTATATGTTATGGCGTGATGTGATGTGATTCGTGCTTTTAGGTATTAGTCCACGTTTTGAAGTCAGTGTGAAATTGTCCACGTACCTCATTTCACGACGTTTCTCTTACCTATCAGCATTCTCAAGTGACTTATATTGATTTGTTTGCATATAATATAATAATATGTATATATTATACAAGATACAACTTCTGCAATCATTTATGAATAACGTGGCGTTAATCTGTTTGAATTGTGAATTTTAAATTTAATTTCAAATTGTGAGGGATTTAAAGTATCCATACCATCAAGTCAACTCATAAATATTTATGGTGATATTTTGTTATATTTTTTTTTTTTTTATTATTATCATTATTATTATTATTATTATTATTATTATTATTATTATTATTATTATTATTATTGTATATATATTTATATATATATGATTTCTCAGACTTTGTTGGTTGCAATATGTAAAGAAAGGATACATTTTACGGTTAAACCAATCTAAATTTTATTTTTAATGATAAGTCAACGTTTCGACGTCTTTCTTTCGTCTAAAGTCGTCGAAACGTTGACTTATCATTAAAAATAAAATTTAGATTGGTTTAACCGTAAAATGTATCCTTTCTTTATATATATATATATATATATTTATTTATTAATTATTATAAATATTATACAATTATTATTATTATAATTAATATAATAATAATAATAATAATAATAATAATAATATTTATGTAGTTATTATATTTTATTATTATATGAATTACAAAACAACGGAAGTAAACAAAATTAATTATTTCTGTTTTTCCTAAATATAGTTATAATTAGCTTATGCAGTATATTTTGGCTATATTTTCTTCAGCGCGAACACGTAAATAATTTCGATAAGATTTAAATATAGATAAATTACGTGATGTGAACTCAATCTATTAGGTACCCTAGATGTGAGTGACTCCTTAGATTGATTAAATTAGATAAACTACATTAAGATCGATTAGAAAAGATTATCCGGATTAATAAAATACTTTGGGAAATAAGTGCCCAACAAACATTTTGGTGCCTTCCCGCACTTTTCCCGATGTCTTTTCCCGCACATTGCATATGCGGGTCCTGTAAGGGAAACCCGTACAGGCCCCGCCTAGAAGTGTCCTACTGGCCGATGTCGGGTCCCGTACGGGTTGCACGCCATCTTCCCGCAATCTTCCCACTTGTATCCCGCAACCTTCCCGCACGGATTGCCCGCTATCTTCCCGCTAGTATCCCATAACTTTCCCGCACACGCTGCCCGCTATCTTCCCGCTAGTATCCCACAACTTTCCCGCACAGTCTGCCCGCTAGTATCCCGCAGCTTTCCCACTAGTATTCCGCAACCTTCCCGCTCGGATTGCCCGCTATCTTCCCGCTAATATCCCGCAGCTTTCCCGCATGGGCTGCCCGCTATCTTCCCGGGGCCCGTCCCCCGGCCGCCCCTCATCAGTGCATGACATTGAAACAAACTGAAAAGTAACACAGTTTTTAGTTTTCAGTTTAGTTTCTTATTTACCCCTTTCTCAAATAAGCGTTTTATGGTTATTATTAGTAGAGTAATCATATTTATCTGTGGTCGAGGTGTGATAGGAATGAACATAATGTGAACATTGGAGTGAAACTTAATCTATTTATAGGTAAAGCCAATTAGCAACAAGATTCTATTTTATTAAATCCAGTAGTTTCTCTTTTAAATAAATGCAATTATAGTCTCTAGCCTAATACAGCAATTGATTCTAAAATTGGATTAAGTTCCTAGTGTTCTTATTGGACAAGGAAATTGGGTTTAAAAATAAAGAAACAAAAGCAATAATGTATATATAAAGTGCAAGTGAATTTTATTACTAAAATACGTAATAATGTACAATTGTTATGTAATGCCTCTGATACTGTTACTGAATTATTGATTACTGTTACTTTGGAGAATCTGAAAATTATGTTATGTAGTAAGTGTGACATGTTCTTATTTTCCTACTTTGCCTTAACAAGGAAAACAAGATTGTTATCGAACCAGTATTAAGTTTAACACACCAAACTGGTATATTTATTATATTTTTTTTAGGTCCTCACAAACTGAAATAATAACAGTTCAATGCCCTGATACACTACCATAGATCACCACGACATGAGATCATGTTTTTGCAGCAAACACTTTTTAATAAAATGTTCATAAAATAATGTAGATAGGCATATAGCATAATAACACTTTATATATATATATATATATATATATATATATATATATATATATATATATATATATATATATATATATATATATATATTATAGTGCTATGTGATCGAGCTGATAGAGAATGTGTCTATGTATGTATTCCCTAGTTATATACAAGCAATAAGGGGTAGCATGTGTACCTACTCGTTTAAATAAGTTCAATACACACAGAGTGAGACATCATCACGGATCTACCTACCAACTATTCGAATTAGGAAAATGCTATTCATGACACGTTTGTTATACATTACTACATCCACAAGATGCAAGTTGAGTTGTTAATCATAAATGAGCAATTATGAACAAAAGCAAAGCAACATAAATATATTTACACGTTATTACTCCATGTTTGCTCATTACTATTACACAATATTCAATACAGTATTACTAATACAATTTTGATACAATACAATTAATTAATTTAATAGAATATTCAGTAGTAGACTATCTATTTACATATAACCCTGAAGTATGGATGGGAAAGAACGATTTATTCCTTAACATTTAGGCTAACCCCTTAAACCAATCACGTTTAAACGGTTAACTGACATTTCTATTTTCATAATAAAATCCAAAATTAATAAATAGGCAACTGCATAACATTAATAAAAAATCATAACGATTTTAACGTCACGTATTCGATTGTTCTGCACTTGAAAATAATAATATAACGATACATATTTGAGGGCTGCGAGTGGGGGTTCAGCCTTTGTTGCCATCAACGACCCGCTTCTTTGCGCGTACCGTTCTTCCGCCATGACGATCCCTGGCATTTGCCAGCCACAATATTAAGATTTTTTCAATGTCATTGACTTGGGCAGTTTTGGAGTTGGCTCTCACAGCAACTAAAATAAAGTTAAAGATAAATTACAAAACTGTATCAAGTCACAGTCCAAGGCTTTAAATAATTTTGGTGGTTTTGTAGACCCATTTGCTAAAACTAAAGGATTCACGTCAATACAATAAAAATAATAGAGTATTAAAAAACGGCCTAGCTAGATTAGAGAACAATTATTTATTTTACCGTCAAATGGCAATTAATAACCACAATGGAGGGCAAAGTGTCAATAACCACCACAAAAAGGTTTCATCTGAGGGCAGTGGACATATGGCTATAAGGTGCTTTTTATGTTAGGTGCTGCTGTTTATTTTACAAAATAAAATTATGTAATTCTGAAGAGACAAGCTGAAAAGCGCTAGTATGCACTAAGCAGGGCGTGCAAGCGTGAGAAATATGATTAACACTTTTGGACAATTTGTTACAAAAATATAATAATTCATTGCTATTTTTATATTTTTATTATCGACCCACACCACCCACTCACAACGCTCTTCCTCCCCCCCCCCCCCCCCCCCAATATGGGTGAAGACCTAAATTGTAGTGTGTAGTAGACGGCCTGAACTGAAAGGGGGACGGGGGGGTCGGGGGTGTTTGGCCCCCGGAAAATGCATTTTTCAACGTCATTTTTGTGATAATCTGTGTGTTTTAGAGCAGTAGAATGAAAAAAATTGTCAGTTTGTTTTATAAAAGAATATCTCGTTTTGAAGTGACTCTGTGAATATATTGTCTTATTTTTACTTTGTTATATGTGCTTAAACTTTGTCTACACATTTTATTTATTCGTAAAAAAAACAAAAACAAAAATCAGAACACTAGAGGTTCATTGCAAAGCTTATCGTAGGTATTAACATGGGCGCCGCAAGGGGAAGCAAAAGGGCATTTGCCCCCCTTGGATTTGAGGAATTCAAAATTTTAACTGACTATACGATGCGCGCCAGATGCGCCATTTCATATAAATTATGTAAATAAAAAATAAGATAACTAAATAACAAATATTTTCTAGTTTATCCGTCCCGTCACGAAACTGTTATTTTAACGCGATCCGATGAAATTGTTATTTGTTGTGTATATTAATGAAAGAACCACTGACTTGACTGTTACGACCGGGGGCAATATGAGCACGCCACCCCCGGCCCCCGCACCACTCGTCACATGCTCACGGACTAGCCTCCTATCCTTTTATCAACATTTCTTATGTTTTTTTTTCTATACTTACATTGCATTATATATGCATTTTACTTTTTGTACCTATAGTCAATCACAGCCAGACGAGCCACGCTCTCAAATGATATTGTTCCTACGTGTTTATAATTGCTTTTCCTTGTGTTTTGTTCAACTTATATATAACAACTACGCAGGCATTCTATATTTGTGACTAGTCACAAGATATTGGTCCTACGTTTTGATGATTTCCGTCATGTAGTATAATTTTTAATTTATTTATACGAGCACATATTACCTGTTAGTACACACCAAAATGGAACATCAAACCCATTTCCTAATCAAACCAAATCCTTATTCAAACGGCGCGTTTGCAAAAGATTGAACTTAAGCGAATAGTTGTCGACTCTGGCTAGTTAAAATCCTGCCAGAAAAGATATATTTTGATAAGCAAAGTATGTGAGACGAAACCACAGCCGTAACTATTTTTTATACTACTAAATTATGTTAGATCCCTGTCTAGTCTAGATCATCGTATTAATCAATCAATGCATATTAATTTTAGATTGTATGCTTCCTTGTATGTATGTATTTTTATTTACCTATAACTAAGGTTATATTAAAAAAGGAAAATATTGAAGCAAAATGTAATACAATTATTATTAGTCGTAAATAAAATTCGATGTACATTCGTCCAACCAAATTAGTAATTTCCGATCGAATAGCTCAACTTCGGTCTTCAGCCTGATGTTAAAGTGAACGAAACCATGTTAGCAAAGCAACCCAAAAACACAACAGGATTTTGAAGATAATATTTGATAGCATCTTGAAAATATAAATATACGAACTTAGAAGAAACCTACCTTAGTATTCTTGATTTTCAGGAACAATTGCGTCTTCACGTGATTTTTATAATAATGAACTTGTCCATAACGAAGTTGAATCCTATTTTTCGTTTTAAAAACACGAGTTGTCAATATACCGTTGCCACTTGCCAGTCAGTTTTGTTCTTCTTTCCTTTCTTCCGACCACACACACTCACACACAAACACAGTCCACGACACGGATCAATATTCAATGGATTAAAAAAAAATCGCAATAAGATTATGATACTAATAAAGCCCTAACTTATTTTATTTTTTCACGAAAGAACATGATAGCTCACGTATAAGTAACGTCTAACACCCACGAAGTATAAACTTGTTGTGTAGTCCAGTCAGTGTTTTGGACTGTTTTGCTTACCACGGTGGGATTCCCACCCCACTCCGCCCGAATCTTATCACCACTATAGCGAGCGGCACCGTATTACAAAGCTTAGTAGGACTTGTAGCATAGATAATGAATGAACACGTTTTGTAATTTCTTATCGGTGGTGGTCGAATTAAGTACGGTTATCATCAGCTACATAAGCAATATCACAACACATAATAACAATACAAAGAGAGCCTTCTTCATAGTGCGGTATCCTTTGTCATTACAGTTTTCTTACAGTTTATAGGCACCAAAGTTACTTTTTAAACTGAGCTTTTTAAATTAACAATATGAATGTGCGTACGATGCATTGTAGGTTGTGCATACTGTAACTAGTCTCACGTTCTCGAATTGAATAGGACGTAAACAATACTTCCTTACAGTAGACGTATATTGAGAAGTTACTTTTTTACCTTATTTATTACCACTTCTATAATGTATATCATACTCATATTGTATAGATATGAGGTATAACAGTTGGCTATAATGTCAGGTGCATGATGTTGCTAAATTTGAAATTCAGCTTCAGCGACACATTTTTACAATAATACATGGAAACTTTGTAATCTTCAAATCGTTCATTGAATTCAATTAATTGGTTCGTTGTCTTATCTGTAAATGAAGAACCAATACAAATACAATAGATAGTTGCAGACGAGTGATTACCAGCTAGCCTATTTAAAATCCATTGATTCTATGTAACATCTGTCATTTTAAATATTTCTGGAAAACACTCAAAACAGGTATAAATCCCTCCCCCTATGCCGTTGTCATTACGAAACACAATTTTCACATAAACAGCATTATCATAATAGTATTCATAGTTTCATACTTACCTTATCTAAGAACTTCATTTACTTCATCTTCTCAATTCGATCATCAGTAAGTTTTTGATTATCACTGTGACGTATCGTAATACCATTCATAAAACGTTTTAACAATATTATTTGATGTAACGTACCATATCAAAACCATCGAAAGCCAAATCAGGAAAAAATAATAAACAATACATTTCTAGAAAGTATACTATCAACTACTAACCAGTAGTCCCCCTAACTACCAACAACTCCCATTTCTGTAACTACTTGGATTTATTAGAAATATAAAATGGGTTTTATTAATACATTTATTTACTTATTCATGGTTATGAAGGACTTTAACTTGTGAATGGAATTTTGAATGTGGTATAGAGCGAATAAATACTCGAATAAATCATTGGTATCTATCGTCAATCAAAAGATAAAGATAAAGAACAAAGAATTATATGGTTAACCCGGACGTACGTAACAAAAACATCTTTTCCAAATCTTGCCCTTTCTTCGCGGGATCCTATGTGGGTTATCCCATGTTTTTCCCGTACACGCGACGTCCCTTACCCTTCCCTCGCGCTTCCAGTGTAGGGCGTCCCGTGACTTTCCCATACACGGGACGCCCCTTATCATTCCCAAGCGCTTCCCGTACGGGACGTCCCGTGACTTTCCCAGACAGGGACATCCCTTAACATTCCCTCGCGCTTCCCGTGAGGGATATCCCGTGAGTTTCCCAGATGCGGGACGTCCCTAAGCCTTCCCTCGCAGGCCCTGACCGGCACATCCCAGATCTTCCCGTTTCCAGCAGTTAACCCGCACATCCCTTGACTTTCCCGCACGGGTCCCGCAGTATCATGTTTGTTGGGTGGTTCCATTGTACACATTAGATTAAGGGTTAGGTCAGATTGTTTAGATTAGTTCAGGAGGTTGGGGTAACAATTACGGAGATGAGATCGAAATGTGCGCGGTGATCAGATGTTCACGTACGGTAGGAAGTCAAGGGGTGGACCGAGGAGGTATTGGACTGCACAGATTGGCATGATTCGGACGAGGGACACCTTGTGACAATAATAGGCGACTGTACATCAATGTAACAACAACGACAACGACAACGACAACGACAACGACAACGACAACGACAACGACAACGACAACGACGACGACAACGACAACGACAACGACAACGACAACGACAACGACAACGACAACGACAACGACAACGACAACGACAACGACGATAATTTATGTACATTGTGGAACAAATGACATTAGTATGATACACAATGTTTGATAATGTTTAACACGCCTCTGTTCACAGATGTATACGAGTGATAGGGACTGTTGTTACGATATCGAGTATCGTGTGTGGCCTTGCCGCGCGGAGGTAGCACCCCCCCCCCCTCCTCACCCACCGCGCGGTCGTAGTAAGCGGCGTGTTTGTATTTAGGGTCGGCGCTACCGTGATTTGCATCGCCATCTATCGGCGGCCGGGCGAACCTCCTCGAGAAGTGACGTCACACATGGTGCTAGCCGAGCTGCGGCTAGTACCATGTGAGTCGGGGATGCATGGATGAGTGGAAGGGATGAGTGGAAGGGATGAGTGGAATGAATGAGTGGAATGGATGAGTGGAATTTGAAATAAGTGCGTGGGATGGATAAGTGGCAGTGGAAGGAATAGATGAGTGGAATTAATGGATGAGTGGATTGGATGAGAGGAATGGATGAGTGGAATTTGAAATAAGTGCGTGGGATGGATAAGTGGCAGTGGAAGGAATAGATGAGTGGAATTAATGGATGAGTGGAATGGATGAGTGCAATGATGAGTGGGATAGATAAGTGGCAGTGGAAGGAATAGATGAGTGGAATGGATGAGTGGAATGGATGAGAGAAATGGATTAGTATAATGGAATTGATTAGTCGAGTAGATGTTTGGAATTAATAAGGGGAATGGACTAGTGTAATTGCTGCGTGGAATGGATGAGTGGAATTGTTGAGTGAAATGGTTGAGTGAAATGGTCTAGTGGAATTGATGAGTGGAATTGTTGAGTAGAATGGTTGAGTGGAATGGTCTAGTGGAATTGATGAGTGGAATTGTTGAGTGGAATGGTTGAGTGGAATGGTCTAGTGGAATTGATGAGTGGAATTGTTGAGTGGAATGGTTGAGTGGAATTGATGCGTGGAATGGATGAGTGGAATTGTTGAGTGGAATGGTTGAGTGGAATGGTCTAGTGGAATTGATGAGTGGAATTGTTGAGTGGAATTGATGCGTGGAATGGATGAGTGGAATTGTTGAGTGGAATGGGTAATGGCGAATGTTGGAGTGGAATGAATGAGTTACTAAGTAACTACTACTATACTAAGTAACGTACCACCTCAATATGTACCAAACCTACCATATACCTTCTTAATGAGAGCTACTTTATGGAGGTTCATATAGCCTAATATCAGTACATGTGGTCATCAGAAATACATGATTACTGTATCAATAATGTTTTGTTTAGTTTGATCACTGTGTCCTTAACGACGTACTCGACAACTACGATCATACGACGTCCAGGAATGCTTGGAGGAAGTTAGGAACGAAAGGGGGGGGGGGGGGAATAGTTGTCTCACGGAACTCTGTGACGACGGCGTGGGTTGGCTCTCGGAGTTTTCCCCGAACTTCTCAGTTTAGACAGTTCCACCGAACCCAAACAGTAAACCACACGATTTATCTGCAGATCCGTGTGGAAAATTTACATTCCAAAATTTTAACAGGTCTTCGGGGAATTAATCGACGCTAACAAATTTATAACCACTCGGAACAGGTAAAAAAACAAATTTTCAAGTCTCTGTCTAGTCTTCAATCCCAAACAATTAAACAATTACTTTGAAATAATAATTATCATAACTCCATGACTATCTGGAGTAAACGAGAGTCTGTCAGTTGAGTAAGTGATCTTCACTGGTTAGGAGTAGCCAGGTTGTCAGGTAGTCAAGTAGTCAGGTAGTCAGGTAGTCAGGTAGTCAGGTAGTCAGGTAGTCAGGTAGTCAGGTAGTCAGGTAGTCAGGTAGTCAGGTAGTCAGAAGTCAGGTGGTCACATGTCGTAGCGCCGAGCCGCCACTGGTTAGGGGTAGTCGGGTAGTCAGGTAGTCAGGTGGTCACATGTCGTAGCGTCGAGCCGCCACTGGTTAGAGGTAGTCAGGTAGTCAGGAAGTCAGGTAGTCGTGTAGTCAGGTAGTCGGCAGTCAGGTAGTCAGGTCGCCAGGTAGTCAGGTAGTCGGGTAGTCAGGTAGTCGGGTAGTCAGGTAGTCAGGTAGTCAGGTAGCCAGGTAGCCAGGTAGTCAGGTGGTCACAAGTCGTCGCAATGATGAGAGCGCGTTAACCTGTACGGACGGGCTGAAGCGGCCGACCTTACAGGGAGTTCCCCAAGGCTGCCGCGTCGGACCGCTTTTTACTCTTTGACCGATATTTTATTAATTGCGGCGATAACGTGCAATACGGCGCGGGGATCATAACACTGGCACTTCCGGTATGTCACGGTGCATGACGGGAAGTATAGATTGTTCGTTATATAAGTTGTCTTGTCAATTTAGTTGTGTGGAGAATCGGACAAGAACTATAGTTTGTTTATTTCGCTGTTGGTTAACTCTTGGACTGCTACCTTATCGTGGTGGGCAGGTTTGAGTGCTTTGCTGATACTGTGAGCTATGACGGCGGAAGCGTATGCTTCTGGTAGGGCCACCCTAGCCGGACAGGTCGATGGGGAGGTCAGACGAAATGCAGTCCACGTCCTACCCTTTCTCTTTTCCTCCCTGCCCTCCTACTGGCCCATTTCCTCCAAACATCAACTTCATATTTCATCCACTCATCATCGCGATTAAAGTTGCAAAAGTATGGGACGTAGAACCCAAATAGCAACGAGACTTACGAGTGTAAATATTGGCAATACAACTTTTTTCGAGTTTTTTTTTTCGAGGGAATTTGAGAGTCTTGTTACATCTCACATTTCAATCATAATTGGGGAATGTCTGACGAAACAAACGAAAGAGTAAGAGGTGTTTAAAACGATCACGATTCACGATCATAATGTAATGTGTGTTGTGAAATTCCAAGATTATTGATTCATAAAATTGAGTGAATTCAGGATATTTAAGACCTTTAGATTATTACAGAAAAATAGAAGTATAGGCCTACATTATGATAAATTTAAAACTGAAAACAGATTCACATTTTAAAAATTATTAGACCGAACGGAATCTGAAATCGAGGCCGAAGTGGAACGTTATTTTGGTTTGTCTGTCTTCCTGGTTCTAAGTCCATCTGGACTCGATGTTTATGTCCAATAATCCAGCTAAACAGTGAACAGTAATGCAAGTAGTAGTTGTCGTCGCACAAAGTAGGTAATACAACTAAGTACATGGACTCAGTTGCGCGGTGAGCTTGACAGAACCAGAAGAGTTGCCAGTAGGAATAAGAACTATGTGACCGGCCGGGCTCCATACACTCAATACTGTGTTGCCATTTAAAACTATGCGCTGGTGCAAGCTTACACATGAGACATAGATGCCCTTCTTTCTTGCTTTCTTTCTTTCTTTCTTTCTTTCTTTCTTTCTTTCTTTCTTTCTTTCTTTCTTTCTTTCTTTCTTTCTTTCTTTCTTTGTTTCTTTCTTTCTTTCTTTCTTTCTTTGTTTCTTTCTTCCTTTCTTTCTTTCTTTCTTTCTTTCTTTCTTTCTTTCTTTCTTTCTTTCTTTCTTTCTTTCTTTCTTTCTTTCTTTCTTTCTTTCTTTCTTTCTTTCTTTCTTTCTTTCTTTCTTTCTTTCTTTCTTTCTTTCTTTCTTTCTTTCTTTCTTTCTTTCTTTCTTTCTTTCTTTCTTTCTTTCTTTCTTTCTTTCTTTCTTTCTTTCTTTCTTTCTTTCTTTCTTTCTTTCTTTCTTTCTTTCTTTCTTTCTTTCTTTCTTTCTTTCTTTCTTTCTTTCTTTCTCTCTTTCTTTCTTTCAAGCTTTCTTTCTTTCTTTCTTTCTTTCTTTCTTTCTTACTTTCTTTCTTTCCTTCTTTCTTTCTTTCTTTCTTTTGACGTTCACATACAAGTTACATTCATTCTCACGCGTCGTATGTATGAGACAGTTTAGCGTCAATTTTGTGTAAATATTGTTATTTTATTAAATTTCAATTAACACAATTTATATCCAATTAATATCTATTGTTCTTTTTCTCATTTTGTTAGTAGTTTGTTTTGTTGTTGGGTTACTTTGCCACTCTATTTTGTTTAGTGTTTTCCTTGTTGTTTCAGGTATATTAATGTATATTTCTATTTTAAGTCCTCTTTTGTAAATCAGAATTATAACTGACAAGTATAGAATAAATAAGTAAATGAAATAAACATGTTGGAAACGATGCACGGAACTGCTGACTGAGATCAGACATATTATGAGTAGAGAAGAACGCCTAAACATTTCATATAACAAAATTTGAATGAGGCGTGGCTATAGATATTGTCAAGACCTCCAGATATTCTCATAAAAGGACGACGAGTGTGTTTGGCATAATATACCGAATTTGATCCAAACGTAATATAATACTATTAAACCCATTTTTAGAATTCTAGACCTTGATAATCTATAGCCCAGCATTTTACAAAATTTTGATATGGAATGTTACTTAAAAAATATAATATAAAAACTTAATTTCTTATGCTTTTTAATCTATATGTGTAGAAAAATGGGTTTTCGTTCAGTAAAGCTCTGATGAAAACAAAGAAATTGGTGGTGTATGAACATATATCATATTCAATAATGTGCATATTATGTATCGGTAACGTACACGTGTGATATTTTAGCTATGCATATTTATTATGTTAATTTTTTATAAAAGTTATGCCGGTGGAAGCGTATGCTTCTGGTAGGGCCACCATAGCCGGACAGGTCGAGGAGGAGAAGCCAGACGAAATGCGCTGCGTTGTACATGACTTTGGAGCTGTGATAGCAACGGGGTAAATTTTTAATTTCTGGATTCCACAAGTGGTTCGACAATAAATGTTCATTAAATTATTCTATTATTTGTCCTTCTTTGTAAATCAGTAAATCAGTGACCATTGTAAATGATTTCAGTGTGGGCTATAAAACTATTAATTAATTATTTATTTTATGTCTATTCAAAAATAGACATAAAATAAATAAATAATTAATAGTTTTATGGCGCCCCCACTGAAAATCATTTCTTAGGAACTGAGTGCTCACTATATATACGCACATGTGTGGTGTTGTGCCGCGAGCGCTGTAAAGGGGGGGCTGCCCCCCCGCACACGCTGTCAACAATGTGTGCGACTCGTCCGTCGCGCGGTTATGGGACGGAGCTCGGAGCAGCCCGGTCGCCCGTTTAGGAGAGGCAGGTGACCTTATAAGCCAAACAATGCCCGTCTCTCGTCACGTCTCCTTGTAGACCGTGGAACTTGTCTGCAGGACTTAGGTTCACAACAGTCGTCACTGAGGGCACCGCTAGGCACACAGCACTCGGCCTAGAGACTCTGGCACTAGCCTAGCGATCCTAGACACGCTGGCACTAGCCTAGCAATCCTAGATCTCTCGTCATGTCTCCTTGTAGATCGTGGAACTTGTCTGCAGGACTTAGGTTCACAACAGTCGTCACTGAGGGCACCGCTAGGCTCACAGCACTCGGCCTAGAGACTCTGGTACTAGCCTAGCTAGCCTAGACACCCTGGTACTAGCCTAGCTAGCCTAGACACGCTGGCACTAGCCTAGCTAGCCTAGGTCTCTCGTCATGTCTCCTTGTAGACCGTGGAACTTGTCTGGAGGACTTAGGTTCACAACAGTCGTCACTGAGGGCACCGCTAGGCTCACAGCACTCGGCCTAGAGACTCTGGCACTAGCCTAGCGATCCTAGACACGCTGGTACCAGCCTAGCGATCCTAGGTCTCTCATCATGTCTCCTTGTAGACCGTGGAACTTGTCTGGAGGACTTAGGTTCACAACAGTCGTCACTGAGGGCACCGCTAGGCTCACAGCACTCGGCCTAGAGACTCTGGCACTAGCCTAGCTAGCCTAGACACGCTGGTACTAGCCTAGCTAGCCTAGGTCTCTCGTCACGTCTCCTTGTAGACCGTGGAACTTGTCTGCAGGACTTAGGTTCACAACAGTCGTCACTAAGGGGACCGCTAGGCTCACAGCACTCGGCCTAGAGACTCTGGCACTAGCCTAGCGATCCTAGACACGCTGGCACTAGCCTAGCAAGCCTAGGTCTCTCGTCACGTCTCCTTGTAGACCGTGGAACTTGTCTGCAGGACTTAGGTTCACAACAGTCGTCACTGAGGGCACCGCTAGGCTCACAGCACTCGGCCTAGAGACTCTGGCACTAGCCTAGCGATCCTAGACACGCTGGTACTAGCCTAGCAATGTCTCCTTGTAGACCGTGGAACTTGTCTGCAGGAATTAGGTTCACAACAGTCGTCACTGAGGGCACCGCTAGGCTCACAGCACTCGGCCTAGAGACTCTGGTACTAGCCTAGCGATCCTAGACACGCTGGTACTAGCCTAGCAATCCTAGGTCTCTCGTCATGTCTCCTTGTAGACCGTGGAACTTGTCTGCAGGACTTAGGTTCACAACAGTCGTCACTGAGGGCACCGCTAGGCTCACAGTACTCGGCCTAGAGACTCTGGCACTAGCCTAGCGATCCTAGACACACTGGTACTAGCCTAGCAATCATGGGTCTCTCGTCATGTCTCCTTGTAGAACGTGGAACTTGTCTGCAGGACTTAGGTTCACAACAGTCGTCACTGAGGGCACTACTAGGCTCACAGCACTCGGGCTAGAGACTCTGGTACTAGCCTAGCTAGCCTAGACACGCTGGTACTAGCCTAGCAATCCTAGGTCTCTTGTCACGTCTCCTTGTAGATCATGGAACCCGTCTGGAGGACTTAGGTTCACAACAGTCGTCACTGAGGGCACCGCTAGGCTCACAGCACTCGGCCTAGGCAAGCAAGTACTAGCCCTAACAAGCCTAGACTAGCAGAACTAGCCTAGTAATCGTAGACACGCTGGTACTAGCCTAGTTATCCTAGACATGGACATTATAACAAGCCTAGACAAGCAAGTACTAGCTTGGCAATCCTGTAAATATGGGCACTATAACAAGCCTAGGCAAGCAAGTACTAGCCTAGTAATCCTAGACACGCAAGTACTAGCCTAATAATCCTAGACATATGAGCACTATAACAAGCCTAGGCAAGCAAGTACTAGCCTAGGAATTTTAGACACATGGGCACTACTCTAGGTAGCGATTTTCACTTTTTCGAAATGCATCTAGTATTATTAAGATGATTTTAAAAAAAAAATTGTGTCTGTGTTTGAGTATTGGCTTCACAAATTACAGGCCTCAATCTCGCCACATATAAAACACTAAAAGACGATATTCAATTCAATTCTCTCTCTCTCTTGCTCTCCCTCTCTTCCTCCCTCCCTGCCTCTCTCCCCGTCTTCCATCATCCCTCTCGAATGTCACCGGTTTTTGCTCTCGCCTGTCTGGGCTGAGTTTGAAACGCGTCGAATATGCAAAATGGCGACCCCACCGTTTCGTCTTGTTGTTTTCTCGCCTCCACTCTAGGCTGCAAGACTGTTGACATTCCTAGCGCTAATATTTCAACACTTCTTCTTCTTCTTCTTATGGTGGCAGACGAGCTCAGTCGTCCATGAAAAGACACCCTTCAGTTTTTCTCTTGACGAGTGAACTTCGAGGCTGGCTGACAGGGGGTTCCCAGTCCAGAGAAGTAATGCACAAACTTCGCTATAGTCTTTTACGAAAACGTTGAGTTGGTTACATCAAAGTTGTGTTGTGTTCTGCAGTCAATGCTTTCTAGATGTCGTCTACATTGATTAGTTTATTATTCGTTTAACTTCAACTACATACGTCACATTTCATTGTCGTTTACCCAGTGATTCTCATAATTTGATTGGACTTACCACGAGTTCAAATCTCGGTCCGGTGCCGGTGGTAGTCACACTATAAAAACCGCGCAAAATTCGCGTTTTTCGTGATATCTTGAGTACAAAAAGTGATAAATACACGATTTGTGGTTTCTAAGAACTAAAATACTAAGCTCAAAAAGTTTCAGACATTTTTATCGTTTGAGTAACTAATAGCATAGATAAGGGATTGTGTGTGCTAATAGGTACCATTTTCAAAATTTATCTAGGAAACTTCAACAATACCAATTAAAACTAGTAGTTATCAAACGTTATGCCGAAGTTCGTTTTTCATTGTTGTGCAGATTGTCGTCATTGAAGATTTAGAGGACCATGATAAATTTTGTCTAAGGGTCCTAGATCAATAATAAAAATGGTCTACAAATAATTTTAATTACCAATAATGACCTTAAGTAATGATACAAATATAAAAAAATCTAGTTGTTAGGTTGTTAGTTTGTTAGTTTGTTCGTTTGTGCACGGCTGTTTGATTTGTCAGCATGTGACTAGATATGTTGAGCGAACTTTACCTACTCATACAACAAAACGCAAGTCCTCTATTCTCAGAGCATTGGTGACAATATTATCCCATTATGATGATTATTATACGATTTATCGCAGGTTGGCGACTCTGCAGCTTTACGGCTATGGCAAAGGCAACACATTAACATTAATGTTTCTGTTCTCGAGTGTTCTGGAGAGAGAGAGAGAAAGAGAGAGAGAGAGAGAGAGAGAGAGAGAGAGAGAGAGAGAGAGAGAGAGAGAGAGAGAGAGAGAGAGAGAGAGAGAGAGTAGCTCGTAACTCTGCCAAGCTTTATGGCCAAACTTATATGTAACTCAATCATGTATAGTTCTGCTCGGTACTAAAGCGGGGTTATCATCCCTTAGTAGACATGGCCGGGGTTTGATGGACGCATTGACGCACATTTACACACGATTATTTTATTTATATATTATATTCAATTCATATTACTGGTTAGCAGCGGAGGAGAGAAAACATAATTATCCAATGATTTTAATTAATAATTTTTCGTAAAAATACCCGTTATAGGGTGCACACCAGCTTTACCTGATGTGCCCCTCTTCAGGTGACTACCTACGTACGATCAGGTGTATGGATAGTTGGGAAGGAATGTCCGAGGGCTGATAGTTTGACTCAATCCCAGAATTCGCCTTTACGACTGAGTAAAACCTTCAGTCAGGATTGCAAGTGGCGGGAATCGAACCGCGAATTTGAGTCTCGCGTCTTACCAATGAGCCATATATGCTTTTGTATGGGATGGTTTCTTGCAGCAAACTTGTAATTAAACGTTTTTGAATATTGTTTGTGAAACTTAGAGTGGTAATTTTCTTCGGATCAGCAGGAGAGTATAGTAAACAGTGTGTTCATTTGATTTACCTACACCTCTTGTACTATTTTCATGTAACTAATGTTGTTCACAATGTTACGTCGTCATCACAGGCTTTTTATAAATAAAAGTGCGGTAAAGATAATAAATCAAGCTTTGTAGCTTAATCAAAATTCGACTATTTTTAAGCCTCAGTGATCAGTCTTCGCACGGAAGCAACCGGTTAAAACCGTTCGGCAGTATGAGTTTTACAGATGTATTGTCGTCCACTATAGTTACTCTAAAACTATTAAAAGAAGTATTATAAATATTAACCTAGTTAGCCTATACAAGAATGTCATATCTACGTATGGGATTAAGCACATTTGTGACTAATCTGTTCAAAAATAATATACCCACTTTTGAACAGGTTCTTAGTAATATTTATTTGTTTGGCAAAAGTAATTTAATTGCTTAATTTAAAAATGTGTATATTATTTCTTAACAGGTTTGTCACTAATGTTGTTACACTTGTACGTAGATGTGACATTCCTGCACACGTAGCTAAATTTTTATAATAATCCCACCAATAGTTTAAGAGTAATCAGTGTAAACTGCTGCCGACTCACCCCTAGCGTTTGGCCTTGCAGCTTATACGAAGGCCAAGGGGCCCCCGCCTGCCCGGATAACGCCGTCTGAGCCGGGGATGGCGCCGGGGGGGAGGGGAGGGGGAAGGGGGGGGGGGGCGTCGAGACGCTCTAAACCTCGGTGGCGCCGGCCGGGGGCATTGTGCTGAGCGCGGGCGCCTTGGTAAATATTATGGGAGGTGATACTGTGAGTAGTCTGTGCGCTTTCACCCCCTCTCTACTACAAGACTCCGTTTAGATGCTCACTGTACCATAACCATCGGGTTTTGTTGGTTTTCAATTAAAATACATTTGTTTAGATCATTTTCGTTTTTGTGGATCAAATAATTTTTGTAACTTTTTTTTAGATACACTTATATAAATCGCTATAGTTTTTAATATAGATAATATAAATTATGCACTTTATTACATTTTGTTATAAAGGTGTTTAAAATTCAAGTGACAAGTTTTTAATAATATTGTTGATAGAAAAAGTTAATAAACAAGTTTTTCGTTTTAGATGAGATAAATAAAATTATCTGCATTGTAAAATTTTGTTACTTTAGATAAATATTTACATTTTGTTTCAACTTGAAAGAAATCCAACACATTGTTTTACATTGCTGTGTTTGGTGATTGGATAGCATTGATGTTTTGTATTTAAAAATAAAAATTAATACTAATAAAATAAATTTGACGCTCATTTTTTATAGAATAGTAAAATTCTCATATAATGAACACATCTTGGTTTATTTAATTGTGTTTATTATTGTTGTTGTTGTAAGTTGTCTCTGATAATATTAATGTTGTAAATATTATTGCCCCCCCTCTCTCCTTACGGACACCCACACATCCTACAATAGGTGTGACCGTGTCAAACGGTAGAAGGTAGTCTATGATATCTTGAGAAAGCTTTAAGATATTGAAAACGTGTGGTTTTGTATTAGCTAAACAATGGTTTTAAAAAATAAAACTGTTATCTTTACGATACCTACATTAATTACTAAATTAATTCATCAATTATTATTAAATATTATTAATTATAGATACAACAATCGTAACAATTACAATTTTTGAAAGTTTTTTAAATTCATTGTTTAGCTGAACCAAAACGCTCTTTCAATATCTTGAATATCAATAAAAAAATACCTTTCATATGCGGGGTTCAATAATAACTTGCTACCAATGACCGATAATCACTTAACCTACCGTTCTTACTCAATTGATACGTGTTGTTAGCGTCTTAGATTTTAGATACTAAACATTTATTTTCAAAACTGCTACAAAATGGTAATTTTACAAAAAAATAAGGTGTTCTCATTCATATTTAGATTTAGTTAAGAATGCATTCTAACCTTTTGACTTTTGAGTAGTTACAATTGAAGTGAAGTGTGAAATTTCTGCACATAATTTTCCATTACACAGAAGTGCAAGAAAGTCCCTCATATTCAGGGTTTCGATGAAAAGAAAAACATAGATGATACAAAATGCTAAAGAAATAATTAATGTTAAATGTAGAGAAAATCAGTGCTAAAAACTTATCTCTCGTTGTTATCACTAACGTAAGTTATTATTAGTCATAAAAAATGTAATCATCATTCACTGTTATAAAAATGTATTTAGTATTACTGTAAATTATAAATGACATTATTAATTTAAAAAAAAAGAGGGAATACCTCGAGGCAGATGAAACAATGCTCCAGTGTCCAAACCAACCAGTATATCTTTTTAGTATCTTTGGTCCAAGCAATGTTTGGTGAGCAAATGTTTCTCTATGTTGTGACTGCAAGCGCAGCACATTGTAGGTGTTGCTGGGCTCGTCAACAACTTAATTCCGAATTCTTGCATTTCCTCCCTTTCATAGGGGTGAGAGTGTGAGGCGTGCTAGTGTGGCTCCCACAGGGCTTAGCACCATTGTGTTCACAGCACTAATACACCCTGAGAACCCTTGAGTTCACACGGCTTTATATACGATTGGAATGCTTTATGAATGTGGGTGGGTGGTGGTGAATATACCTCTAACTGGATAGAGAAGGTGGTTTTGGAACTGGAATATTAAATTAGCTTTATCGTAACAATTGTAATCTCTTGTTGATGATCGTTTAAGGTGCAACCGGAGCAAATATAAACATCAACATAATATTATAGAGAGTGGAGCCTGAAGAAGCTCTATCATCGAAAACAAATTGAACATTTTTTTGGGCGGCGTATTAAAATAATAATTATAATAATTAATAATGATAACAATAATAATAATAATAATAATAATAATAATAATAATAATAATAATAATAATAATAATAATAATAATAATAATAATAATAATAATAATAATAATAATAATAATAATAATAATAATAATAATAATATATTTTTTTTATTGCATAATTACAGGTTTACATTTTTCCAAGAAACAAAACCAATTCGTTGACCACAAAGCCATACAAGTGGCTTGTCTGTGGATAGTACACAAAAAGAAAGTTATGGATCGGATAGACATATCTAAAGTTTGAAACACTGGTAGCTACTGTACAAACAAAATAAACCCAAAAAAGAAAAATATTATAGTATTATTAAAAATTCTAGTATTATATTATTGTATTATGGAATAATAATAATAATAATAATAATAATAATAATAATAATAATAATAATAATAATAATAATAATTATTATTATAATAATAATAATAATAATAATAATAATAATAATAATAATAATAATTATAATAATAATAATAATAATAATAATAATAATAATAATAATAATAATAATAATAATAATAATAATAAAAATAATAATAATAATAATAATAATAATAATGACTATGTGTTTCAGTGTGTGTCCTCGTCCACCCTGCGCCTCTCGATTTACGAACACATCCCTAGAGTCGAAACGAAGATAACTTTTCGAACAGTTTTGAATTCTACTGCCTCTAATTTGTGGAACAACTTTCAGATAACATTAGTAACGGACAATGTCAACTTTTAACTTCCCCGCGGAACTTTTCCGTTTTGTCAAATGCTTTATGTTTGAAGAAGACGACAAAGTCCAAAGTTCGGCTCGGTCTGTCTAGTTCCATTTTCAACCGCGCTAATTCAATCCCCGAGAGCGCTGTCATCTGGAACGCTGGTTTAAGAAAAACAAACTTTATGTACCGATTGATTTGATGGAAGAGGTTTTCGAACGGCTGTCGATGATTGAGTTACGAACAACTGCAAGTCAGCGCTTCGTATGTGCGAGTAGCTTCATGCAGGCGACACCGGGAGCGCTGAAACCACTGTGCGTATACAAGGTTGTGCATGCGATGTGAGTGCGGGCCGGCGAGGTCTACTTGCGTTGACACGATTGGTATTCATTTTTGTTCGTGAAGCTGTCCACACGTAACAAGTCGCACACCGACTTGATCCTAACCTAACACCCCTTTCTCGCACGTTGTTTCAACGAAACGTATCATATTCCTAGCAGTGGTGTAGTGCCAGATTTACCAGTACGTATACGCTTCAGTGGGAAGCTGGAGAGACACATCTTTCCAGACAAAAGAAGATGGGGGGATTGGGGGGCAGAGCCCCCCAACAATGGCGCCGCAGGCGATTTAGAAAAAACAGGCTTTTTAGAGTGTGTTTTGAGCGTTTTAGATACCAATACCGGACTGAATGCAATCCCGAAATACTGCAGTTTTTGTAGTGCAAAACCAGAAAATCCCCCAAAATAATTGGAACACTGACGAGAATTGTTCAGGAATACGTTTTGGGGCTTGGGAAGTGGTTTGGCGACACACACGCCGCCCGTGGCCCGTATATAGGTTTATCTGTTGATACTTGGCTGTTGATAATTGACACCGCAATATTTTTGCCGAGCGAGACAATTGTATCCCACTTGGTGTATTGGCGGGACGCGGGACTTAAAATTGAATATCGGGACTCCCAGATCCAGGGGTGGTCTTAGAGGAATTGAGGCTTTGTGCCAATTAAAAACCAGTGCCAGAGAGCACAATTTTACCAATGGAGAAAAGCTGACAATCGTGAATAATGTGTCCGTCATTCGAGGCATGTTACGACCGTATCATTGCGTATCACTCGTATCATTACCAAAACCAGTGTGTATACGAAAGTTTTTTAGCCGGAGCAGTGTGTATACGGCGTATACGCCCGTATACGCACCACTACACCACTGATTCCTAGTGTTATTTAATGTATTCGTAAAGAGGGTGTTCCGCTTTGTAAATTGCACAGGTCTTATTGGTCACACCCGCTGTGTTTGAGGTTTCAGATATCCAGTTACTCTGTAATCACTAATCGACATGTTTTCAGTAGATGGTCGGAACTAGAAAAGTGGTTACTATTAGACGTCGGTTATTTCGTCAGCATTGGAAGCTAGTTATGCTGGGGAAACTTTAGCCGAGGAACAAGATATCCAAAATAACGTCCCTAATGTGGCTGCCCCTACATCTCCCTCGAATACTTCCCCTCCCTCTACAAGTGAACCCCCGTGAACCGTCTGAGGGGGACGCGCAGTGTGTGACGTCACGCGGTCCACGAGACTACAACCCCACGTCGTATAAAATGCCCCACCCCGGGCTCGAGCTCGCGAGCGACACAATTTCTTCTCGAAGAGGAATATAAATCCAACAACTCGAGTGTCTAGACCGATGGGGACAAAAACTCGCCAATATATCCTGAATACGAGAGACTCTCACGGATATGTATCATGTTTTACGACTTGATAAGGAGGAAAACAAAGTTTATGAACTGTTTGACTTGATTGAGTGCTCGTTACCTGAGACTGGGGGGTGTTTACGATGCTCGGCAGTAAAACCTGCGACGCTTCTTCTTCTTCTCCTTCTTCTTCTTCGTCTTCTTCTTCTTCTTCTTGTTGCCGAGGACCATAACTCTGTCTCGTCGGTATCGGATCACTGCCTCGGGGGTTGTAAAGCAAGTCGGCGTCGCGATGAGAGGGGTCGTTGTACGGCGGGTCGACAGCTTTTAGGGGTGGCTCGCGCGATAGAGACCTTGACTTAGCGGCGGGAAGCGAGGAACTATCATGCAACGAGGCTCAGCGCGACGAGGTGTTGTACGGCGGGTCGACAGCTTTTAGGGGTAGCTCGTGCGATAGAGACCTTGACTTAGGTGGCAGCGGCGGGAAGCGAGGAACTATCATGCAACGAGGCTCAGCGCGACGAGGTGTTGTACGGCGGGTCGACAGCTTTTAGGGGTGGCTCGCGCGATAGAGACCTTGACTTAGGTGGCAGCGGCGGGAAGCGAGGAACTATCATGCAACGAGGCTCAGCGCGACGAGGTGTTGTACGGCGGGTCGACAGCTTTTAGGGGTGGCTCGCGCGATAGAGACCTTGACTTAGGTGGCAGCGGCGGGAAGCGAGGAACTATCATGCAACGAGGCTCAGCGCGACGAGGTGTTGTACGGCGGGTCGACAGCTTTTAGGGGTGGCTCGCGCGATAGAGACCTTGACTTAGGTGGCAGCGGCGGGAAGCGAGGAACTATCATGCAACGAGGCTCAGCGCGACGAGGTGTTGTACGGCGGGTCGACAGCTTTTAGGGGTAGCTCGTGCGATAGAGACCTTGACTTAGGTGGCAGCGGCGGGAAGCGAGGAACTATCATGCAACGAGGCTCAGCGCGACGAGGTGTTGTACGGCGGGTCGACAGCTTTTAGGGGTGGCTCGCGCGATAGAGACCTTGACTTAGCGGCGGGAAGCGAGGAACTATCATGCAACGAGGCTCAGTGCGACGAGGTGTTGTACGGCGGGTCGACAGCTTTTAGGGGTAGCTCGTGCGATAGAGACCTTGACTTAGGTGGCAGCGGCGGGAAGCGAGGAACCATCATGCAACGAGGCTCAGCGCGACGAGGTGTTGTACGGCGGGTCGACAGCTTTTAGGGGTAGCTCGTGCGATAGAGACCTTGACTTAGGTGGCAGCGGCGGGAAGCGAGGAACTATCATGCAACGAGGCTCAGCGCGACGAGGTGTTGTACGGCGGGTCGACAGCTTTTAGGGGTGGCTCGCGCGATAGAGACCTTGACTTAGGTGGCAGCGGCGGGAAGCGAGGAACTATCATGCAACGAGGCTCAGCGCGACGAGGTGTTGTACGGCGGGTCGCCAGCTTTTAGGGGTGGCTCGCGCGATAGAGACCTTGACTTAGGTGGCAGCGGCGGGAAGCGAGGAACTATCATGCAACGAGGCTCAGCGCGACGAGGTGTTGTACGGCGGGTCGACAGCTTTTAGGGGTGGCTCGCGCGATAGAGACCTTGACTTAGGTGGCAGCGGCGGGAAGCGAGGAACTATCATGCAACGAGGCTCAGCGCGACGAGGTGTTGTACGGCGGGTCGACAGCTTTTAGGGGTAGCTCGTGCGATAGAGACCTTGACTTAGGTGGCAGCGGCGGGAAGCGAGGAACTATCATGCAACGAGGCTCAGCGCGACGAGGTGTTGTACGGCGGGTCGACAGCTTTTAGGGGTGGCTCGCGCGATAGAGACCTTGACTTAGCGGCGGGAAGCGAGGAACTATCATGCAACGAGGCTCAGTGCGACGAGGTGTTGTACGGCGGGTCGACAGCTTTTAGGGGTAGCTCGTGCGATAGAGACCTTGACTTAGGTGGCAGCGGCGGGAAGCGAGGAACTATCATGCAACGAGGCTCAGCGCGACGAGGTGTTGTACGGCGGGTCGACAGCTTTTAGGGGTGGCTCGCGCGATAGAGACCTTGACTTAGCGGCGGGAAGCGAGGAACTATCATGCAACGAGGCTCAGTGCGACGAGGTGTTGTACGGCGGGTCGACAGCTTTTAGGGGTGGCTCACGCGATAGAGACCTTGACTTAGCGGCGGGAAGCGAGGAACTATCATGCAACGAGGCTCAGTGCGATGAGGTGTTGTACGGCGGGTCGACAGCTTTTAGGGGTGGCTCGCGCGATAGAGACCTTGACTTAGGTAGCAGCGGCGGGAAGCGAGGAACTGTCATGCAACGAGGCTCAGCGCGACGAGGTGTTGTACGGCGGGTCGACAGCTTTTAGGGGTGGCTCGCGCGATAGAGACCTTGACTTAGGTGGCAGCGGCGGGAAGCGAGGTACCATCATGCAACGAGGCTCAGCGCGACGAGGTGTTGTACGGCGGGTCGACAGCTTTTAGGGGTGGCTCGCGCGATAGACCTTGACAGCGGCGGGAAGCGAGGGACTGTCATGCAACGAGGCTCAGCGCGACGAGGTGTTGTACGGCGGGTCGACAGCTTTTAGGGGTGGCTCGCGCGATAGAGACCTTGACCTAGCGGCGGGAAGCGAGGAACTATCATGCAACGAGGCTCAGCGCGACGAGGTGTTGTACGGCGGGAAGCGAGGAACTATCATGCAACGAGGCTCAGCGCGACGAGGTGTTGTACGGTGGGTCGACAGCTTGTAGGGGTGGCTCGCGCGATAGAGACCTTGACTTAGGTGGCAGCGGCGGGAAGCGAGGAACCATCATGCAACGAGGCTCAGCGCGACGAGGTGTTGTACGGCGGGTCGACAGCTTTTAGGGGTGGCTCGCGTGATAGAGACCTTGACTTAGGTGGCAGCGGCGGGAAGCGAGGAACCATCATGCAACGAGGCTCAGCGCGACGAGGTGTTGTACGGCGGGTCGACAGCTTTTAGGGGTGGCTCGCGCGATAGAGACCTTGACTTAGGTGGCAGCGGCGGGAAGCGAGGAACCATCATGCAACGGGGCTCAGCGCGACGAGGTGTTGTACGGTGGGTCGACAGCTTTTAGGGGTGGCTCGCGCGATAGAGACCTTGACTTAGGTGGCAGCGGCGGGAAGCGAGGAACCATCATGCAACGAGGCTCAGCGCGACGAGGTGTTGTACGGCGGGTCGACAGCTTTTAGGGGTGGCTCGAGCGATAGAGACCTTGACTTAGGTGGCAGCGGCGGGAAGCGAGGAACCATCATGCAACGAGGCTCAGCGCGACGAGGTGTTGTACGGCGGGAAGCGAGGAACTATCATGCAACGAGGCTCAGTGCGACGAGGTGTTGTACGGTGGGTCGACAGCTTGTAGGGGTGGCTCGCGCGATAGAGACCTTGACTTAGCGGCGGGAAGCGAGGAACTATCATGCAACGAGGCTCAGCGCGACGAGGTGTTGTACGGCGGGTCGACAGCTTTTAGGGGTGGCTCGCGCGATAGAGACCTTGACTTAGGTGGCAGCGGCGGGAAGCGAGGAACTATCATGCAACGAGGCTCAGTGCGACGAGGTGTTGTACGGCGGGTCGACAGCTGTTAGGGGTGGATAGACCTTGACTTAGGTGGCAGCGGCGGGAAGCGAAGAACTATCATGCAACGAGACTCAGCGCGACGAGGTGTTGTACGGCGGGTCGACAGCTTTTAGGGGTGGCTCGCGCGATAGAGACCTTGACTTAGGTGGCAGCGGCGGGAAGCGAGGAACCATCATGCAACGAGGCTCAGTGCGACGAGGTGTTGTACGGCGGGTCGACAGCTGTTAGGGGTGGATAGACCTTGACTTAGGTGGCAGCGGCGGGAAGCGAAGAACTATCATGCAACGAGACTCAGCGCGACGAGGTGTTGTACGGCGGGTCGACAGCTTTTAGGGGTGGCTCGAGCGATAGAGACCTTGACTTAGGTGGCAGCGGCGGGAAGCGAAGAACTATCATGCAACGAGACTCAGCGCGACGAGGTGTTGTACGGCGGGTCGACAGCTTTTAGGGGTGGCTCGCGCGATAGAGACCTTGACTTAGGTGGCAGCGGCGGGAAGCGAGAAACTATCATGCAACGAGGCTTAGCGCGACGAGGTGTTGTACGGCGGGTCGACAGCTTTTAGGGGTGGCTCGCACGATAGAGACCTTGATTTAGCGGCGGGAAGCGAGGAACTATCATGCAACGAGGCTCAGCGCGACGAGGTGTAGTAGCGGGTCGACAGCTTTTAGGGGTGGCTCGCGCGATAGACCTTGACTTAGCGGCGGGAAGCGAGGAACTATCATGCAACGAGGCTCAGCGCGACGAGGTGTTGTACGGCGGGTCGACAGCTTTTAGGGGTGGCTCGCGCGATAGAGACCTTGACTTAGGTGGCAGCGGCGGGAAGCGAGGAACCATCATGAAACGAGGCTCAGTGCGACGACTCTTGTTCACAACAGAATACTTGGGGCTAGAATCATTGGCTGCGAAACATGAATCTAGGGAGACAGACCTAATGAATGTGAATATATGTATGCATCCTATAAAAAGCAAATGTAGGCTTTGTTTGTGTGGCTCGTTGGTCTAGTGGGTTTATTCTCGCATCCAACATATCTAGCCCCAACGTAGGTATTCGTATACCGACCTCAGTACCTTATTTACTGCCCCTTTTATGCGCGCTTATTCCACGAATATCAACAATATCCTGGCGTTCTTGCACACATTTGTAAATGCAGTCTTTCGCCGAGTATAGATGGTGCACAAGCCTAATTAACCACGCCCACCGTTCCAGGTAACCAACGAAATGTCGTAAATGATCCATAATCCTGTTTCAATAAGATGGTAGGAACTTGAGAAGTAGAAAATTAGGTTGGTAGTGACGGTGGACCTACTGACAGGTGAATACGTTGGACCAGCTTTACATATTATATAGACTACTTACTTAAGCTTACAGATGCTTTCGTCACAAGCGAGGCACTCGTTACCAACCAGCGAACTGCCCGAGACAATCCTGCGCAAATACCGATCGCTGATTGGCTGCGAGCAACTCGCCTGTGAGTGTGACAAAAGCATCCGTAAGGTAGTCTTGGCAAAACGATTGGTATCGTAGTGGTTTTAAACGTGTGTCACTATTGTGATTATCACCAACTAATTGTTGAACCCATGTTTGGCGGTAGGTTTGAATCTCAGTCGGTATGCGGATACAGACCACTCAAAATCGACAAGATGCATTCTGGTGGCAAGAAAATAAACGATTTTGAGGAGGAGTTTAGCTGTCGATCGTTCATTGTTGTTTTATTGTTAAATTATCAATTGCGCAGAGCAGAATAAGGAGGTTGCTTAGCAGCGCTATCTATTTGTTCAAGTCAGCGCAGTTGGCTGCGGTCGATTAGGCGTTCCAGGTTCGAATCCTGGCTTGGGCATGGATGTCACGAGGCGGTTTTTTATCTTCATAGTCACCCACATATCGTCTCGATCAACATCATTGCAAACATATGAGACGTTAAAAGTTTTAAAACGCTTTTTTAGGATAGTGGTATATATTTATCACCTTTCTCCCAATCCTATAACCATATATCTATAAGTTTTTCATGCTTTCATCCAGGTAAAACACTGGTTTGGAGTGTAAAGAAGAAGTAGATGTTTTCCTAGAAAAGACTCAAAAGAGTGATTTAAATTTTAAAGTATTTTTAGAAGGAAATGAAAAAACAATTTGTATAGAAAAACACAAATTATGCGAATTTCTGGGGTGACCCGGAAATTTCATTTGATTAGTTTAAGATCGTTTTTCATTGTAAAAAATATGTGCAAAAAATAGAAATAAAAATAAAATAATTTTATGAAAAAAAGATGGGAATGTTCATTCAACTCTCCCGTCAATTATAAATACAAAACCAGACATTTTATAATTATTAATCAATTAAAAAACTATTTCTTTTGGTAAATTCCCCCTAAAAAATCATTCCATTTTATTTTTTAATGGTGATTATGAAGTAACATTTTGATCCCAGTATTTTGTCCTATAAAGGGTTAAACCCCAAATATCATCATTGAGTCTTCATTAGTATAGAAGAAGGAGACGTCCGTTTCTACAGCGCTGACACAACCCGGACAAATGTGACGTTTTCGCGCGCGTCCATCTTCGAGTGACCTTGCAAGGGTCAAATATTCGTTATACGATTTGTATTAGAATTGCAAATGAAATCGTTGCATTCTTGACTTGAGCCGTCTGTCGCGCGAAGCACAAAGAGTGGAGCGGATGACGCATGCCCTAGCGGTATCGCCGACAACGCATTCTGCCGACAACCCTAGTGACGTAAACCTTGCTCGGAGGAATTCCTTCCTTGGCCCACCGGGGTTCTCGCTGACAGGGCGGCCCGGCAGGGACAGACTACGTGCCGAGTACCCAGGCGTACCCCCGGTGCATGTTGGTTAAGTATAACTCAGGGCAAGTTTCTCCTTAATTGAAATAAATAATACATGTAATAATATAAATATATAATATAATAATGTATATGTATGTATATGTATAGTAATATATAATAATGTAGGTCTTACAATCGCCTAATAGGAGAGTTATTTGTGCAATTTATCTATTTGAAGGATTTCAAGAGTTTTGATTGGTCGTTGCCATGGAGAAAACAAGCTATTCGACGAATAAGTAGTTATTGGGACATTGTAAGACTGGACCTAAAATAAATAATTTTCAGTTAATCGGAGATAAAAAATGGCGCCCGATAGAAGCCACCATGCATTGTGTATGTAATGTTTGTGGAAACAATTAGTAAATCAGCCGCGATTTAAAAGTTCGGTGAATTCGACCCTTAGTAGTTATAAGTTATGTAAGTATATTTGGGTTGGGTTTTAACGTCTCATATTTTTGCAACGATGCTAATCGAGATGATGAGTGGGTGATTATGAAGATGAATAAACGCCAAGTGACATACATGCCCAAGCCAGGATTCGAGCCTGGAACGCAGAGACCGCGGTTTACTAGATCAACGCCTAATCGACCGCGGCCAACTACGCTGGCTGTAAATTACTGAAAACAGGAACTATGGTAAGAAGGTAAGGTACTACATTTTAATAGGAACTAACTTATCTCTGATAAGTTACTCACTCAAAAAATAAGTTACTTTTAAGTTTTAACTGGGAAAATTTGATGGTTGGTTTCAATGGGGTCAGCATCAAAATAAAAGTGTTTGACAACGTACATAGTTTTTTCCGTTACAATGAATTAATCACATTAAAGTTGGGACATTCTATGTATTATTTGACATTTTCTTGAAAAGGAACTTGAGGAGTAACGTGTAGGCCTAATAAATTACATTTACAACATGAACAGGAACTAGTTTCGTCCGAAGTTACTTACAAAATAAAAGGATTTTTAGTTACCGGAAAAGTAACCAAAAAAGTAAAGTTCCTATGAAATGCAATGCGTTATACTTTCGTTAGGTACTACCCAACACTGCTTACCCGAGGTATAAGGTGCAAATATATATAGCTATTATAACAGCTATAGTTACTTTATTACTAAACAAAAAATTATTAAAATAATATGTGTATTTACTATATTTTACTGTCTACACGCACTCAGTATATTTATTATGTGCTTCGTTTCTCCTATGGTGTCTCCAATTAATCATCGTTTACATGTAGGCGTACATAAAGTCAAGTTCCAAAGCTAAATAACCCCAGCTCGAACCCAGAATCGAACCCTGGACCTTCTGAATTTGATGCAGGAAGTAACAGGACATCTTTTCGACAAGACACAAGACACATTTTAATGTTATGGTTACCCCAGTCAAGTTGTCCAACATAACTAGTATCATTCTTATAAAATAGCTGAGTCCAACATTACCAACTTAATTTTCTACTTCTTTAGTTTCTTCCATTTTCTTGAAACAGGTTCATTAATGATAATTTTCGACCGTTTATATTGCATGCCTAGACATTCCAAACACAGCAGGCGTGACGAATGAAGCTCTACGAATGTGTGAAAGAACGGAAGGAATCGGTTAATATTTTTTTAAACAGCGTGCATAAAAGGGGTGGTAGATTACGATCTACTATTACGCACTCGACAACGTCCTGTTTCGTGTCGCGTCCGCCCTTCGTCAGTCGACAGAACTCACCAGCTAAGGTCCTCGCGTCTCTTCCGCCATTCGAAAAACTCCCGACAACTCCTTCAAATTTCCGAGAGAGCCGAAATTCCTCGAAATGGTCTGACCTGCAGTTGTAACCTATCGATTATAACCGATCGATTATAAACTATCGATTGGCGTATAGCCGAATTCTCGATCAGTCGAAGAATGCGGTCGGGGAGATTAAACGAAAAAGCGCTGCCAACTGACGAAAAAAACGATCGAAGAATGTGATATTGCGAGTTTACACTGGGCTCAATGTTAAAGAGGTTCTAAATCTCTTGGACACAGAAGACAGAGGTAAAACAATACGATGAGGTATTCGTCAAGTCAACATCAGTGCGGCTTCTGTGCGCTCGCCGCCTGCCTTGTCGCGATGGACCTCGCTGCCACTCACGCGTGGGAGTAAGACTGCGAGGGCGTACTATCACTATAGAGATATGTTTTTTTAGCGTTTTAGGTTTTAGCTATGCTAAATCGCAGGTGAACACGTATTTTGGAAAAAGCTACAAAATTCTAATCTTACAAGAATAGGTGTTCTGATTTCTGTTAAGAATTGCATTGTTGGCCTTGGACGTCACCACAGTATTGTTGTCTTGTCTAATAACCATGAAAACACGACTCAAGGAATTTATTTCCGTTCGAAGTTATCTTTTCTTACCTTCGTTCTTGTAATAATTATATATTATTTAAATTGATTTACCAAAATAAGACCTAGCTCGGTGAAAAGAATGGCGGTCAGATGTTAGAAATGTATGTATGTAGCTTCGTTAATTAATATTTCAAACCCAATGATTAATGCAAGCTATGTGCTATAGTTGTCAAGAGTTTGTTGCCTATTGTATTAGTTGTATATATGTATGTGTTGCTTGTTGTAAATCTAAATCTGGGCCTGGATTAACAAAGATCATGTTGTCCTAAGTTAGGCAAATCCTAGCTAGATAAATCAAGATAAATCATCTCTTGGTATTACTACACATTCACAAATAAAATATTATTAGTTCAATTATATTGTTGATAAGTATTTTACTATATTTCGTCTGTATGACATTGTAGAACGCACGACATATGCGTGATTTATATGACTAAGATTTGCCTAAACTAGGACGTCTTTGCACTAAAGCACCTTTGAGAATCTGGGCTCTGGTACATAACAAGATTATTTGGGACAACATATCGGCTAACCATTCTGGATCCTGCATTCTGAAACCATTTTATCCAAGAGAGTAAAAGTATTGATTATACCAATGAAATGTGTTTTGTATACCATATTGTTTAGCTTGTAGAGGGAGGGGGTCGTATGGTTATTGGTTGGTAGACCAAATGTTCGAATGTTACAGCTCAAAAGTCCGAAAAATAATGCCCATAATCAGAGGCGGATTTATAGATCGTGGGGCCCTGCGCGCAGCCCTTTCGGAGGCCCTGTTCAGTACGAAAAGGTAAGGTAGCTACCAGTGGCGCAGAGCAGAATTGCGGGGGCCCCTGCGACTTGTAAACAATCCGACCCACAGCAAATCTAGCTTTTCGGCGTGCTTTAGTGGCTTTCCGTGTGCTGTCACCCGCAATACTGAGCTTTGAAACTACTATCGCTCGGATATATGCCTTGTTAATAATTACTTTATCAAATATAAACACAACTTCATCTTTACAATGTTGAGTTTATACAATATACACTTAACGGATATACAGTGACTTGCTTGCTCCAGTACGAGTATTGAGTAGGGTACCCAGAATTTCATCTTGAAGAGCTTCGTCGGGTGAATTGAGGTTGCTTTTTTAAACAGAGGTAGAGCCAGTCACCGAAGAAGGAAAATTCTGCAAAATTGCCTTCACAAGAGTCTGGGAAATGACTTTAGACCAATTATCTTTGCACTCAGAAGGGTATTTTGTTATAAATCGTTTAAACTAGAACCCTGGTTGAGCTATGAACCCTGGTTCGTCTGATGGATATAATATACAATTTACTATTTAGGCTATTGCTTACTTATTAGGCACTTTTCATAAATTAATCTGGATTTAATATACTCCCTCCTACCCCTCGCTACGCCAGTGATAGGTACTTTGTCGCAGTGTTTTTTTTCTCGCAGAGGTAGATTCTTGGAAGGTAACGAACGAGTCAGCACTGTAGAGCTTTCGGTAGCCGAGATGACGAGTGGTATGTTAATATGATGTTAAAATAATACCGCATAATATTTGGTTTACATTTAATTCAACATTTTAACAGATTCGGAAATTATTAGTACTATTAGTATTTTAAATTTTTTATTATTTTGTATTTCGGGGGCCCCTCAGTTATGCGGGACCCTACTCCTGCGAGTACTGCGCGAACCTATAAATCCACCTCTGCCCACGATTGTCAAATTTCAGAATTTGACCTAGGGTGACTCTGCTGGTCGTAAGAGGTGACAAAAGAGACCCGTCCACTTCCCCACAATATCCCACTTCCTCCTCCCAGTTTTGTCTCCCCAATGACAACCAGGGTGATATGTGAAAGATCCGATTCGACCGACGTCGTAAAAAAAAAAAAAAAAGATAATAATAACAATAATAATAATAATAATAATAATAAAACCCTAATTTAAACATCTCTGCAATTCGAACATTTGAGCCGTATGGCTGGGAGCGATCCATGTAGAACGAAGGGACTTGAGTTCGAATCCCTGGCTCATGAAATACGATCTTATTCGTGATCACTGACAATACTGGTTGTTGCAGTCAGATAAAATACCACAAATATCGGGTTCTATGACTAGAGATGGGAACAGGTACGCTACGAATCTTTGACCGGGGGGGGGGGGGGGGGGGGGTCCAAAGAGTAGTGACATTTAGTTTTGTAGGGGGGCACGCACGCACGACCTAGTGAATAGAATACACAGTTTTGTACTTGGGAGAGATGAAGTGGGGGGGGGGGGGGGGGGCACGTACACTTTTATAGTTTATGTTATGTAAATTAAAATTCTTACCTTCAATGAAGACCAATCATGTAAGTGTTGTGCTGCTCACACAGTCACACCGAATCAGTGAACTAAATTCTAGAACTTTAGAAATAGATGTTTCTATTGAAAGAATGGAAAATCGCTACTCGAACGGTCCTTACAGATTCAGATTCTGTTCTGTTATAGTCGCCGTGCAACAACTTCGGTAATGCTTTCGTCATCAAGCAATGACGTGTTTACGGTCTCGGCCAACCCGAGGTATGTGTATTTATTAGTCACGGCCGCTGGTTGGCTGCGGCTCACCCACCCGTGATGAAAGCATTACCGAAGATGTTATACGATGACTATATATCTATGCACTGAAATTGGAATTTTGTATGTCTTGTTTATTGAAAGGGGGGGGGGGGGGCTTTAGGGCTCCCAAGTGATATTGGTGTTATCTTGTGCCCCCCCCCATCACTAGCGTCGACTCGCATTTTGTATACTCGCCGTCGGCAGTAATGAAAACTTCCCAATCGACTTTCTTCCACTGATGTGTTTTACCGCCACCTGTTGAGTAGCGTGGTAACTACTTGTAATATTTGCACGTTTGCACTGCGCATGTCGTTTGTTTGGTGTGCGATTTTTATTTTTATTCGTTTCGTTGTGCAGCCTGCAAATCAGCTGCAAGTGCAGCAACAAATTACCGTTCTTTCCCCTACATTCTTTGTACATTCCGATGGTGAAACGGAAGTTGAACTTCAAGTTTATTAATCCGTTATTTTAGTGCTCAACAGCGTGGAAGATGACACTATTACCTGTTACATACATTGAACATTGTCAAACAAGTTACATTTATTTAAGTTGATAAATAATTCTGTCATTCAAAGTAAGTATATGCCTAGGCCTAGGCCTAGGCTAGGTTGCATGAATTGACTCCTTATGCCTAAGGCAACCAGATTTAATAACGTCGTAGTAGAAAGCAAATTATTTAGAATTAGGTTATTGGCCTAGGGGTCGTGCTGCTTGAGAACGTTGTGTGCCTATCTGTTGCCTATCTGTGTGTGCCTATCTGTTAGGTCAGTCCTACGGTTTATCACAAGCCTAATAGGCTAGGCCTAGGCCTGTTGGGTTTACCTGCTGGGTTCCAGGCTTTTGAACTGTCAAACGTGTAGGCCTAGGCTAGGCCGAGGCCTACGCTAGGCCTTTTAGCTTATGATTCTTTGCCTAGGGCTATCCCACTTTTACTCTTGCAACAAACGCAATTTTTCATTCACGTAGTATCAAAGGTTATGTAAACAAAGGTGTCAGCTGCAGAATTAGATAAGGCTAGGCATAGACCTCTCAGCTGTAACACAGACGACTAATTATTGTTGCACATGTCTATTAATATTTCGATTGGACATTGAACATTGTCCTTCAGAACACAAAGAGCTAGGCCTATCAGTACCATGCTACCTATTAGACCTAGCTAGTTGAACTTAAAATAACAAGCCATGCTTCTATCAATAGGCTTAAGCTAACAATTTTTGTTGATTAAATCAGTGCTAAGTGTGGGAAATATAAGCCAAAGTTCATGTTCCAGCTAATTATCATTCACTGTACTACACGGAGCCATCATTGCTGACAGGGTCTTCAGCGAGGCTGCTTAATACGTGGACTTAAAAGCAAGTTCATAAGCATTGCGACACATTAAATTTAGACAATGAACTTTGTTTACAAAGTGCACTTGTTTTATAGAATGACATTACCAGTGATTGAGTGGAAAGAATCCGAGGTCTGCGACTGGCTACGTTTGAACGATCATGGGAAATACGTCCAGATGCTATGTGAAGAACATCATATCGACGGCAAAGCTCTGCTGCTGTTGACCGAGTCAGACTTCAGAAGTCCTCCGCTGAGCATCCAGGCAAGTCCAATCAACTTCGTAATCTACTTGAGGGCAGGTCTACCTAGATAGCATAGCCTGTGACGGTCTTCCAGGTTGACCACTTGTTGTGTAGGTTGTGTACTAACTCAGAGCGTAGCAGATAGAACACAATCAACTCGGGAGTTCCGATGATGGTATAAACTTGGTAGCAACCAGCAATCATTTAGGGCCTACACAGGGAATTTAACCCGTCGTTAAAGGTAAGCAATATAAACGAGGTCTTGGAATGTGTGTAATGGAAGAGGGTTTAAAGTTTAAACATTTACTTTAGGCTCACTAGTCACTGTAACTGTTTTCTCCCATTCCTTAGCATCATACGAGTCTGCCTGTATGTTCACTGTACTAAATGTTCTTTCTCACAGTCCCTGTTGGTCTCCTCGGACCAGTGGCAGGCATTATTTTCTCTCTCTCTCTCTCTCTCTCCATCTTCCTGTTCCTTCTCTTCTCCATTCCCCTCTTCTTTCCTGACCCTGACCTTCCTGACCTTTTCCTGTCCCACCAGATCCTCATGTAACCCTATCATTTATCATTGAATATCATTTAACAGTGTAGAGGTCTGAATGGAGCTATCAGTCAGTTGAATGTCTGTCTCTGATTGGCCGGCAGGTGTTGGGCGACGTGAAGCGTCTGGCATCGAGCGTTCGCAAGCTCCAACTGGAGAACCAACCGTCGCTGCTCACGCTCGGCTATGACCCGGCCTCGATACTACACCTGCCCTCGGGTACACCCCTCCTGAGTGGATCGTCCCTCCTCACACATCAGTACTACTTCAACAAGCAAGACGTAAGCCAGGCTCACATTGCTATTAGAACATAGTGCTTCGTTAATACATTGAAACGGTGCACAGGGCACCTGAATGTTGAAGCTTGTCATTTTTGTTTGTTGCTTGCAAAACAATACAGACAATAGATTACAATACAACAGTTCAAGTACGTTACATACACATAGTAGAACTACACCACTCATTCGGACAATAAATGAAACAATAAAGTAGTAGCCAAGTGCAACTCATCAAGGCTGTAAAAAGCATTGGCAAGTAAAAAGTCCTCAAGGCTCTCTTGGATGACTGTCGACTTTCACTTAGCCTACAACTGATTTACACATTGGTATTTGGTAACAGTTGATAGTTCAAGGAAAATAGTTAGCAGAATAAATTAAAAAATAATACCTAATTAAATAACTTTTATTCAACATTAAAAAAATCTATGGAATATGTAGGGCCTACTTCACAATACAATATTACAAGATGAACATTGAACATGATGCCCAAATAAAGAAATGCCCAAGCGTGAGCACGTATTCCATAAATGCCTACTTTATAAAATTTAAACCGTTATATGAAGGTGGAAAAGTATAGGCCTACACAATACAACATTAATCAGTAGCTGAAAACAGTGTGGCTAGGTGGGATGAAAATTAGAAGTTATTTACATAGGCCTAGCCTACATATTGGTAGGCCTACCGTAGATCTAAACCTGAGTTACCGTAACTAAACAAATATTTATTATAATTATTTGTGCTTTTTGATTGTGGACTAGTAACTAGTTGTATTTCACTCATTAGGTACATTATTTATGATAAGTCTGGATTTATTGCAAGACTTGCAATGGTCGGTATAGATAGGTAGGTTCGTGAAGAGTAGAGGTGTATTACGTAAGTCCAACGGAATGTCTTTTGTTTCACAGAACACCTCCGACTCGTTGATGTACCATGACATGGACACGCATCACAACCATTACACCCCTCCGCTCTCGGAGGACGGTCGAGCTTCCAGGCTGAGGCCGGAGATATGGAAGACGATGATAAGCCTGGGTGAGTTGGCGGCGTTGCTATCTTGGGTGCGCAGGCAAGACATGCATTCTGGTAGCGACTACGGTGATGCTTAGCTGATTATTGTTGCAATATTTCTATAATTCTAGAGGCCTAGTAGGCCTATCATTTCTTTTTTCCGTAATATGATAATATCATAACTATCCATCCCTGTTTACTGCCTCTGGCAGAATCAGTTAGGCCTACTCAGTGGGGCTCCAATACACTTCCATATCTTTCTATCTTACCATGCTCCTCTTTCTCTTACGCATACCTCATCTGCTCTCCTCTCTTCTGCAGGTATCTGCCTACTGTCTCTTAATATAGAAACAAGAAAATTATGACAAACCTGTTTTTGGCAGAGGTAGGGAATTGCATAAGTTCCAACTCTGGGTGTTTGAAAGAAGATACAATTGATATAGGCCTACAAAGGAGGAGAATAAATAGCACTAAGAATACAATTTTGGAAGAATCATAAACATGTCAAGAAAAACGAAACAAAGTACCGTACTAACGAGAGTGAATCGCGTTCAGGTTACCTGTTTGTCGTGACGTGGATCACCGCCTTCGTGATGGTGATAGTCCACGACCGCGTTCCCGACATGAAGAAGTATCCGCCGCTTCCCGACATCTTCCTCGACAACGTTCCGCACATCCCCTGGGCGTTCAGCATGTGCGAGTGGACGGGAACGCTCCTCCTGGTGATATGGGTGGCGGTGTTGCTGTTCCACAAGCATCGGTGAGTACGTCGTATTCATAGTCGTCCCCTACCTCTAGAGGCGCCCGTTGTTGCTATGGATCTGTTTTCTACGTATAGGCCTATGGGAAATAATGTGTACGAAACTATTACCTGGCAACAACGGGTGTCCCTAGGGGTAGATACTGTAGGCCTACATGAATTCTTTCTTTTTTTTAACTATTTTTTTTTTAGCCTTATAGGCCTAATTGATTTTATATTTGCCATTATATAAAGTACTTTAATATCCCCACACAATTTATCTGTTTTCAAATAAGCAGTAAGATAATATGGCTATAGGCCTATTATGCCTACTAGAACTTTTAAAAAAATTGAAAAAAAAAATTGGAAGTAAAATTAATAGTAGGTAAAGTAAAATTTGAAGTTAAGCATTGAAAGGAAAAGTGGATCAGTTTATTTTTATGTAGGTATACAAAATTTCAAATTTGTCAAATACCTCGTGAGATCCGTCTAGGCTACTCATCAACCACGTTGACTTAAACATTTCTTTCTTCGACGTGGAGCGAGTTTTTTTCCAGGTCGTTGTAATTGTATTGATCTGCAGCAAACAAGTGTACTCGTATCATTAATTCAAGCTTGATTTATTATTCTGTAGATTGGATCAGTTTGGGCATGCCATGCTATGTTGTTGAATTGATTTTGGTGTCTGTAGCAATGTATTCGGGCAATGGGTAGGAATTTGGCGATTAACCAATCACCATTACAATGAAAAATCACAAAGTTAGGCCTACTTGGAATCTATGTATGTTTAGAAATATTTGCTGTGTAACTAAAGCGTCATCATAAAAAATGGTTGTGCATTCTGTGTGATGTTTTTCCTAGCAATGTATACAAATTAATAAAGTATGTTTTTGTGAATAAGTTTGCCTAACGGCTAGGTTTGAGCTTGGGGGGAAGGATAGGAAGGAACCAACAGCTTACCTTGTAGTAGTTGCGGCCTTCGGAGTCGATAGAAACACAAAAAAGATATAAACAAAACGTCAGGCCGAAACTGTCTCAATGTTTTGTTTATATCTTTTTTGTGTTTCTATCGACTCCGAAGGCCGCAACTGCTACAAGGTAAGCTGTTGGTTCCTTCCTATCCTTCCCCCCAAGCTTAAAGTATGTTTTTGTGATCCTTAAATCTTTTTCAATAGCTCGGCAGCACAGCTCGGGGTATTTTGCTTCTTTTTGATTCAAGTCAAATAAAATCCGATTTAAAAATGAAAAAATAAAATACCCCGGTTAAAATTTTGTTTATTAAAAATCGATGGCCGGCTCCGATGTACCTAGGGGCCAGAATATGATGGGATTAATTTCCTATTCCCTACCCGACTTCATTGTTGGACACAGGGAGCAGATATAAAAAAAAAGAGTGAGTAGGCCTACATGAAAGTGTGTCTGTTGTCTCAGGTTCATCCTGCTGCGACGGTTCTTTGCGCTGTCGGGGACCGTGTTCCTGCTGCGCTGCGTCACGATGTTGATCACCTCTCTGTCCGTGCCGGGCGCACACCTAGAGTGCACCAAGGGCGACGCCCATCTGTTGTCCGACGAGGAGTGGATGAAGGGGGGCGGTGAGTACCTACCCTCTTGAAGGCGGTGGGCTCTTCGCTCGGCACTCTAGTGACCGATGAGCCGACGTTTTTGTTTGCCGCCGGCCTTGTTCGGTAATGACGTTTTCGACTACCACGGTCAGAAATACATACATAGGGTAAATAAATTTAAGCAAACCATTCACAAAATTTGGGGGTCTTTACCTGTAACAAGTTGTTCTTAAAGTATTATTATGAACTTTGGATAATATTTATTCTAGGTCCTATTTAGTTTGTTATTTCTTAAGCTTGCATAGCATTCATTACTGCATTAGATTTAGGCCTACTATTTTTTGTACAGAAAAATAATATGTTCACTAAAAATACCCACCTGCCAACAACCTGGCCTTGCAATACATGTTAATTGTTATGTAGGAAAAGATAAGAATGTATACTCGTTATCTCGGGTCAGTCCGTTCATTAGTGGGTAGAGTACAATCGGCCACGATCGATCGTTGTCTTCTGTTGCAGGTGAACTATGGCGTAAGATGGTGAGAGCGTACGTGATATGGCGGGGGGCGGGCATGTCCATACAGGGTGTACGCACATGTGGCGATTACATGTTCTCCGGTGAGTACAAGCAAGGGAATGTAGAATTTTCGAAAATTTTCAAAAAATAAAATTTAAAAAAAAAATTTAAAAATAAATTATTCGTGGTTATTTGAATTAACTTCTTGTGCAATGTGCACAAAAATGACACTTTTGCATGTTTCCGTGATTTAGGCTCAGATTCAAAACGCTTTGCACTGGACTCAATTTTATTTCTGTCGCAGTACAGCTGCAATAGTGAGTGACGGATAAGGCTAACGGTCTGTGTTTTCTATCTTGCAGGTCACACAGTGGCGCTCACAATGCTCAACTTTTTTATCACTGAATGTAAGTAAACCCACACAGTTTAGTTCTAGATTTTGATATAACCACACCTTGCTATAGATATATCAGGATTTGTAGTTGAGAGACTTTTTGTTGCCTGAATAAAATGTTCAGTTGTGACCCTCAATTGATAAACGAAGTTGTTGTTCTCTTGTGGCGTGAGTGTTGATATGGCAACGATGGCGGCTTTGTTCAATGCTATTTTCTTACTTAGGCCTTATATGTGTTACTAAGGCTAGCAATTACACATTAATGAATTGAGAACATGTATTGTAGAGTTAGTTATGAAATATATTTGTTTTCGTTATACTTATCTGTAGTCTCTGATAATATCTAGCAGGATGTAGCTTCCCACAATTTCAATTTTAAAAGTTGTTGAACAGAAAACCTTAAAAAGGGTAAACATACAAAGTTTCAGTTAATGTAAAACAAATATTTAGCCTACCATGTTCCAACAACGCGTGTTCTTGCAATGCGTGTGCTTACAATGCGTGTTCTTGCAATGCACGTTCTTCCAACGCGTGTTCTTGCAACTTGTGACCTAAAACGCATGTTCTTACAACACGCGTTCTTCGAGTGCATGTTCTTACGCGTGTTCTTGCAACGTGTGTTCTAAAACGCATGTTCTTACAACACGCGTTCTTCGAGTGCACGTTCTTACGCGTGTTCTTGCAACGTGTGTTATAAAACGCATGTTCTTACAACACGTGTTCTTCGAGTGCACGTTCTAACGCGTGTTCTTGCTCGCAGACACGCCGCACGACCTCTACTTCCTCCACACGTTCTCGTGGCTGCTCAACATGTTCGGCGTGTTCTTCATCCTGGCCGGCCACGAACACTACTCGATCGACATCTTTGTGGCGTTCTACATCACGTCGCGTCTCTTCCTGTACTACCACACGCTCGCCAACAACCAGGCGTTGATGCAGCGCGACTCGAATCGAACGCGCGTCTGGTTCCCGCTATTCAGCTTCTTCGAGTCGCAGATCGACGGCATCGTGCCCAACGAGTACGAGTCTCCATTCGTGCCGTTCGGAAACCTATTTCGATTCATTAAATCTCACTGGGACACTTTTATGTTGTTTGCTCTGGCCGAGAGTCATCCGCGGCCGCACTCTAACGCGCAGTCCATGGACGCCAAGATCAAGTAGTAGTCGTAGTAGCGACGAGCTGAGGCTGGCCGGCCAAACGGTGACGAGAGAACACGAGACGGGAGTTTGTCGGGAAGTAGGAAAAATGACTGGAGCCGCACGGACAGTTTTCTCTTTCACCACCGCGTTCGCTTCGAATTGCGCGGAATTCCTGTACGTTCACGGCAAAGTCTGGTCTCGTTGATGAAAGTTGAAACCGCGCCAGATTAACGTTTTGTCGTTGCACAATATTGAAAAAGTGATGAATTGGCACGAAAGACGTGGTTTTGTATAAACTAAAAATGGGATTAAGAAAATTCCATTACGGTTGTATTGGTTATGTAAGCTAGTTACAATTAACTACCAGATTTCCCCGTGACGATGAAAATATGTTAACCTTTTTTAATACAACTTTTAGTTATGAAAGCACATCATCTGGCTAATTATCAGTTTTTAGTCAGTAGCATTCTCAAGACACCAACGAAAAAAACCCTTAATTTTGCGCGGTTTTTATAGTATTAAGACTACCCGTTTACCTTAATCTCGTCATGCAGTTGGGCCGGCCAGCCTTATGCCATTAAGCGCACATAATGTGCCAGTATTGCGCACGCATCGTGTTGGTATCGATGCACGTTGGCATCCGAAAGTGAGAACTCTTGTTTTCGTAGACAGGTCCGACGTGACTGCGATTTCTTCGAATAACTGTACGGTTACCTGGAAAGACCTCTGTGGGTTTAAGGGACCCGGGGGGATCCGAGTAGGACTGCGTAATTGTGACGACCGATAGAAAGTGGTCGCACGGTATGGCAACGTTGCGCCTGCCCTCTGGACTATGTATCACGACTTGCATCCCCGTGTTGTTGTCGACGTCGTTTGGGGCAGAGCGCAACGAAGCGGCCCCGAATGACAAGATGACGCTACGACCGGAGTGCGACGTTCGAGACCCGAAACTTGTCCGGGTTCTGATCTAAGCTAGTTCAAACAATCGTGTAAATATGACAAATGTAGGCATATTGATTTTTTTTTTTTTTTAAGTAATCGCTCGATTCATCGTTTTTATCATCAACTTGTTACTCATTCATTTTATTTATTTACATATATATATATAATATATAATATATCGATATATTTCTGTTATTCAAGTGCGAAGACGAAACAAATCCGTGGGTTAAACTGTGTGGCTGGGACCACATGCATCATGTTTCGTCGCCTGCAGTACAAAACATGGGCATACTAACGCTAACTTGTAGCTGTACGCAGCTAAAGGCCTTCCGTTTGTGATGTTAATGTTAAAACGCCAATTATCGATGATCGCGTAGCCGAATCTTTCCCTTAAAAGTTTAAAGTAAGCACAGGTCATTTTGGTGTGTTGCCCTATCTTGTTATAATACGTGTACATGAAATTTTACTTGTATTAGAAAAAATGTTTTGGATACGTTTTTCTTTTCGTAAGATTATTTCAAACTTGCGATCAAAGTCATCGCAGGCTATGTTAGATCTTCCGTCTTGCCAAGAAAAACTTTTAGGGTTACCTAGGTTAGATTTCGTGATGCAGTCTAGTTATAAAATAATAAGAACTGATTAGTTATACTACTTAGATAATAGACGGCATAATGATATTTTTGTTCTTGCTCTGTCAGTCTGTTGCATCTTATCTTATCTTCACTTACACGTACCTAGAACAGTAGAGTTTGTACGCACAGAGCCGCATGTTGGTTATGTGGGCATCATGTCCTGTGCCCACATCGAACTATTTCACCACCAGGAATGTCAGCGTTTCGGGCAATTGACTTTCTAACTCTCCAACGTTTACGATGTCTTTCTGTTACAACGTTGCCATGTTTGCGGTGCTTATGCGTGTTAAGTGTGATCCAAGAACATGTGTTCCGTGTAGACAACCTCGAAAGTAAGGTAAGTTGTATTTTCATCAGTAATACTCAAAACTCTTTGAATGCATAACATTATAACTCATAGTATTAAATACGAGCAGTAAACCACATATTATATTAACTTAACTTGCCAAACCTAATGGTATTATTACATAAAGAATTCAAACCACTAATAATAACTAGATAAACATTTGAATTGAAAATTAAAACCCCGATTTCATGAGTAGATCTTTGAGGCTCTTGCCTTTATCCCTCGACTTCAGGCAGTCCGCTGTATGACTGCGACCTTAGATTATCTCGAGTCGCGTAGTTGTCTTCTAAATATCTTGGACGAGATCGAATTCAGATCGGTCAACAAAAGAATTGTAAATTACGTCGAGGAACAGATTTCGTTCGAATGGTTTGTTTGCACTACAGTGGAAAGCATCTAGTGGACTGGGCGAGCATGTTACAACTCTTATCGCGTTCTTTTCCAACGTGGTTGTCTGGTTCAAGTATTGGGTGTTGTCGACATTTTTGTTTTTTTAAACTTCTTGCAACGATCGATTCGTATGACTTTGTATTGTAGTAAGTAGGGATGCTCACGATAATTGGTATTATCGTTCGATGTTCGATATTCAATGAAATTTCGATAAGCAGTAATAAACATGTTATCAAATGGTTTGTTTTCTGAAAAAGCTTGCTCGAAGTGTATTATTTCGTTCTTCTCGGACCTTTGTAGTGTTGAAATACTCCAAGACACCGCCAAAATACTGGACTTCGGACCGCATATGTGATTACTCTAAACCAGGGGTCGGTAACCTTTTTGACCTTAGGAGCCAATTTCACATAACATTTTTAATTGATTACCAGTCGGAGCCACAGTAAAATTAACATAACGCAAATTACATCACTAATATCAACCTTTATTTTTATGTTACAAATTAGTATTACACAAGATATTTTAAAAGTTCAATAATAGGTATTTACGTATAATGAAGAGTTCAATCAATGTGATTCACACTGACGACAGTGAGTGACACTGTCGTCTTGTCTCGTTTGTGCACGCTGACTGCCGGCTGCGGGGGTGAGGTAATGTGGAACTAGACGACAATGCTGTGACGGGGGGGGGGGGGGGGGGGGGCAATATTTAAAATATTAGTTGATTTTGGATATTAGAGACTACTTTCCTTACTAAATTATGGAGCCACGCTAGACCCAATCAGGAGCCGCATGCGGCTCCGGAGCCGCAGGTTCCCGACCCCTGCTCTAAACAGTGTCACATCAGATGTGTGATGTGTCCAAGAAATGTTGCGATATCGTTCAGCGCTCGGTTAGGCGACGTAATATCACGGAATGTGTCAAATATTGCTTCATGTTTGTACACTTATTATCGTTAAATATTATTAATCGATAATGCGGTCACCTTTTCGATTGTCGATCATTTTAATTTTATCATTGCCCATCCCCAATAATAAGTCTATCCTTGGGCAATTATCAAGTACCTTGCATCGAAAACCGTATGGAACTGAAATGAATTCGACTAGCGTTTATAACGATTCGTACGCCAAAAATCAAACCTTTTTTGTGGTTTACGTATGATTTACATAATACACTACATATGAATAATATATATTGAGTATGACATTTAAAATCGTTGATCATAACTAGGTTAAGGTTTTTTACTTATTTTTGGTATCAACTAGTAGGCCCTACATTAATAAATCAAAAAGTCAAATTTTATTTTTTATCTTCAAAGTGAGGTATACATATATAACTATATTAGAGTTTAGCTCTAACCACAATTGTCGGCATCGAAAATCGGGATCGCAATCGTGAATTTTCCCATTACCAATCATTACGACATACCGATTTATTTGTGAACAGCGCCATTCAGAACGACGTATGCTAACTCTTTCACGATTACCGGATTGCGATTGTGATCTCGACGGTTGTGGGTGGGTCTTATAAATAACTTAATAAGTCATTCACAGCCCAACATTGGGGAATTATTACTTTACTGAAGAAATAGTGGTAACTGCATTACTACTGTTAAGGATATGTCACCCATTTCTAGCTAGTTTCAAATTAAATAAGAAGGTAATGATGAATGACATATTTGTCATCACTGGACTGTATGTAAGATTAAATTGTTCATTGTTTTGGTCGGGCAAATAAAACATTACCCACTGGTCACACCGTGTGCTAAGTACTGGTTAGTCGCGTTGCTACTGCGAGGTGTGACATAAGGTAGACATTGACGTTACATTGCATCTGCAAGTTCCCCTAGCTCAATTTTATTATATTGAGCACCTTCTCTAGCTACATTTCTTCCTGTTTACAAGGAAATACCTTTTTAAATGTGTTCTTTCGAAAAACATGTTGATGACATCTTACCGTGACATCTTACCTCGATAACAGTTGTTAAAAGTTAGTTTTTACCTGGTTATAAGTAGCACTGTAGTATGTACAATGTATTAATTATTTTTAACATATGTGCTATCACGCGGGTGCTTGTATACAGTTCCGGTACTTAACCAAATATTATTTACATTGTCACATTTAAAAAAAAAAACAACAGTCGATGGAAATCTGAGTAAAACATATCAAAAATCTTATTTCTTGGGTAAAATTTGGGTTAGAATTAGATAATAAATTATGGTTTTTAAGAAGAATTTCTCAATTTCATTTGTGGTATCTTCCAATGTACGTACGTGAAATACTTACGTTCTCGGGGAGGCTATCTGAATGTTTCACAACTCGCAATTCGTAGCAGTGTTGCCAATTTAGCAGAATGTCCTTAATTCCTTCATTGACTCTTGATTTGCTCAAAACATATTTTGCATTGAGGTTGATTTATTCGTATAGAGACGAAACTCGTCGCGGTATCCATATTTGTTCGCATGGTGCGAATTGCGATGGGGGGGATTTCCCCCATTTGATAATTTCATCCCGTTTTACTGAAAGGTATCCCCGCCAGGGATGGCTAAATCCCCACCTCTGGATACCCATCTCATATTATATCAAGTGACTTTAGATGAGAATAAAATATCTTAATGCCTAGGACTATTAATCTTCCCTTTCAAAATAGTACCTCAGATCCCTTCTAAAGCCATCTCGAGGTCAATAATACCCCTAAACATGTTTTTCCTCTCGTGGCTGGGGCTTTATCCCAGACCTCTTTCTGCCCACGTAGATACTATACTTGGGCATCCCCCCCCCCCCCCTCGGCAAAGCCGTCAATTCGCACCCTGTTTGTTTGTTTAACAACGATTGGTCGTACGTAGTACAGGAAACATCGGAGGAGTTCGATGTAAAATTTACGATGAAAAGAGGTGCACATTGAGACATACGTCTTTATTTTTTTCTTTCAGGTTTAAAGTAGTACTAGTACGTAGATAAACATGAAATATTATATGCACTGCACATTATGTTTTCATTCCTTTAGTTTGTTATGAGTTGGTAGCTTACTGATTTTGGCGGGTAGGTACCCGTGAAGCCATTAGGCGACATTGATCGAGTTGAACGTTTCAGGTTGGGTAGTAACAAACTATTCACACTCGAAATTTGTACCTTTGTTCCCAACTTATGATCTCTACCACTCAAATAATAGGCTATACTGATACAGATATCCAGTCACGCTAACAAATATAGTATATTTTTTCAATATTGTACAATTAATGTCGTTGATCGTTATCTACGTTGTTGGGCCGCTCTTGTTTGTCAGTTGTTAAAGTAAGACACCTAGGGACATGGCACGAGAGATGCACACGTTTCATACGCACAATGTCATCGTAATGCTTGGCTCTCCGCAGCATCACAACACAACCACTCGCATACACTATACTAGTACGTACTTAATATTAATTGGGAATCAATGATTAGGAATCGTCACGTCACTTTCATTTCGTTTGTACGCAAGTCTACAAATTATGACATAACTTACAGTTATACACGACAGTTTATGTATTATGAATACTTTTTCTTCGTCAAGTTTGGATATTATATTTATGAGATAAATACTGAAGATTGAGCATATTCGTGTATTGTTCGCATGGTTTTCTACATGCAGTTCTTTTCATTACTAACATTGCCAAATTTATACAAATTATAGATATATTTACATATTACACTATTATATATGAGGCTAAATATATGGTATTAATTTGTTTGTTACATTGTGCTTTGTATTGTTGTAAAGTATATAAATCTATTTTTTTTATTAGCAGCTACCTATGCCATAGCTGGTACAGAAACAAAATTAAAATACAGTATTGTGTGTGTTACTTTTCTACTCAACAACTTTTCTTTCAATAATGTTGTGGATTTAATATTTTGTACGGTTGATGTTCAAAATTGACTGCAATGAAGCGCGCAAGTTTCATTTGTAGTTGTGGGTACGCTCCGAAACGTCTAATACACTTGAAGCGTGCGAGTGATAACATTTTCAGAAGAATTATGTTTAAAAGCTTGTAATATCCTTCAGGCACAGCGTATTACCTCTTTAATATTGTCTTTTGTTTCTGGGCCCAAGTTGTCTAAAACTTGTGATGTGGGGAATTTTTTCGTCATACCACTCCGAATCTTTGCACGTTTTTTGTCGCACATTTGCAATGGAGTTAAATTGTAAGTCTGACTAAATACGTTTTGGTGATGCTTTGCCACGTTTCGTTTCACTGCAATCGAAGCATTTGTACGACGTTTTGGAATGCACCCTCTTCAAGCTTTACCGTGTTCTATTATTTTCTAATTTACTTTTATATCATTTTGAGTTCAAGATTTGTCAAATTCCAATTTATGACTCGCGTTAGGTGACGTCGCATTCTGTTGTATGGAAGAACATTCCACGTGCATTAGTATGTACGTAGTAAACAAGTTTGTACAAAAATTATCTGGAACTAAAAATGTGTCAAAAACGATGAAGTGGGTTAAACGATCCCACGCTAGATGTACGAGCATTCGTGTATAAGTGGACGTGCCAACTGGCTTATTGTCAGCTATGTGTATACATAGTCTTGTGCAATGTTGTAACTTTTAACAATTTTCAAATTGGAAACATTGAAAATTATCTATTGTTCAATAGTAGTTACCCTGTTCAATCTGTTCAGCATTGTTACGGTGAGAATGAGAACACAACCGAATACTCTGTGCTTTCGGGTTATCTGTGTACGATGCATACTGAATATGTTTACTTGTTTAAAACTTGAAATACTTTGTGCTAAGGTTACTGTGATACGAAAAGGTGTAACAACGGAAAAGGTGCGGTAACATTGTTAGTGTAGAGAATTTGTCCGTTACTCATTTGGACGGAGCTACTCACGGATTTGCTTACACAATCCACCGGATACATCGATCGACAAGGTTATTAGACGTTGAGTGATTGTGAGGTTGCCTGATTCACTCGTGCTTATCAGCACATACCTTGAGACACTCATTTTAATATCAAGTACAATAATATTCATTTGACATTTCCACAAACACGTTTTATATGAAGCTGTTTTGATATTTATACTGCAAGTCGTTTTTATATTGATGCTGTTCATAAATCACCCATTTCACATTTCATTGCTATAGGCACAAAATGTATTGAAAAAGACAATATAAATTTCATAATGACTTCTTAAAAATATATATATATTTATGAAACAATGAAATGGTTTTTTATTTTTATTCATACTCTCTCTCCTCTCATTCCTTTTGTATGGAATGCAAGTTTACAGTTATTATTATTTGGTGTTTAACGACGTAGGCCTACTTGACAACTAGGTCATATGACGTCGGGAGGTGATTGGGAGGAAAGGGACAAATGGGACGTTATGGGGATGATGTAGACTGCCTTTCGTCTGGCTTCTCCCCCCCTGCCAGTCGTGCCCCCCCCCCCCCTACAGAAGCAATGGCTGTACGTTGGGCCAAAAAGAGGGGAACTGCCCCCTCCCTTCTTCTCATCACCACATGGCTGATACCAATCATATAGTAGTAACTGTCCCTCATTATCATGTCGATAATAAAACGCATAATAATTGTTTTGTAGGGAAAAATATTTTCTCCCCATGGTACTATATAACCATCATGAAATATTTTAAACATTTATCTACACCCCTCCCCCCCCCCCCCCCCCTGATAAAATTCTTGTGGACATCCATGCCTGTGGCTAACTCTATCCAGCATAGTGGAGCTTCATCTATCCTCTATATATCTCGTAATCCCGATACAAGAATATCTCTATTCAGAATATTTCGCTCTCATTTATTGTTTTATTAAATACCTATCCTAAGTGCACTATTGGCAACAGTGTAAATAAATTCAAATCTTTTTCTGAAGGCTGGTCCACACAGATTTTTAAGACATACGATTCAAGGTTTAACGCGTAGTCGTAAAGTTGGATCATAGGGAACACGTACTGGCGTTCACACAAAGTTTTAGTTTTAAGAAGTTGTTTTCATTGTTGTTTTTAAAACAACGTCTTAAAACCTTATGCATTATGTCTTCAAAATCTGTGTGGACCAGCCTTGATCAAAGATTAAGGATTTGTTGGGAACAAGGGGCTGACCAAGGGGTAAATAATTATAGACAAAACGAGTAATTTTAAACAAAGTTTTAATGTGCAAGAATACAGAAAATCACACTTGAAGTTTGAGTAGTGGTACAGCCTTCCACGTAACATAAAAGTCAAGGGTAGCCCAAAAAACTTTTCTTCCCTAATCTTTATTGTGCACTTACCTTGCTATTTTCTTATCTCAATCGAATCACATTACAGCCCTCGAGTAACAACAATAAGCAGCCACATTGGATAACAAGTATGCGCAGAAGAGTAAGGAAGGTTTCGGTGTTATCCTTGATTTACTTTTGTGTTACGTTTACTTCAAGGTCAACTAAACCAACCAATCAACAGCAGCGCGCACTAAGGCTGTTGAATGACATCGTTCTTAAGCCATAATTTAGTATACCACTAAAAAGAGAGCGGCATCATTAAAATTTACGTTATCTATAACGATGTCAAAATGTCTAATTTACGGGTTCTACGTATTAGTTTACATAGTGTACTGCATATATTTATTTATAAACACTGTTTTTGTAGTGGGCGACAAAACGGTGGTTTTGGTTCCCTTGCGACGACCTAACTTGGGAGTTCGACGAACCTCTGCTAGGCGGAGATCAAGTTGACGTTGGTATGGAGCCTAATTTAAAAATGATCTTTGAGGGGTGCGATTTTTACTTCAACATTGTGGACATGAGTTCGACGACTGGCTGTGTAGTCGAACAAACCTCCTCCGGGCTGTAGAGAGGTTAGGTAGTGAGTGGCCCCAAGGGAAACGGGGCTGGGGCCCCCATGGCCATACCCCCAGGGGGGCACATCGCCGCCATAAGTCCACCCGTCGTGGAGTTACCCCCGCACATCGCCCCTTGTAACTGGGTCAGTGACTGAGACACGTTGCCAGGCAGCGCCGCCATTACAGACGCCACTCCCGCGGAAATGTTGAAGGGCATGGCGGAGATGTTGAAGGGCATAGCCGACATGTTGAAGCTTGGCATGGCTGACATGTTGAAGCTCGGCATGGCGGACATGTTGAACGGTGGCATGGCGGACATGTTGAAGTTTGGCATGGCGGACATGTTAAACGGTGGCATGTTGAAGGGCATGGGGAAGGGTGGGACAGAATTGTTGGAAATCATGCCCGGGAACATTGGAGGCGGCATCATGGGAGATGCCGGCATGATCATGCCCGGAGCAATGGCCGGCATGGGCATGGGCATGGGTCCCGACTTGGAGGAGTTGTCTGAGGACGACGACGGGGGAGGGGGAAGGGAAAGGGGGAATGATGAAGCTGATTGGCGCATTTTCCTCATTATAATGTTCATCACCATCTGGACTTGAGGCGGCAGGTAGAGCATTTTCTGGAACACGAGGAAGCCGTGCATTATGTCGCTCCCATAGTGCATAGTGCTCATAGTAAATGTGCTCCATAGCACATAGTGCAAAGTGATCATAGTGTTCGTGATGAGAGAAGATTCATGTATTGAACCATCTGCCAACGAGCTACTTTAGCTCAACTGGTGAACTTGTGTACATCTTTTTACTATTTGAGGTTATAATAGAACGTTGAATAAGTAGCCAACAAATTGATTGGTATATATATATATATATATATATATATATTCGTATATATATTATAATATATATATATAATATATATATTCGTATATATATTAATGTATCTTATAATGTGAATTTATTTATTTGTTCTAATAATATATAATCATAAAACCAGATGAGAGAATGTTTTTTGAAACTTAATCCAAACCACAATACAAATACAACAAGAACCCTACAACGAATTGTAAAAAATTGTGGTAGTAAAAAAATTGTTTAGAGCAATTAATCCACTCAATTGCGCCTGTATACCTATACCTACCTTCTGTATGTATTGTCTCTTGGTCACACTGCAATCCACACACATTATGCATTCACGGGCCTATCGTTAGGACTTTAGTAGGGAAAATTAAAATCACTTTGCAAACAGCAATTCGTAATGAACACAATCGGCAGAAATCAATCTAAGTAAATATTTTTATCAAAATAATCTAGTTAATATAACAATATATCACTCAGTGTGTGAAAGAGCATCCATGATTTATTTATAGTCTCTTTCGAGCTCGGCGGGCGGGCGGGGGGGGGGGCGGGGGTCAAAAGAACCTCACTATTTCATACTTCACTAAAGGGCATTGGATTTAGGAGCGAATACGTCGTAAAATAAATTTAAGAAGCAACTGTCAATTTCGAACTGGTTACCGCGAGATCTGATAGCGAAGGCGATCCAACGTGTGAAAGAGATCATGAACCAACGCTCAGTGCTCACGGCGTGTTGGGTCCGTATAGGATAATGTTGGCCCAACGTAACTATGCCTACGAAATAGTTGAGTCCAATCGTATCAACTTAATTCTCTACTTCCACAGTTCCTACCATCTACTTGAAACAGGTGCATTAGAGAATATTATTTCCGGTAGTATATTTTAAATCTAGTAACTTCAAAAAGTTTGTGCACTGTACTAAGTGGAAGACCGCCTTTACGAGTGTGCAAATGGAATCTGTTGATGTTCTTTAAAACAGCTTGCATGAAAGGGGTGGATAGATGAGGATTGAGGTCGGTTACTAAGGAGTGTCTATATAAGGCAACTCACAATGAGTGTGCCCACTCCGTGGTCTTGGTCTCTAAAGTGTTCACATGTTCATTGTGGGGGAAGCTGGGCCAGCGACCTTTGCCTTTGGTTTCTTAGGTTGTGAAGACTTTGTCAGTATGTTCGATACCCGGGGCCTCTTCAGAATGTTGTGAACGGAGGGCAGAAAGGAGGACAGGTTGTAGGGTGGCTCTATAGGGACGCTGTAAATGTTGGGTTTGTACTTCTTGCCAGGCAGAGCGCGGGACACATTGTTAACGGGGATGTGGAGGGTATCACCCCTGTAGTGAATATCAGGCAGAGCGTCGGAGGACGTGTTTGTAAAGTCCTCAAGGGCAAGTTTCCGCGGGGAGGAGTTTGCCGGTAGGACTACGTCATCACCCTGCTTCACAGGGGGTACTTGGGGGCGGGAGCCGTTTGTTGAGGGAGGGACCAAGTCTTGTTCCTGCATTGCTAGGAGCTCTACTTGAGGGCGGGAGCCGTTTATAAGGGGAGCCCGTGTGACGAGGGTATCTACTTGTGAACTGTTTGTCTTGAGAGGGACCACATCTAGAGTGAAGTTCGAGCTATCCAACCCCATCATCCTACTATTTTGCCTCCTCTTCAAATTGGGTGTTTTGACGACACTTTGAACACTTTGTGATTCTCTACGTGAACGTTTATAAGGGAGGTCTCCGGGGGATGCGAGAGAATTAGGCTCGGGTGGAAAAAAGAAGAGTTGCTTGAGTTTCTGTGATCCCGACGACACAGATTGACGTTTCGAGTGCAGAACTTTTTGGGAAGTGCGAGTCAAACGGTCCGACGTTTCGGTAAACCGCTGAAACAGAAGAAAATAGAACGCGAAGTTCACTAAATAGCCGGAGGTGAATTCCAAGTGTGAGTTGACAAGGGGGGGGGGGGGGAGCGGCCAAGTGGAGGGAGATGTGGGTTCGAGTCCCAGGCAGGGTCGTCCTATTAACACGACGAAAGGAATTATTCTAGTGGAGTTTGTGGATAGCTAAATCTAAAAGAAGTTGCAATGAGTAAATATCGAAAAGATTCTGAAAGAGTGAGTAGAGACATTATATTATGTATGCCATGAGAAAGTGAGGTATGTTGTTAGGACAGGGAATCTGCAGGCGTTCAAATTCTAAGTTACAACGAGCTCTCTTCACAATGCAACAAATCACTTCTTCAGTAAGAGCTTAATATATGGCTTAGTATGAAAACATAAGCACATAAGCATGTGGTAAAAAGAACAGCAAAATGCAGTCATCTGAAGATAATGTGGAGGAATTTTCTGTCTCTTTAATTTGAAACTGGTTTTAATGTATGTTGGCTTCTGATTTTAAGGACCAGTTGTGGTTTTCTAAGCTTAGTAAGACCATTTTTTTTACCATATGCCCACATTTGGCTTAATCAGGCCATCATGTAAGATCTGGTCAACCAGTAGAGACAGGCCTCCTTTTCTTCTCTCTTCATGCCATGGTGTCATGATTTTAACCGAGTGTTCTCTAAAATGCTTTTCACACACTGCGTAACTCATGAATCTTTACTACCCGTCTGGACCCGGGGAAGAATAGGCCCAGAGTGACTCTGCTAGTCGTAAGAGGCGACAAAAGGAGACCCTGCCCCTCCCCCACCCACTGTCCCACTGAAGATTTCTCCTCCCACTTGGCCCTGCCCTCCCTTGCTGGACTCTTGTATGACGACCCACGCGACGTACAATGGATCTGATTCCGATGTGGCTTTATTCTTCATCATCATCTTTCTCATCTTCATTATCACCCGCTCATCGTCTCGATTGGCCATAGTTGCGAAAATATGATTAATCAATCAATCATCATGAATCTTTACTTACTCTGTAGGTATTGATAGTATGAAATATATTGTCGCTGGAAAATGATTTAAGTTTGTTGCCCAACATAGAATACACAATTTGTGTTCAATGTATTTAATACCCATGTCGAAGGAGACCAATAGATGCAATATTTCGGCAGTATTTATCAGCACGATCAATTACTGATACTGATACGTACAGACACCTGACGATTTTTGGGCATAGAGGTATGAAACATTGTTTTTAGCGCCGGTAACACTTACCAGTATCCCAGCTTTCACGTAGCAATCGACGAACTGAAGTCCCTTCTCGCAGCCATCTTCGCTGGTAGCTGCGGACAACATGACAACATTAGCACCAATAACATGAGATGAACATGGGTGTTGTACTATATGGATGTGAAACACGGCATTCGTGATGTAAAGATCTCACGCAGTGGCAAACCTTGCGTTATTCGACAGGTCAATTGATAATAATAGATGCAAATTTTGAAGCTATGAGCAGCGCCCAAAAAGTCACTGGAAGTGGAAATGTGATCACATGAGCACTGTTATCTGAACTGGACATCGTGAGATCACGTGACAAACAAGGACGTTAAAACACGTCCCGGGAAAGTTATTATTTGACGCCATGCAACGAGGCTTATCTAGACTACTCACCATTAGCAATGCAGGCTGTCATCTGTTCCAAGACAATCTCCTTCATTTTGGTGTGGGGGATCATATCTGTCTGGTTCTTTAGCGCGTCAACAGAGAACGTGCGGTTGTCACCAGTCATCTGGAACCCAGCCACATCGTTGTTAGAGCTGACCCACTCCTACACCCATACTGACGTAACAGCCTAACCCAATAGTGCTAACTATATTTCTTAGCTTAGAGTTAAAGAAACAGTACGAAGAAATTGCGCGAGGGAAAAGATGGGAACCGCTTAAGGAAGGAGAAAATGAACGCAAGAAAAATTGATAAGGAAGAAAGAAGGGTATACGTGGCAAACTTCCGGATGGACACCGGCCACGACTACCTTCAAGCCCATCTGCACAAAATAGGAGTGGTGGATACAAGAACATGCCCACTCTGCAAAGAACAAGACCAGGACGCGGAACATCTTGCGACATGTGTCTCCCTGACAGCCGAACGGGATCTAATGGAGGAGCAAAATATAGCAAGAAGGAAATATGTGGCAAACCTTTATTGGGCAACTAGGCAGAGAATGGCATAAGTTCCAACTCTGGGTGTTCAAAAGAAGAAGAAGAAGAAGAAGAAGATTTCTCCCTCTCTAGTTCCTATCCTATCACCTGCGTCTCATGCTGATGAAATAGCAAGTCTGACGGTACCAACTTAATTTTCTACTTCTCTAGTACCACATTGACGAAATAGCCATTCCAATAGTACCAACTTTATTTCTCTCTCTCTAGTTCATACCATCTACTTGGAACAGATATTAGTGATTTGCATCTGTATATTGGGTACCTACCTGGAAATTCAAACAAAGCGGGTGTAACTAATAAGACGTGCAATCCACTAATTGTGGACGACTGCCTTTACGAATGTGTGAAAGAACATCAGGAATCTGTAAATTTTCATTGAAACAGCGTGCATGAAAGGGCTAGTAGTAGTAGTAGTAGATAAGGATTTTAAATGCTGGACATTACTATAATTACTTAATCGAATGATATGATTTTAATGTAGACCCGTCTTAGCAACGAAATACAACATTGAAATTATTGTACAATGGCGGAAAATAAACCAGTTTTTTTATGTGTGTGTGTTTCTTTTACAAAACATAACAAAGTATCTAGGTTAGGAAAAAGAAAAAAGAAATAATTAAGTTAGACAGCTAGAATACTAGTTTATATAGTTCATTTTCGAAAGTGTTGGCTCTCACGTTTTGTGTTTGGAGCTGTGCTCTTTTCTGCCAACCTAGTTTCATAACGAATGGAAACGATGCATAATGTATATAGATAGATAATTGCCGCATATTGTCAAATAAAAGAATAAGAAGTTAGGTATTTGAGAAATATACTCAAAAAGCTGTTATGTGTGATACTTACAATGCCCAGTTTCTCCATCACACAAGTTGGGAAGCATCTTCCCTTGGAAGAATTTATGTTGCCGGCCGAAATCTGTGCTACTACAGTCACTGTAACAAACAACAGACACATTATAACAAGCAACAGACACTGCAACATATAACAGACAAACTGTTCAACAGACAACAGACACACTATAGAACGAGCAACAGACCTACTGCAGCATACAACATACTGTTACAAGCAACAGACACACTGTAATAAGCAACAGACACATTATAACAAGCAACAGACACTGCAACATACAACACACACGCTGTTACAAGCAACATATATACTATAACAACCAACAGACACTGCAACATATAACAGACACACTGTTCAACAGACAACAGACACACTATAGAACGAGCAACAGACCTACTGCAGCATACAACAGACTGTTACAAGCAACAGACACATTATAACAACCAATTCAGACATACTGCAACCAACAACAAATACATTGTTACAAACAACAGAAACTGTCATACAACAGACACACCATAACAAACAACATACACAATGTAACATACAACAGGCACATGTAACATAATACAAGCAACAACAACAGAATCAATGTAACAAAGAACATATACTGTAACATACCACTGACACTGTAAACTACAACAGACACACTATAACATACAACAGGCACACTGTTATATACAACAGACACACTCTTACATAATACAAGCAACAACAACAATCAATGTAACAAAGAACAGACATACTGTAACATACCACAGACACACTGTAAACTACAACAGGCACATGTAACATAATACAAGCAACAACAGAACCAATGTAATTCATTATCGGCCCTTACACCTAGGGGCGCCCATTGTTACCAAGGTAACATTTGTTTGCATGTTATTTCCCATCAACGAAATAAATCCATAGCAACTGTTAGTGCCCCTATGTGTAGGGGCCGACTATGAATTCCAACCATTTGAAACCTCCAATCAAAGATCGAATAAACACTGTAAAAAAGTGAAAATCACTCCCGTTTCTTTGTTGGAGTGAAGCGAAATAAATATTTAATTTCATAACGTACAACGCACATTCAGAGACAAGAAAATGTGAATGGGACGGACTAAGATGTATTCTGTCCAGTCGTCCTAGACTTACCTAGGTCGGGCATCGACTTCCGCTTGTCTAGGATGCAGTCGCCGGCTTTCGTGGTGATGAGGCCCAACACGGTTTTCAGTTTTATGTTTTGGTTTTGGCTACCCTGGAAACATGGTAATAACAACATGGACGTCCACAGGGATTTTGCACGAGATTTGCAGAGTAATACGTATAAATATATAACGATGGCCCTACAGTACCATGGGAGATTTTTTTAGGTAATACTAATACTCATAGGTTGCACGTACGTCACATCTGTGCGCGTGGCGGCCACATTTGTGATCAAACTTTGACGTTACCATGGAGAAACAATTGAAGGCTGTTGTGGTAGAACTAATAAATCCTTAGTTCTTTAAAATCCAGCCTGTTTTTGATATACAATTGGTATGTGTGGTGATTTCTTATTTTTGTATTAATTATGTTTACTTTTTAAATTCTAAATTAACCTTATTTATTAAATGTGGATAGCATTTGGTCAATGATCTAGGATTGGTCCTCATCAATTGTGTCGCAATCATGGCCGCTGTGACGTCACGTGGGAACTATGAATAAAATTCAATTACAATTTTCATGTTTGATCATGGGAATGAAGGACAGCTACTACATCAGTGGTTTCAGCTAAGGGGTGAGGGAGGGGGGAGAGGACAATTCCCCTCTTTCGTGGCCCTTGTGCGAATGTCCATGAACATTTCTCGCGGGTGCCCTAGCGTCTGAAGAAGCGTCTGAGGAAGAGAGCGGACGCTCTCGAAAATTTACGCACTTGGCGAGTGTTTTTTTTTTTTTAATTTTTTCATAACCGTCGTTACTGTTCGTGTATTGTGTGTTATTTAAAAATGTCATGCAAGTGATTTCCCATCTAGAAAATCAAAATCCTTAGCAACAACAGACGCCCAGAAAACTGCTATGAACACGAACCTTTAAGCCTCTCTACTACAACCATACTAGCGTTTTATTTTTTTAAGAACTACACACGAAATAAAAAATGTGAAAAAGGTTTTAAGTGGTGTAGTAAGAACTTGATATTGGATTTATGTAAAACAAGCTAGATGCGATTTTGTAAAAAAAAAAGCGTTAAAGATTAGATTAAAAAAGTGTCATTTGTGTTAATCGGTTTAGTTCTTATTTTCATCGCTAATTCAATTCATGACATAACTAAACAAGATCTGGATCAAAAACTTTAACGATTTCAATATTTGAAACTTTTTACATCCACTTGCTACTTCTTAAGGCCCATTCACAATCAGTTTTAAGGTCTAAGGCGTAAGGCGTATGGTTTAAGTCGGATGGTTTATGGAGTGCGAGATGCCTTGCAGTGATGGGCTCATCGTAAGGCTCAAGTAGTAAGAATTTAGATTTCGGCAATTCACTACGCCTTAAACCATTCGCCTTAAAACTGATTGTGAATGGGCCTTTACTAAACCAGGTTCTGGCTTATTATTCATTTTTTCGTTATTATGTTTCGTTCTTTAAACCAAAACATGTTAGTTTCCTGTGATTTTGATAGTGAAACTACCCCTTCCCTTCACTGCTAACAGCCCCCACTTATGTCTCACCTGCGCCGCAGTGCGGGTAATCGCGACGATCAGCAGTAACGTGGTAACAGATAGACGCATCTTGATGGCGGTTGTCTTGGTAACTGACCGCGTCTTCCACCGCCCCTCATATATATATGCTCGGTGCTCGACCAATCACAAGCGAGGTCGTTCCTCCCCGCAGACCGGCTGGAGAAACGCCGGACATGGCGATAGCCATGGGATTAGAGAACACAGGGCTGCTGTATATATATCGACTCAACAATCTCCACCATTCACAACCTAGGTATCCACCCCGTTTGCAATAAAAACACGAGTATTTCTATGGAGTTGTTTCAATACACTTCCTGTCAAACTGTTTTGGTTGTTTTGTTCACCTATCTTTAATATACGATCTACTGTGATGAAATTCGTTTTAGACTAATATAGTAGAGTTTCCGCTGTATTTTTGACAGAACAATGATTAAAAAATTTAGCTTTCTATGTTTACGCAATTTCAGACGGTTTTTGACAGAACAATGATTAAAAAGTTTAGCTTTCTATGTTTACGCAATTTGAGACGGTTTATTGAGACAGGGGAAGGAGCTAGGGTGAGGGGGAGGGGTACAAGGTATCAATGAGTAATAGCTCATTTGAGATAAACTACTTGTTTATTCATTGGAAAACACAAAACAATAAATCATAAAATCAAAATATGAACATTTTCAAACAGAGTCTATAATTTTATATATATAATTGGTGTAACGTTTGTCAATGGTGTGGACAGATTTTTTTCAACCTCTAAGTTTTAGTTGTAGGAGCCAATGAGGTCATTCCATGTATGTGTATTCACAGTAGCTCATCCACCCATGCTCAGATTTAACTTGTCTTGCACAAGCCAAGTTGTTGTTGTTTCTGTGGATCGTGGCTTCCTGCGCACGACAAAATGGTGGCAGCGCTCGAAGTTTTGTAGTTAAACAACCAGTCCCTTTCTTCTCTTGAGACATCAGATGCAGCTTCCGGTCCGGGTGGCAACCGAGGAACTTCCGGTTATACTTGATGGCGTTGCTCTGAAACCAACGGAGAAGCCGTGAGGAATAGGGTGGGTTGGTAGAACTGATGTGCGTGTATTTTTACATTGTGGTACGCCTGTAAGAAACCTGCACATCATATAACCATAGGAAACATACAACGTGCACTATCATTCTTTCTTAGCTGTCTGAATTATATTTTAGAGTTTTACGACGTATTGGTACGGAACGACCAGTTTTACCAAACTTCAATCCGCCAGTTTTCTGTTAATCGGAGATAAAAAATGGCGCCCGGTAGAAGCCACCATGCTTTTTGTACGTAATGTTTGTTGAAACCATGGTAATCAATCCGAGGTTAGTCAATTTACCGATTCAAAAGTTTGGTGAATTCGGTACTATGTCATATGACATCTGGGAATGATTACTAAAATTCATAGTAGTTAAAGAGAAGATAGAGAAAGGGGGGCCTCATTTTCTCGCCTCTTACGATCGGCAGGGCCGCAGTGGTGTGTAAATCCTGGCCGAATTCTACGCAGGGCCCAGACGGGGATTACCTTTTAATATTATTAACGACAAAACCAGATGAAAGTCTTATACATTGAACAAGTGGTGGATATGATTGAATGAATCTTACAACTGATAATAAACTGAAACTGAAACTGAAATATTTATGAAGCGTTGTTGGAAAGATTAGGAAGGAGTAGAGAAAACTAGATTCTTTCCCATCCAATCAGAAAATAGATGTATTTTTGCGAGAACCAATAATATAATGAAAGCTCCATTCGTTACTCTGGACATTTCTGTGTGTGAACTCTATCGGGTTAGTCACTTGTTAGCAATTAGTGTAGACCGAGTTAAGAGGGGGATATTGTTAGTCCCTTTTAGGTCCATTTCTACCCTGTAGGGGGACAAAGTAAACTAGTTTTTAAAAATCTGTGTTCACATCTTTGCTAAGTGAACATATAGAATTATCTAGAAGTAGGTCTGGGCTATGACATACCACTCAATTATCGATATCGCGACTATATTTCGATATCGATATCGATATATCTAAAAATAATACACTGATTTTATCACCTCCCCCTTTGTAGAAACAACAATGAAAATCCAACTATTTAATACACTAATGTATTAAACTATTATGTATTGATTATAATATACATTTTTCTGGAGACAAAGTTGATAACTAAGGGATAACCTGTAAATTTAATGCAGAACATAGAAAACAGAATGTTTTGTTTTGTTTTCGCGCGGAAAATTTTAACATTGAACATTTTAAATTTTTAATTGCAGTTTAATATCTTTTTTCGATATTTCGATATTCAAATAGAATATCAATATTCTTGTTCAGGCCTATCTAGAAGGAATATGGATGCGACTCACATCCCTGGTACTAAACCCAACCGGAAGGGAAGGGCTGAACCACTATCATTTGGGTGTTGCTTTGTTCCGTGTATTTTGAATGACGAAACGGTCATGACAAACATTTCTTTAGAACAAGTTTATCAGACGATCCGTATTTCCACACATTATAATATGTCATGCGATGTGATGAACGTTTATCCGTTTGACAATCGGATAACTCGAGTATTTTAAAGATGAATATCAGTGTTGTTGTTGTTGTTGTTGTTCCAGCTAGTTTTGAAAGGCGAACACGCGCTCTTCCTGTGTGAAGGACATTACTTCAAACCTGACAGGATAGAATAGACATACGACCTCCAACCGATCAAAAACTATCATTTAAGAGCGAAGGATACCTCTACGTCAAAAACCGCAGAAAATTTTCAATTTTTAATTATATCTCAAGATTTAAACACAAAATCGAAAATCTGAGTAATCATAACGCTGTGGTTTGGTAAGCTCTACAGACTGAAATTTTTTTTGGAATTTTTATTTCATTAAATTGCTAATGAAATAAGTATTACAGTCATACTGATCACAATGTTAGATAGATGCATTTATCATTCAGTCTGTAGGGCTAACCAAATCACAGCGCTATGATTCAACAATTCCATAGCAACAATAAACAAATTCTATGAGTTCTTACCGTGCGTGGAGGCTAATCGAGACGATTCTCGGCACCTGCCGGGAAGGCTTTGCTGTAGAGGCACTCGCTCAGTTTGTAGGCGCGGTCACACGGGTCTGTCGCCACGGTCTCTGAAATAAACACGTCAGAGATGAAGCTATACTCGCTCAGTTTGTAGGCGCGGTCACACGGGTCTGTCGCCACGGTCTCTGAAATAAACACGTCAGAGATGAAGCTATACTCGCTCAGTTTGTAGGCGCGGTCACACGGGTCTGTCGCCACGGTCGCTGAAATAAACACGTCAGAGATGAAGCTATACTCGCTCAGTTTGTAGGCGCGGTCACACGGGTCTGTCGCCACGGTCGCTGTAATAAACACGTCAGAGATGAAGCTATACTCGCTCAGTTTGTAGGCGCGGTCACACGGGTCTGTCGCCACGGTCGCTGAAATAAACACGTCAGAGATGAAGCTATACTCGCTCAGTTTGTAGGCGCGGTCACACGGGTCTGTCGCCACGGTCGCTGAAATAAACACGTCAGAGATGTAGCTATACTCGCTCAGTTTGTAGGCGCGGTCACACGGGTCTGTCGCCACGGTCGCTGTAATAAACACGTCAGAGATGTAGCTATACTCGCTCAGTTTGTAGGCGCGGTCACACGGGTCTGTCGCCACGGTCGCTGAAATAAACACGTCAGAGATGTAGCTATACTCGCTCAGTTTGTAGGCGCGGTCACACGGGTCTGTCGCCACGGTCGCTGAAATAAACACGTCAGAGATGAAGCTATACTCGCTCAGTTTGTAGGCGCGGTCACACGGGTCTGTCGCCACGGTCGCTGAAATAAACACGTCAGAGATGAAGCTATACTCGCTCAGTTTGTAGGCGCGGTCACACGGGTCTGTCGCCACGGTCGCTGAAATAAACACGTCAGAGATGAAGCTATACTCGCTCAGTTTGTAGGCGCGGTCACACGGGTCTGTCGCCACGGTCGCTGAAATAAACACGTCAGAGATGAAGCTATACTCGCTCAGTTTGTAGGCACGGTCACACGGGTCTGTCGCCACGGTCGCTGTAATAAACACGTCAGAGATGAAGCTATACTCGCTCAGTTTGTAGGCGCGGTCACACGGGTCTGTCGCCACGGTCGGTGAAATAAACACGTCAGATATGAAGCTATCAGTTTGTAGGCGCGGTCACACGGGTCTGTCGCCACGGTCGCTGAAATAAGCACGTCAAAGATGAAGCTGTACTTACAAAAATCATAAAGAGTCGGAATCGAGGGAATCATTTCTAAAAACGTTTATACAAATATAATTTTAATAATTAAAATTACAAATTAACCTTTACCAGCCCAGCCCATTATCGTGGCGGGCAGGTTTGTGTGCTTTGTTAATCCCGAGAGCTATGCCGGCGGAAGCGTATGCTTCTGGTAGGGCCTCCCTAGCCGGACAGATCGAGGGGGAGAAGCCAGACGAAAGGCAGTCCACGTCATACCCTTTCCCTTTTCTCCAAACATTCCCCGACGTCGTATGATCATACTTGTCGAGTACGTCGTTAAACAATAAATAATCAATGTAACCTTTACCGTTGTTTGTGTATTCTATTACGAAATTCCAGGAACCGAGTGAATGGAATGTTGAACGAACATATCGAGTTAATAATCTCCAAGTCACGTAAATCTAACATTTCGCGGTCTATCGATCTAGTTTGTTGTTTGGGCGACCTCGACTAGGTTTAATGTAGAAAACCGAGAATAGCAATAACTTGGACTGACTAGATTGGAATGTTAATGAAATAATGACACGTCGGAAGTAAGTGTACATCGTGTTGACGATCCACAGCAACCTTGTGGATGGTGACGTCATAGTTGAGTGAGACATTGGCCAATCAAATGTCACTATTTGAAAAAGCGACCCGCTGATTGGCTCTGACTCACACATCTATGACGTCAGCATCCACAAGGTTACTTTGTAACGACTTTAATAATAGATACACGGATCTGTATAGCTTATAGTATGATAAGCAGTTTTCCAAAGGATAAACACATTTATTATATTTTCTGTCGATACAGGAGTTCCTCACCTTGACCGACGCAGCCGTCGACGTTGTCCACCACCGAACTTCGGGTCTTCTCGCTGGGAATCCTCTCGGCCGATCTACGAATGACGTCACCACGAAGTTCTCCGAACGAGTTGACCTTGAAAAACGTTCCATTTTGTTAGATGTTGTTGTTCCGGCTTCCGTTTCCGGAATATGTGTCAATGTTTTGTACGAGTAGCGTACTTATTTATTTTTCATTGTGATTCTCTCTCTATAAATACATAACATTGAAAACCTCTCTCATATAAGCCTATATAGTACTCGTATAGTATAAGAATATATGCAGTACGGAACAACTTTCGCACTAATTGTGCAATTAAAACCGATTGAGATATTTAAAAAAAGAAACGATAAAAACGTAAAACAAAGTCCACGTCTCACTAGTGAAGCGGACCTAACACTTTGAGAACCGCTGAGTTAGGGTACTATTAAAGTATGATGGCAACCGTAATGATTGCAATATTTGAAATTTTGAAAAATCCAGTTTTTAGTTCTAGAACGAAACCACATCATCCTCATTTGTCACTTTTTCAATATTGTGTAGCGTTTGCAGGTGTTAAGAGCTTCGTTCGCTTGTCTTACACTTAAACACTTGTGTAAGTCAGTGTCAGTACTTAATCTTTATTTTATACTCGTGTAATTCAGTGTAAATATGTTTACCACATTTGCCTGTAATTCAAACTTCAGTAGTGTAACCAGTGCAGGAGATCGCTACACTGGCTATTTAGCTCGTGTAAGACGCTTTGCTGCACTGGCCAGTGTAATACCCAGTGTAAGACAGACGAACGAAGCTAAGGTTTATGATTTTACCATGTCGTAGGCCTGCAGCATACAGTGCAGGAAACACTTGCCGGGCCTGTAGTTGGTGTGGGTCTGAAGCATCAACCACGTCAGCTCTGAAACAGACCAATCAGGGGCCGCGTTAGTTAAGGTGACGTCATGAGACACTGAGGCTGAACCAATCAGGGGCCGCGTTAGTGAATGTGACGTCATGAGACACTAAGCCTGAACCAATCAGGGGACGCGTTAGTGAATGTGACGTCATGAGACACTAAGCCTGAACCAATCAGGGGCCGCGTTAGAGAGTGTGACTTCATGAGACACTGAGGCTGAACCAATCAGGGGCCGCGTTAGTGAAGGTGACGTCATTAGACACGGAGCCTGAACCAATCAGGGGCCACGTTAGAGAGTGTGATGTCATGAGACACTGAGGCTGAACCAATCAGGGGACGCGTTAGTGAATGTGACGTCATAAGACACTGAGGCTGAACCAATCAGGGGCCGCGTTAGTGAATGTGACGTCATAAGACACTGAGGCTGAACCAATCAGGGGCCGCGTTAGTGAATGTGACGTCATGAGACACTGAGGCTGAACCAATCAGGGGCCGCGTTAGAGAGTGTGATGTCATAAGACACTGAGGCTGAACCAATCAGGGGCCACGTTAGTGAATGTGACGTCATGAGACACTGAGGCTGAACCAATCAGGGGACGCGTTAGTGAATGTGACGTCATGAGACACTGAGGCTGAACCAATCAGGGACCGCGTTAGTGAAGGTGACGTCATGAGACACTGAGGCTGAACCAATCAGGGGACGCGTTAGTGAATGTGACGTCATGAGACACTGAGGCTGAACCAATCAGGGGCCGCGTTAGTGAAGGTGACGTCATGAGACACTGAGGCTGAACCAATCAGGGGCCGCGTTAGTAAATGTGACTTCATGAGACACTGAGGCTGAACCAATCAGGGGCCGCGTTGGTGAATGTGACGTCATGAGACACTGAGGCTGAACCAATCAGGGGCCGCGTTAGTAAATGTGACTTCATGAGACACTGAGGCTGAACCAATCAGGGGCCGCGTTAGTAAATGTGACTTCATGAGACACTGAGGCTGAACCAATCAGGGGCCGCGTTAGTGAATGTGACGTTATGAGACATCGAGGCTGAACCAATCAGGGGCCGCGTTAGTGAATGTGACACTGAGGCTGAACCGATCAGGGGACGCGTTAGTGAATGTGACGTAATGTGACACTGAGGCTGAACCAATCAGGGGCCGCGTTAGTGAATGTGACGTCATGAGACACTGAGGCTGAACCAATCAGGGGCCGCGTTAGTGAATGTGACGTCATGAGACACTGAGGCTGAACCAATCAGGGGCCGCGTTAGTGAATGTGACGTCATGAGACACTAAGGCTGAACCAATCAGGGGCCGCGTTGGTGAATGTGACGTCATGAGACACTGAGGCTGAACCAATCAGGGGCCGCGTTAGTGAATGTGACGTCATGTGACACCGAGGCTGAACCAATCAGGGGCCGCGTTAGTGAATGTGACGTCATGTGACACTGAGGCTGAACCAATCAGGGGACGCGTTAGTGAATGTGACACTGAGGCTGAACCAATCAGGGGCCGCGTTAGTGAATATGACGTCATGCGACACTAAGGCTGAACCAATCAGGTGACGCGTTAGTGAATGTGACGTAATGAGACACTGAGGCTGAACCAATCAGGTGACGCGTTAGTGAATGTGACGTCATGAGACACTGAGGCTGAACCAATCAGGGGCCGCGTTAGTGAATGTGACGTCATTAGACACGGAGGCTGAACCAATCAGGGGCCGCGTTAGTGAAGGTGACGTCATTAGACACTGAGGCTGAACCAATCAGGGGACGCGTTAGTGAATGTGACGTCATTAGACACTGAGGCTGAACCAATCAGGGGACGCGTTAGTGAATGTGACGTCATTAGACACTGAGGCTGAACCAATCAGGGGACGCGTTAGAGAGTGTGATGTCATGAGACACTGAGGCTGAACCAATCAGAGGCCACGTTAGTGAATGTGATGTCATGTGACACTGAGGCTGAACCAATCAGGGGCCGCGTTAGTGAATGTGACGTCATTAGACACTGAGGCTAAACCAATCAGGGGACGCGTTAGTAAAGGTGACGTCATTAGACACTGAGGCTGAACCAATTAGGGGACGCGTTAGTGAAGGTGACGTCATTAGACACTGAGGCTAAACCAATCAGGGGACGCGTTAGTGAAGGTGACGTCATTAGACACTGAGGCTGAACCAATCAGGGGCCGCGTTAGTGAAGGTGACGTCATTAGACACTGAGGCTGAACCAATCAGGGGCCGCGTTAGTAAAGGTGACGCCATTAGACACTGAGGCTGAACCAATCAGGGGCCGCGTTAGAGAAGGTGACGTCATTAGACACTGAGGCTGAACCAATCAGGGGCCGCGTTAGTAAATGTGACGTCATGAGACACCGAGGCTGAACCAATCAGGGGCCGCGTTAGTAAATGTGACGTCATGTGACACTGAGGCTGAACCAATCAGGGGCCGCGTTAGTGAATGTGACGTCATGAGACACTGAGGCTGAACCAATCAGGGGACGCGTTAGTGAATGTGACGTCATGAGACACTGAGGCTGAACCAATCAGGGGCCGCGTTAGTGAATGTGACGTCATGAGACACTGAGGCTGAACCAATCAGGGGACGCGTTAGTGAATGTGACGTCATGAGACACTGAGGCTGAACCAATCAGGGGACGCGTTAGTGAATGTGACGTCATGCGACACTGAGGCTGAACCAATCAGGGGCCGCGTTAGAGAATGTGACGTCATGCGACACTAAGGCTGAACCAACCAGGGGACGCGTTAGTGAATGTGACGTCATGAGACACTGAGGCTGAACCAATCAGGGGCCGCGTTAGTGAATGTGACGTCATGCGACACTGAGGCTAAACCAATCAGGGGCCGCGTTAGTGAATGTGACGTCATGCGACACTGAGGCTAAACCAATCAGGGACCGCGTTAGTGAATGTGACGTCATGAGACACTGAGGCTGAACCAATCAGGGGCCGCGTTAGTGAATGTGACGTCATGCGACACTGAGGCTGAACCAATCAGGGGCCGCGTTAGTGAATGTGACGTCATGAGACACTGAGGCTGAACCAATCAGGGACCGCGTTAGTGAATGTGACACTGAGGCTGAACCAATCAGGGGCCGCGTTAGTGAATGTGACGTCATGAGACACTGAGGCTGAACCAATCAGGGGCCGCGTTAGAGAGTGTGATGTCCTGAGACACCGAGGCTGAACCAATCAGGGGCCGCGTTAGAGAAGGTGACGTCATGAGACACTGAGGCTGAACCAATCAGGGGCCGCGTTAGTGAATGTGACGTCATGAGACACTAAGGCTGAACCAATCAGGGGCCGCGTTAGTGAATGTGACGTCATGAGACACTGAGGCTGAACCAATCAGGGGCCGCGTTAGTAAATGTGACGTCATGTGACACTGAGGCTGAACCAATCAGGGGCCGCGTCAGTGAATGTGACGTCATGAGACACTGAGGCTGAACCAATCAGGGGCCGCGTTAGTGAATGTGTCGTCATAAGACACTGAGGCTGAACCAATCAGGGGCCGCGTTGGTGAATGTGACCTCATGTGACACTAAAAGCGAACCAATCAGGGGCTGCGTTAGTGAATGTGACGTCATGAGACACTGAGGCTGAACCAATCAGGGGCCGCGTTAGTGAATGTGACGTCATGAGACACTGAGGCTGAACCAATCAGGGGCCGCGTTAGTGAATGTAACGTCATGTGACACTGAGGCTGAACCAATCAGGGGCCGCGTTAGAGAGTGTGATGTCATGCGACACTGAGGTCACTCCACTTCCACGCACTTAAAAATCCAAAATTTTCCAAAATTTCTTATAAAACATTAAGACTTGCAAATTTTGAAAAATGTTTTTTATAAAGCTAGAAAAATTATCTTTTAACGTTATGAACTTGGAATTTTAATATAACTCATCAAATTAATTCGCCTTTGAAAGGGTTAACTCACTCGTGTTACTGAAGTGTTTTCTATTACATTCCTCCGCTCTGTTGACGAGATCCTTTTTGAAGACTTTCATAACTTCGTTCCTGTCTCGCTGAGTCTGGACGTGTTCGTTGGAAGATCGCCCGTCCTCGCCCTGGAACACACACTCCTACATTTCATACACTCCTGATAACGTTCGGAAACATGTGGGGCTTAGTAAACAATGACCCCAGCGGTAGTAGCATTGCCACAGTACACTCCTTGCATTGCATACACTCCTGATAACGTTCAGAAACATGTGTGGCTAATGGCTTCAGCGGTAGTGACATCGCCACAGTACACTCCTCGCATTTCATGCACTCCTGGTAACGTTCGGAAACATGTGGGGGTGAGACCACTGAGTAGACTCTGGACGGTAGTAACATCGCTACAATACACTTCTTGCATGACATACTTTCCTGATACCCTTCAGAAATATATGTAATATGTGGACAGTGTGGTATAAATATCATGTTGCGTGTTTTTTTTTAGTGAGACTTACAACCTCCTGCTCACCTGTATCGCGATGAACAAAGCAAAGAGCACCAACAGTCGCACAGACTCCATGACTCAACAAGTGTTTCTACTCTCCTCGCTTAGATGTGACTGTTTCCACAGGTTCAGAAGAGACTAACCTTGCACTTTCCACATCGAAACCGTTGCAATCATGTCAGTACGTCCATTGTCGGTCTCTTATGGTCGTTAACATGATCAAGGTTTTTAAAGCATTTATCAGCCCATTTCTGCACTATTGACGTTCTTTATAAGCACACAACAGACTTTGTCAGGTGCATTTCCGCATTGACGGCATTCCTAAGGTCAAAGCAGTCTTTGTTAGGTGCTTTTCCGCATTCACGGCATTCCTAAGCTCACAGCAGTCTTTGTTTGAAAGGGAAATATGAGAAGACGGGGAGGAAGAAAGGGGAGGTTGTGGACTGCATTTCGTCTCACTTCTCCTCCTCGACCTGTCCGGCTAGGGTGGCCCTACCAGAAGCATACGCTTCCGCCGGCATAGCTCTCGGGATGAACAAAGCACGCAAACCTGCCCACCTCGATAAAGTAGCAGTCCCTGGGCATTTTCATTATGAAGCTTCGGCTCTTTTAAGTCGCGTCGCACGACAGGCAGAGCTATCATTACCCTGTATAGTGTATGTTGTGTAACTCTGTCAGATGTCAACCAGTTCGTGTCGTGGCCAGCTTGAATGAGTTGTGACGTATCTGCTGATCTAGAAGCCAGGATGTGATCGTCGGAGGATACCGACCAACAAGTGTTTCAATACACAAGGTCATATCAACAAGTATCAAGGTCACCACACTCATCCGTGTCACGTGATCTATAGTCACGTGGTTCACAGTGGATGCTTTGTCTGCACTGCAACGTAGATTCAGCTTGTTTTATGATATTATATTTGTCCAAGTATTGGGCCTGCCCAGGGTCTGCTACCTTATCGTGGTGGGCAGGTTTGCGTGCTTTGTTGATCCCGAGAGCTATGCCGGCGGAAGCGTGTGCTTCTGGTGGGGCCACCCTAGCCGGACAGGTCGAGGAGAAGTCAGACGAAATGCAGTCCACATCGTCCCCACTCTCTTTTCATCCCCTTCCCTTTTCTTCCCCGCCCTCCTATTTGCCCCTTTCCTCCAAACAGTCCCCTATTTCATTTTCATATTTCATCCAATCATCGTCTCGATTAGCCAAGTTGCAAAATTATGAGACGTAAGGCCCAAATATCAATATAGTATTGGGACAATCTGATTGGTTTACAGTTTAGTGACGAGAAGCGATTGATCGTTCAAGGACACCCGGACCAGTTCGAGGCCTGTGATTGGCTGTATTGGCCACCACGTCATGGCCCTATTCAACATCACATTCAGCTGTCATAGGATCAATAATTGTTCCCCAGATGCTTCCAAAAATAGAACGTTGTATGGACAACACTTTTATCACGTGAGAGATACAGAGAGAGGGGGGGGGGGGGGGGGATGTGCATTTTTCACCCAAACAGCATTTGTGGAAGATAGTTATAATTTAAATGGCAACACATTACGTTAACCAAATTTAGTAACAACCCCGTTTCACCAAATGTTTAGTCCCGAAATTAGCCTAGAGATTTTCTCTCAACAAACATGGCATCTGGGAAAATACTTTTGTATGTATGTATGTAATGTTTGTTGAAACCATGGCAACCAGTTCGAGATTATTAAATCGTTTTTTTTTAAACGACGTTCTCGACAACTATGATCATATGGCGTCGGGGGGGGGGGGGTTGGAGGAAAGTGACAAGTATGACGTAAAGGGAAAACCTTTCGTCTGGCTTCTCCCCTTCGACCTGTCCGGCTAGGGTGGCCCTACCAGAAGCATACGCTTCCGCTGGCATAGCTCTCGGGATCAGCAAAGCACACAAACCTGCCCACCACGATAAGGTAGCAGTCCCTGGGCAGGTCAAACCATATAGCAGTTTTTAAAAGTTTGAAGATCCCGGATGAGACCTGATGTATATTTAAGTTTCGACTTTCACATAATTATTTCCTGTATTATAGCAGTGAAATGATTCAGCTCACTCAATGTATTGAGTTCTAACTTTGCATCCGTTTAGACAAGAGATATAAGGAGGAAGAAGGGCAGGGGATTAATTAAAAGTTGGAGAGGAAATTTGAGAAACAAGTTTTTACTTTCAAGCTGAGTTAGTTTTAATGTGTATTTATCTGGTAAATTGTCCAATACACACTACAATATTTAGACGTTGAATCTCAACAGTTTTAAACACTGAGTGCTGAAGACAAGTGAGAAGTGAGAAGTGCGATTGAGCAAGCAGAGCCGATAACGAAGTTCTCTCCCTTGCAAGGCTTCGCTCGTGGACTCACGAGAACTGCTTTGCAATCTTCCCCGCCAACTCTTTGGCCTGTAACGAGAACAAGACACTTTAAAGACATGAAACATAAATCATTTTTTAGCCAAGGTTTCTTCTATACTTGTTCCGAGACAACTTATTGATGCTGTAAGCATAGCTATAACTGACGAGCCCCAGTTTCAAATACCGATAGCTGTCATAGGCTGCACGTACGTCACATCTTTGAGCGTGGCGGCCACATTTGTGATCAAACTTTGACATTGCCATGGAGAAACAATTGAAGGCGGTTGTGGTAGAACATATAAACTCTTTATTCTTTCAAATCTAGCCTGCTTTTTTAAATAAAATTTATATGTGTGGTATTTTTTTAATTTTGTATAAATTATGTTTACTTTTTAAATTCTCAATGAGGCTTATTTATTAAATTTGAATAGTATTTGCTAATGATCTAGGATTGGTCCTCCTCAATTGTGTCGCAATCATGGCCGCTGTGACGTCACGTGGGAACTATGAATGAGAAACCCATCGTGGTAGGCCTAAGGTTGTTGCAGGGCAAGAATAGCAAGTGTATTGTGTTCTTTTTATGTACAGTTTGGGTGTATTATATTGCTTTGTGTTTAGTATGTGTTTGTTATGCATAATTATGTTTGGGTTGTAAAACTGAATTCAGAACTTTGTTCGTAACAGCGTAATTTTCATATTTATCAATGTTTTAGGTTCATTTTAATTTTCAGTACTTTGAAGTACTTTTCCATTGTAATTTCATTTTATATCATGGTTAGTCGTCAATTTGTTTTATTCTATTTTTAGGTACCTAAGTTAATATGGTCATTTAATTATATACCTTTACTGAGCTATATCAAATTCTGTATATTTCTTAACCCGTCTGGGCCCGGGGAAAAATAGGCCCAGAGTGACTCTGCTAGTCGTAAGAGGCGACGAAAGGAGACCCGTCTCGGCCCGGGGTAGAATAGGCCCAGAGTGATTCTGCTATTCGTAAGAGGCGACAACAGGAGACCCTGTCCCTTTCCCCCCCACTGTCCCACTGAATATTTCTCCTCCCACTTGGCCCTGCCCTCCCTTGCTGGACTCCCGTATTATTATTATTATTATTATTTATTTATCGTCATCAAACAGGTTACATAGAAACATACATGTTATACTGTGTACAAATGTCTAATGAGGAGAGGATGCAGGAAGCGAAACCACGTTCCATCCACTTTGCTGAGTGTCCTGCATCCTTTAACGTTAAACTAAAGTAAAGTTACACTAAAGTTATAATACAAAGTTGCGTAGTTACTAGGATTGAGCATAAAGAGAAACAATTAAGTAAAATGTAATAATCCGTTATCTATTGTACTATCTAGTGAGTTTGAAGAATGAAAATGAGCGTGGGGAATGAATGAAGTAATGTAGGTATGAATGACATGAATGGGGCCCTAACTTAAAGTTAATCATGCTGTCAATAACGACCCACGCGACGTACAATGGATCTGATTCGGATGTGGCTTTATTCTTCATCATCATCTTTCTCATCTTCATTATCACCCGCTCGTCGTCTCGATTAGCCATTGTTGCAAAAATATGAGACGTTAAGCCCCATTAATCAATCAATCTGTATATTCTTCTCTTTACTGCTATACTATAAATAATAAAAATAATAAAAAGTTAATAAATAAAAAAAAGTGGGAGTCCCAGTATTTCTTTACCCGGTCCCCGCCGGTCAAAGTACCGATCCAACCGGTCCTCGATGCCGGGCGAAGATATCTCCCCCCTCCCCCCCTACCTATCACAATCTCGTCTATCTCGATAAACCTCGTTGTGTCACACCGGAAGCGCGTCACGACTCAAGCCTCAGTCATCCACGGCCTTGTTATGATTGTTAACATAGATAACACGTTATCACTTATCAAAGGCCTTTTTTCGTATTTTTTAAACTACATATATTATATTATATATATTTATTTATTGAAATTAAGGCCATTGCATGGCACATTGCCCTCTTTAGCCTACAAATAATCAGAATTGTGGATACCATATTATCAATAACAGTATACTACGTACGTAGTTGAAAATTTAACGCAAAATGTTTTGGAAAAACTGACAATTGAACGCGACGGTGTAGAATAATTGTTGAAACGTTTGTTGGTGATAGGTGCTCAATAATAATAATGATAATAAAAAAACTTCACAAATAACGTATGCGTTATCTTGTTGAAGGATTAAGATAGTTATCTGCACATCACGAATCAATGCATACAGCTTGTTGTACCATCACAATTTTGAATTTGCCACTTGAATCGCCGTCAGCTGAGGCGGACGAGAATGAAAAACCTCGGAAAAATCAACAGTCAGGATTGCCGATAGCGGGTATCGAAGCGGCGATCTCCCGAATTAAAGCCTCGAGTGCTAATAGCCATCTCTATTGGTATTGTACATTAAAAATGACATTAAAGACGTATGGAGAGAAACGAAATGCAGATTGTTTACCACTTCCGAGGTTTTCATGGCGCACTCGAACAACTTCATGGTCGCATCACACTTGTCGGTAGCTCCGCCCACTGGAAGAAGAAGAAGAAGAAGAAGAAGAAGAAGAAGAAGAAGAAGAAGAAGAAGAAGAAGAAGAAGAAGAAGAAGAAGAAGAAGAAGAAGAAGAAGAAGAAGAAGAAGAAGAAGAAGAAGAAGAAGAAGAAGAAGAAGAAGAAGAAGAAGAAACATGATTATATCAGTGAGCAATATCTGCGTTGGTTTCAACTCTGGTTTTACTTATATGGCCGCTTATCGATAATAAAGAGATACCAGAAACTTGGGGTAAAAGAACTACTCCCCAACAGGGAAACTTCTTTATCGACTCTATAGACGTTTAATTTTGGGGGTATTATCAAATTAAAATTTGAATGTAAATTTATATTTTGTGATACACACTTATGAATCGGCATGTTTACAGAAACGGGACGTAACAGCGTCCCCGTGAACAGTTGTGGGGACACCGGGAGAGGTCCCTAAACACGGGACTGTCTTGTTAAAAGCGGGACGAATGGACACTCTAAATATATGTGACGTCATGATAAAGTGTGTGGGTGTTATTCGTACCTTGGTTCTCGCATTGTTTCCCTATCTCGAGCCCCTCTCCATACAACGCCTCGTTGTAGCTTTTTATCTCTTCGTTGATTTCGTACAGCCGGTCCCATTTCCATGACAGATCCGCGTTCAGCTGGAAGCAAACGTTACTTGTGATTTAGCTGGAAGCAAACGTCGCTAGTGATTTAGCTGGAAGCAAACGTTACTTGTGATTTAGCTGGAAGCAAACGTTACTTGTGATTTAGCTGGAAGCAAACGTCGCTAGTGATTTAGCTGGAAGCAAACGGCGCTAGTGATTTCAGCTGGATGCAAAAGTCATAAGTGAGTTTAGCTTGAAGAAAACGTCACTAGTGAGTTAAGTTTTAAGAAAACGTCACTAGTGAGTTAAGTTTTAAGAAAACGTCACTAGTGAGTTCAGCTGGAAGCAAACGTCGCTAGTGAGTAATAGGATTGCCACTGCCTACTAATCAACTCTCGCGGCCGACAATACAGAAAATTCCACAGTAACCTTGTGGATGCTGACGCCACGGATGAGTCGGTAATCGCCAACCACATGTCGGCGCTTCAAAAAGCCGTCTACTGATTGGCCCAGATACGCCCATCTATGATGACAGCATCCACAAGGTTGCTGTGGAACCACTTTATTATCAATCAATTGGACGCGATAATAATACAGAACATGATCCAGATGTGGCTGAGATCAAAGTTCACCAAACTGTTAATTTTTAATCTATGATTTAGTAAGCTAGGATTGATAACGATGGTTTCAATAAACATTGCATTAAAAATATATGGCGCCTTTTTCCAGACGTCATGTTTGTTTCGAGTTAATCTCCGATTAACGGTTAATCTCGGGATTAAATGTCTATTGAGAGCAAAGATTTGCCTGAAAATTACGAAATGATTAAAAGAAACATTTTTGAAGATTAATGAAATGGAAATATAGATATCGCATAATGTTGATTCCCAATAATAATAATAATAATAATAATAATAATAATAATAATAATAATAATAATAATAATAATAATAATAATAATGGTGACACATTCAATAAAATAATAATAATAATAATAATAATAATAATAATAATAATAATAATAATAATAATGGTGACACATTCAATAAAATAATAATAATAATAATAATAATAATAATAATAATAATAATAATAATAATAATAATAATAATAATAATAATAATAATAATAATAATGGTGACACATTCAATAAAATAATAATAATAATAATAATAATAATAATAATAATAATAATAATAATAATAATAATAATAATAATAATAATAATAATAATAATAATAATAATAATAATGTAAGTCACTTCATGTCATCAAAGGAAAGATTACGAAATTAGAAGAGTTTGAAATTGACGAAGACAACCGGATTGGAGTAATGGACGAAGAAGATATATACAAATATCTAGGATTTGCGCAGGCTAAACGAATTGATCATAAACTGATGAAAAGTAAACTAATTTCTGCATACAAGAAACGAATAGGATCCATTTTAAAAACACAATTGAATGGTAAAAACAAGATCAAAGCAATTAACACTTATGCTATACCGGTACTAACATATTCATTTGGAATTATTAACTGGACACAGACAGAACTTCATGCCCTAGAAATTCTCACCCGCACAACATTCACCAAATACAGAAGTCATCACCCTAAGTCAGCAATAGAACGAGTGACTCTACCTAGAGAAAAAGGGGGAAGAGGCTTGATTGATTTAAACAATTTATATTATAAACAAATTGAAATTCTGAGAAAGTACTTTTATACAAAATGCCCACATTCACAACTTCATAGAGCTATAGTATCGGCAGACAAGTCGCTTTCTCCCCTCAATTTAAATGACGGAAATTTAAACTTGCTTCAAAAACTAAATTCTGACACAGCAAAAGAGATCAGAATATCAGAAAAGACGTTACATAGCAGACATTATAAAGAACTTCTTAAGGATAGCGTCGATAGGGTAGCATCGAACAAATGGTTAACGTCCGGGGACATTTTCAGCGAAACAGAGGGATTTATGATCGCTATTCAAGATAAGGTAATCAAGACTAACAATTACAAAAAATACATACTGAAAGACGTCACAGTGGAAGATAAATGTAGAAAATGTAATTTGAACGGCGAAACAATTGAACATATCGTATCTGGGTGCAAAATGCTTTGTCAAACAGATTATCTTCATAGGCATAACCAAGTTGCAAACATTGTACATCAAAAATTAGCAATGAAGTATAAACTTATAAACACAACCACTGCGTATTACAAATACAAGCCTGAAAAGGTATTAGATAGTAAAGACTACAAATTATATTACGACCGGGCAGTTATTACAGACCAAACCATACATCACAATAGACCGGATATTATATTTATTGACAAGAAGAAACAAGAAACGATTTTAATTGATGTTGCCGTCCCTTTATGCCACAATGTAGAGACAACTTGGCGGGAAAAGATAAACAGATACAAGGAATTATCAATTGAAATAAAAAGGTTGTGGAAGCAGAATAATGTAACTGTTATACCGTTAATTATATCAGCAAATGGCATTGTTCCACGTAAACTCCATGACAGTATTAAACTAATTGGTCTCCAACCGAACATATACATCGAGATGCAAAAAGCAATTATTTTGAACACGTGTAGGATAGTGCGAAAATTTTTGAACTAAGAAGAATGAAGACTTCAAGAAGTTCTCCATCCCGATGGTGGTTTTCGTGGTTTCCACCGTACAAAGAGCGAATGCTGGGATGAGTACAAATCGGCCACGACCGTACATAGCATCCACAGTTCGGTTTGGAAAAAATAATGTGGACAATGATATATTAAGTAGTATAGCCAAATGTGGGCATTTGAGAAGCAGAAGAAGAAGAAGAAGAAGAAGAAGAAGAAGAAGAAGAAGAAGAAGAAGAAGAAGTAGAAGATATATTATGTAGTTCTAAGTAGATTTTAATAAGGTAAACACATGGAAATACTTGACATTTGTGTCCGTACAACATGTTTATGCCGGTTTTTACCGAGTTTGTATGTATTGCAACAATAAAATAATAATAATAATAATAATAATAATAATAATGGTGTTTAACTCACAGTTTCAAATTTCTCCGCAAAGCAGGCACACGAACACTGAAACAGACAGGCACGGCAATCTGATTACTAATGGGCGTGACTTAATGTGTATTGACAACCAGAGGGCGTGGCCAAGCATGTATTGAACACCAGGGCCCTTATTCTGTAAAATGTTCTCGTGTGAAACGAAACGAGAACTAAACGAAATCTCGATTTGGTATTGTTTGGAGGCTAGGATGGTAGCAGCCAATGGCATTTCTCGGTTGCAGTCCAAAGACATTGGAATAGCACTGTTCGAAGTCATGTGTATGTGGTGTCAACGGTCACTGCCCACTATATCTGTTAAAACATGCAGTAGGCTGCGGTATCAAGTCCATAACAACTGCCACTTGTTATTTTTGACACAATAAAGACTCGAAATGCCAAATCAAACGACATAACATGTAAATTCAACAATCTAAGTAAATAAATGGATATATGCCATGGTTAAATTACAATAATTAGTTCAATAGTATAGTACAAGGTGGTAAGTAAAGATATATGTCAAAGTGTTGTCAAATAGAGATAAAACTACACCTTAGCATTAATTTGATGGCGGAACTCGGTCGGCCATGATTTAGAAGATAGGAGGTCTCGGTAGCTCCACGGGGACTACTATTGTCGCAAGCAGTTGGCCATGTGACTAAAATCTGTGCCAGAATTTCATATTCATAATTGGCGGCTGATTTCGTTCTGCATTCTGATAATTATAGTCAGCTGTGACCGTAAACGTGACTACAATGGAGAAATACTATTTGCTGGTACCTTCTAGCCTCGGAACGGGTGCAGATTTCGTTTTCGTTTCACACGAGAACGAGAACATTTTACAGAATAAGGGTCCAGGGCCCTTATTCTGTAAAATGTTCTCGTGTGAAACGAAACGAGAACTAAACGAAATCTCGATTTGGTATTGTTTGGAGGCTAGGATGGTAGCAGCCAATGGTATTTCTCGGTTGCAGTCCAAAGACATTGGAATAGCACTGTTCGAAGTCATGTGTATGTGGTGTCAACGGTCACTGCCCACTATATCTGTTAAAACATGCAGTAGGCTGCGGTATCAAGTCCATAACAACTGCCACTTGTTATTTTTGACACAATAAAGACTCGAAATGCCAAATCAAACGACATAACATGTAAATTCAACAATCTAAGTAAATAAATGGATATATGCCATGGTTAAATTACAATAATTAGTTCAATAGTATAGTACAAGGTGGTAAGTAAAGATATATGTCAAAGTGTTGTCAAATAGAGATAAAACTACACCTTAGCATTAAGTTGATGGCGGAACTCGGTCGGCCATGATTTAGAAGATAGGAGGTCTCGGTAGCTCCACGGGGACTACTATTGTCGCAAGCAGTTGGCCATGTGACTAAAATCTGTGCCAGAATTTCATATTCATAATTGGCGGCTGATTTCGTTCTGCATTCTGATAATTATAGTCAGCTGTGACCGTAAACGTGACTACAATGGAGAAATACTATTTGCTGGTACCTTCTAGCCTCGGAACGGGTGCAGATTTCGTTTTCGTTTCACACGAGAACGAGAACATTTTACAGAATAAGGGTCCAGGGGGCGGGGCCTATTCAACTCACCTTGCACAGGTTAAAATCGGGAGTGTTGGTATCTCCGCCCTCACTGAAGGTCTTGAAACACTGGCCTGAAACACAACACAACACAGACAAACCTTAAGTGTTGCCAACATCAGCCAGACGATTGGCAATGAAACTATTAATGTATCCAACAAGAAACGAAAGATGAAACGATTTTTTATTATTGGATTATTTGGTTTTGAGGTAACAAGATTTTACAATGCGAGATGACCTGCGTTGTTTTGTATGAATGGTTGTGTGCATGTGTAGGGCTGGGGTGGGGGCGGGGGGGGGGATATCACTGACCCAATTTCAACCCCTCTCCCGCCTCTTTCTGGCAACTCGAGGCAGCGTCCATGAATCTCTTGAACAAACTCGGCTTATCGCCACCCTGAAATCAAAACGACGGTAAACACAAGTGTGAACGATGCCCCAACCAAAGATATTATACTACTTCTATTCCAATATCTTTGGCCCCAGCGGCCAAAATACAACCATTGTGTTCAATGCTATTGGAAATAAGACAGATTGCCTTCGTTAAAAATTAAAAACCCCAAATCTTATAAGCATCATAGTTCTACGTTATAATATATACTAAGGGTCAAATGCATAGTCCTTTCTCACATGCTCCTCAACTCTGCCTTTCCTCAGGATCGCCGAGCCACCAATTACAGAGCAGTCCACTCACAATGACGGTATGTCTGTGCAAGTATTACATTTCAAGTATCAACAAGTGTCTATAGCTATACTCACAATGACGGTATGTCTGTGCTAGTATTACAAGTATCTACAAGTGTCTATACTAACAATGACGGTATGTCTACAAGTATCAACAAGTGTCTATAGTTATACTCACACTGACGGTATATGTCTGTACAAGTATCAACAAGTGTCTATAGCTATATTCACAATAACGGTTTACCTGTGCAAGTATTACAAGTATCAACAAGTGTCTATAGCTATACTCACAATGACGGTATAACTGTACAAGTATCAACAAGTGTCTATAGCTATACTCACAATGACGGTCGCCCAGGCAGCTACCAGACAGATGACCAACGCGCTGATTTTCATGTTGATGGTTCTAGATCGAAGGGAAGATACGAAGTGAGGACTCTCAGACTCACCCCGGCTTATATACCCATCCTGACCGAGGCAACGTGCACCAACTCGAGATGATTATTATTTTCTATAGGTTTTGTTGACAACTGCACGAGGTGGCTTCATTCAGTTTCCACTTCCTACACCGCGCAGGGAAGCTACGCGGCCTTGACCGTGGCTTTCATTTCCTGTCTTTAATGACTTCATTAACCTTAGTTAATGATGACATGGCTACATGTAACATGAGCATGGTATAAGGTAAATACAATACGTAGTCTGAGAAGTACATCATGGCCTATACGGATAAATACCAGTGTCGCACTGATAATGTGCTTTCAACATCATTTCCTTCTTCTGTGAATGCCGGTTGCAAGAGTTACATCAATTTGTTTTTTTTACTGATTATGTGTTGCAAAAACGTGCATAAATGAGTTTACATATGTTTATAGTCCATAAACCCAGCTGTAGGAGGTAATTTTCAATGGGGAAAATTTATATTTTATACAATTATTTATTATTATGTGGTTCGTTGCTTTGACGGCTGAAAAGTCACCGTTTACATCTAAACCATGATAATATAAATGGTTTAAACTTATGTTACAAAGTGAAACAAAAAAAGCCCAAACCAGGAATCCGAATCCTAGACCTTCTGCATTGGAAGCAGAAAACAACGCACCAGTTAAAGTCTTTATTCAGCATTTGGATGCTATGACATTTACAGCATGACAAAATACAATTAAAAACATAAATCTCTCTGAACTTTTTCTGTTCAACACTACTGCATTCATGATATGGGATAAAACATGTGTGAGGAAAAGAATATAAATCTAGCAATGTCATCCATGTAGGTTCTTTTGAAGCATCTAAGTTCACACTAAGATGAGCGTTTCAGCCTTCAGTTCACTTTGTTCCGATTTTGATCTGCCAGGGTGGTACCTGGGTGTTAAGGGTGGCACCTTTTAGTAAAGTTATGAACCCGCGCAGTTACACCTACCCATTTTGTTGGTACTGCACTGGTGCAAGTGGTGAAACCATGGCCATATCTAAACGGATTTAACCTACACCTACCCATTTTGTTGGTACTGCACTGGTGCAAGTGGTGAAACCATGGCCATATCTAAACGGATTTAACCTACACCTACCCATTTTGTTGGTACTGCACTGGTGCAAGTGGTGAAACCTTGGCCATAAACGGATCTAACCTACACCTACCCATTTTGTTGGTACTGCACTGGTGCAAGTGGTGAAACCATGGCCATATCTAAACGGATTTAACCTGACCTCATTTGTTCATTTTGTTTCTCCTTACCGGTAGAAGTAGCTCAGCGGTAAGACGCGAGACTCTAATTCGGGAGGTCGCCGGTTCGATACTAGCGATCGGCAGTCCTGCCTGAAGGTTTTTTACGAGGTTTTGCTTAGTCACAAGGAAAACGCTGGGATTGAGTCATAACAGCTTACGGAAATTACTTTCCAACTATTCGAAATACCGTAATACCTAGTAAGTAGGCCTACCCGTTTGAATGAATCCTAATTGTAGGGCACTAGCTTTAATTTTCCACTTTGATAAACATACTTGCAACACGCCTGTATACTAACAGACTGAAATAAACCATTGTTTAGTGAAGCTTAAATATTGAGAGTGTGGTGTAAGAAATATAAACTAATAAAAGCTTTTTCCTGTTTTTTTTTGGTTTATTTTTTATTTGTAACCGATCCAAGGTCCCACTAGTGTAAACTTGATATAGTGATAAATGGATGATTGAAGAAAGGTGGAAGGGAAATCTGGTATTGACATGTAGTCAACGCTGGTCGAAAGTACCAAGGGGACTTTTGACTTCACTTTTCATCCCAAAAGACGGTGTAATTTTTAACCAGACATATTATGTTCCTCTAATAATAATAACCTATACGCAGTTAACGAGAAGAAAGAAGATGTGAATGTTAGATAAGCATTCAATCTTCCAATCTGCTCTAACCAACGCTAACTAGTTTTGCGAAGGAGACGGCCACCCGCACTCCTCCTGACCTAGCCCGATGTTGTTTAACTTCATAGAAAATCATGTACTACGTAAGAAATGCAACACACTTCTCACATAGTGTCAAAAGATTTCTTGCAAGTGATTTACTTCAGCTTTGGTTTTAGTTTGATCCAAGAAATTTTACGTAAAGTTTAACTGACGAAAAGAAGTTTCAATGTATTATAACAATGATAATAACAATATTCAATTAAGAATGAATTAAATTTTTTTAAACTCATGTTTCCTCATTTAATGGTCAAAATATAACCAAGTGATTTTTTGTTTTCCACCTTTCGTACCAATGAAAAGAACAACAATTTTTTTTAATACAGGACAGGTGAAGATGTTTCCGAGGTTGGTTAGGGTTTTTCTCAGAAATGTTCTCATATAACGAAATTAAGCATATTTTATTAACCTCATCATATCATGTGCTAGTTAACAAGTTGTGCTGAATCACTCAATACAAATATCTATCGCAATAGGCCTTCTATTGTCGTCGTGCTGAATTCAACCAACGAATGCCATGGACTGCAGACTTGAAGCTTACGACATGCTGTTAGCAATCATCTCCGTTTTCTCCTTTACCTGAAATACAAGAAACACGACTAGTTACAGCAAGATGCTTATTGGGCAACAGTTAACATTCAAATAAAATTCAATAACGCAAAGATAAGTGGTAAAGCTAAATCATGGCAACGCATATTTTCTACCAAACTAAAAGCGATAAGTTAATTAAAAGATCTGTTTTTATTCTATTTTTATCAAAACAAACTCCATGTTTATACGTTTGTTCAATTTGTGTTAATTTCACAAAAGTTGACTTCTAAACAGTTGTGATTAAGCGATGCCCTAGCATTTGGTTTTTGATTTTTTGTGTCGAATAAGTTAATGATTTATATTGCAAGTTTGAGAATAAACCTAACTGGATTGTATTAGATTACCAATGCCTATAATGCAAAGAATTACAGATAAACACGCTTAAATGAGTGCAAACAAACAAATACCTTCTCGGAGGTCTTCATGGCACATTCGAAGAGTTTGAAGGCAGCGTCGCACTTGTCCGTGGCTCCACCCACTGAAAAAATAGGGCGTGGTTAGAAGTATAAACATATATAGTATTCTCAGTAGCTCCACCCACTAAATGAAAGATAAAGAGAGTGGTGAGTATAGTAGTATAAGGTATAGTTTGGTCCGTAGCTCCGCCCACTGAAAGCAAGATAGAGGGAGTGGTAGGTATAGTAGTATAAGGTATAGTTTGGTCCGTAGCTCCGCCCACTAAAAGAAAGATAGAGGGAGTGGTAAGTATAGTAGTATAAGGTATAGTTTGGTCCAAAGCTCCGCCCACTGAAAGAAAGATAGAAAGAGTGGTAAGTATAGTAGTATAAGGTATAGTTTAGTCCGTAGCTTTGCCCACTGAAAGAAAGATAGAGGGAGTGGTAAGTATATTAGTATAAGGTATAGTTTGGTCCGTAGCTCCGCTCACTGAAAGAAAGATATAGTGGTAAGTTTAGCAGTATAAGATATAGTTTTGTTCGTAACTCCGATCATTGGAAGGAAGAGGGAGTGGTATGACCCCATGTATCTATGTACAGGTAGAGTAGGTAGGCATACGTATGTAGTTAGCTGTATGGCACGTTCAGTATTGTCAGATATTAGTTAGTTACCAGGTTAGTTAATTTTTAGCAAGGTTGGCACCAGAAGGGTGAGATTGGAAGAAAGTGTAGAAAGATGTCGTTTGAGAGAGGAGGTGAATGAAAAAGAACGACGTGTGATAATGAGAGAGAGGAATGAGGACTGTGGAAGAGTTATCAGAGAGTAGTTTGTATAGCAGGAAGAGTGCGCGTGGTATATTTAGCAGGAGTTTGGCGAGGGTTGTAAAGTGTCATTAACAATAAACATTCGTTGTGTGTGTTGTCTACACTAAATGACCTTACTGCTATAGTAAGTAGTTAGCTGTTATGTAATGGGGCGGAGACCTACCCTTGTCCTTGCATGTCTCGCCAACCTTCATCCCCTCATCGTACATATCCTCGTCGAAGCCCTTCACTTGTTCGTTTATCTTCTTCATCTCCTCCCAGTCCCATTCTGTGTCCTTGAGCTGGAATCAAGGTCACCGATATCGTAATGTCAACACTTTGTAAGGGTGAAACGGAGTTACTTCGTTTTATGATCAATCAGACTGTAACTTAATCGGAACACTTAAATAGTCTGTATTTAGGATAGTAATAAATTTAAAACTATCACAGTTGTTAGTTTATATAGAATAGTTTGTATTTAGTAATATTTACGTTTAAATCCAGAAACAAGCAATATTATTACTCTTGGCAGTATATAGATTCAAGAACACGCTATTTATTAATATTATTAATGATATTATTTCAACAATTAATTATTAATGGCTTTTATAAGCAGGTCAATGGAAAAAGGTATTACTCACAGTTCCAAGTTTCTCCGACATACAGGCGCCTGCGCACTGAAACAATATAATATGGAAACGGTGACTTTTGGATGCACTTGATATTATGTGATATTGTCTCCAAATCTATATCAGTACATATGTAGCCTATTGGGTATATAGATTATAAATGCAAAACTATTTATTTTCCTTTAACTATCTGCACTCTCAACATATTGTACTACATCAATAGCTGTTGTCCAATGTGGACTTCTCAAAGGATTACAGAACGGGGCCAGGCCTATTTCAACTCACCTTGCACAGATTGAATTCAGCAGAGTTGGTATTCCCGCCCTCAGCAAACGTCTTGAAACACTCACCTGCAAAACAACACGCATAGATTCAAGTGTTGCCAACGTATGGATTCAAACATGAGCACAAAGACGAGGCCACAGTTAAAGTATTGTCCACCTTGAAAGCGCTCGGAAAACCATTGACTCGTCACGAGAGTGAATGAATGAATGAATGAATGAATGAATGAAGGAATGAATATATGAATGAATGAATGAATATATGAATGAATGAATTTATTTATTTTTCCTTATTGTACAACCTTGAGTTTATTACACCATTTTTTACAGATTTTGTAGTTTACATAGTTGGGATGCATATTTATGCAGTGAGTAGCCTATAGTCTTATCTTATATGTCAAAGCGTCACTGGGAAGTGCTGACTAGAAAGGATGAGTAATCCAACTAATTAGTTTAAGCTCGTACTATAGATGTTCAGTCCAAAATTGTCAACACAAAGGGATGCAAGATAATAGATTAGGTTTTATTTTCAGGTAGAAAATTGTATATGATATAATATGATGAAATTGTATATGATTGTTGGGGCTGGTATTGCAATCAACAAATGGGAAAGTTAGATGTAGCAAAAAAGTTATTTCGAGGATTTTAAAGGTTTTTGGTGGTTGCCATGAAGAAAAAAAAGGTTAATCGACGAACAAGTAGTTATAAGGACATTGTAATACTGGGTCTTAGGACAATAAATGGTTCACCCCCGTAGTGCTGCAGAGAAGCATGAAGCGGCCATTTGACGCTCTACTTCTCAAGGGGGAAAATAGGTTAAGCAAGATGAAGGTCATGAGATCTTGAACCCGGCACCTCCACCAAATGTATTGCTATTTTGATTACATTAAACCCGTCTGCGCCCGGGTAAGAGCATAACCAGGGTAGCTGTGCCTGTTGTACGGAGCGAGATAAAAGTAATAAACTTAACCAATAGATATTGTGAAAAACGTTCCATACCGAAACGTTGAATTTGAAATAAAACGTAAGGTTGTTTCGTATATACCGCAAAATGAAATCTATTTTTAAATATTTACATACATATTATGATGTGATAATGATTACAAAATATGCACGAAAAATGGTTCAGATAAAAGGTTTTGGGTTCAATCCCAAGACAAAGCAAGTATTTATAATAACACATTTTACCGTTTTAACCATTGTATTTGCGGGTTGTGACTTATCTAGATAACTCTATCACATTTATTATCTTTTATCTACCAAAAGAGTTTTGTTTAGTTATCCTTATCTCTTTAAGCTTTGGAGAATTTTTTTTAATGTTTTATTCTTTAATCCTACATTATGATTGGAAAAATTTCAAATAATTATTAAAAGTATATTGGAAAAATATCTTGTGAATGGAATAGAGCTTACTTACAAAACTATCAATGAACATCACTGTCAGTACGAAACATATTACGATTTATAATATTACTGTGTGTCAGGGAAAACATTTTTTCTTCTGTAAACACGTTTCTAGACTAACGATTATTTGTCATATTATAAACAAAATTATCTTCATACGTTGCTAATTATGTCTTTTGTCTTGGTAGATTTTTAAACTTATCTTTTATCTCATGAGAACAACCTTTTCGCAAATTATCTTTATACCCAGTCGCAATACTGTTGACAGGGCACCTACCCATGTTCAGACCATCTCCCGCCTCCTCCTTGCACGACTGAGCCGCCCCCATAAACTTCTCGAACATACCGGGCTCTTCATCGTCTTCAGCCTAGAACAAACAAGTCACGTGATCACTTAAGTGGAGGCTTGGAGTGTCTCTAGTGCAGCCCTGTGCTGTCACAGCAAATGTATGTATTAATTAAGTGTTATTTAGTAGTAGTAGATAATAGTAACATTAATACATTATATCAAAATTCTTCAATTGCACAATTAGGCCTAGTTTTGAGAGCTATAATTATCTGTGCCACTCAATTTTATTTATATTATTATAACATTATTTTTAAGACTTTAGATAATCAAAATCAATACTCATAACCTACAATTTAAGTCAAAATGTTAGCTTGACTTTGCATTGTTACTCATTACTATTTTTTTTTTTTTTTTTTTAGTATAGCTTAGTTTAGTTAAGTCTAGTTTAATCTGTCGATGTAAAGAGGGGTTGTTACAACTTAAGTTGAGCTTGCAACCTGCAATATGGGTTCAATAAATAGTTTCAGTGCAAGTATTACATGTATCAAGAAGTGTGTACAGCTATAGCTATACTCATAATGACGGTATGTTTGTGCAAGTATTACAAGTAACAAGTGTCTATAGCTATACTCACAATAACGGTTTACCTGTGCAAGTATTACAAGTATCAACAAGTGTGTACAGCTATAGTGATACTCACATTGACGGAATGTCTGTGCAAGTATTACAAGTAACAAGTGTCTATAGCTATACTCACAATAACGTTTTACCTGTGCAAGAGTAACAAGTATCAACAAGTGTGTACAGCTATAGCTATACTCACAATGACGGAATGTCTGCGCAAGTATTACAAGTAACAAGTGTCTTTAGCTATACTCACAATAACGGTTTACCTGTGCAAGTATTACAAGTATCAACTAGTTTCTATAGCTAAACTCACAATAACGGTTTACCTGTGCAAGTATTACAAGTATCAACAAGTGTCTTTAGCTGTTCTAACAATTACGGAATGTCTGTGCAAGTATTACAAGTATCAACAAGTGTCAATAGCTATACTCACAATGACGGTATGTTTGTGCAAGTATTACAAGTATCAACAAGTGTCTATAGACTCACAATAACGGTTTACCTGTGCAAGTATTACAAGTATCAACAAGTCTCTTAAGCTATACTCACAGTGACGGTATGTCTGTACAAGTATCAACAAGTGTCTATAGCTATACTCACACTGACGGTTGCCCAGGCAGCTACCAGACAGATGACCAACGCGCTGATCCTCATGTTTGTTGTTGTGTTGTTGTTGGTTCTAGATCGAAGGGAAGATACGAAGTGAGGACTCTCAGACTCACCCCGGCTTATATACCCGTCCTGACCGAGGCAACCTGAGGTAACATCGCCACCGATAACTATTATTTCCAAGGTTTTGTTTATGTGGATCCATTGAGCATCAACTTCCTGCAACTCATGAACATCTTTCATTCGAAGTGTATTGACTTGACTTCCTGCCCCTTAATGACATATCCGACCTACATGCGGATATTAATACTTAGTGCGGAAGTTATTATAATATTATAATATAATATTATATACTTGGGATAGGTAAAAACTTGCGTGGCTTCTAGATAAGTCAATGCTTGTGGTGTTACAAGCAATTTTAGAACCTTGTCGTTCACTCTAGAATATTTTATGTATGATATTCATATCATGTGAAGGTCTTTTTTTCTCATCGATTTTTCAATAGATGTGGATTAATAGTCGAATGAATATGTCGAGATTATGGGTTGTGTATAGATAGGTATCCCGCCGATGGTGTGAAGTGTCGCCGCTAATCAATGGAAGCGCCACCGTTCACGCGGAACCGTGGCGACAATCGTCGTACTCGTATACCGAGGCCACCATCTCATTGTTTGGGTTGCAAGGTTGTTGCAAGCGATTGATGTCAAGTCTTGTAATGTTTGATTTGAAAACAACCACCTTTCGCATAACGACTCATTAGGTTCGTTTTTTTGTCCTGCATAGCCTGCACTGGTGCAAGCTTTCAGATTCTTCTGAAGCATCTAAGTTCACACATTGATGAGCGTTTCAGCCTTCAGTTTACTTTCTTTCCATTTTGATCTGCCAGGGTGGTACCTGGGTGTTAAGGGTGGAATCTAAGTTCACACATTGATGAGCGTTCAGCCTTCAGTTCACTTTCTTTCCATTTTGATCTGCCAAGGTGGTACCTGGGTGTTAAGGGTGACACCTTTTAGTAAAGTTATGAACCCGCGCAGTTACACCTATTCATTTTGCTGGTACTAACCTAGTGTAAGTGGTGAAACCTTGGCCATATCTAAACGGATCTAACCTACACCTACACATTTTGTTGGTACTGCACTGGTGCAAGTGGTGAAACCTTGGCCATATCTAAAAGGGTTTAACCTTCACCTACCCATTTTGTTGGTACTGCACTGGTGCAAGTGGTGAAACCTTGGCCATATCTAAAAGGGTTTAACCTTCACCTACCCATTTTGTTGGTACTGCACTGGTGCAAGTGGTTAAACCTTGGCCATATCTAAACGGATTTAACCTACACTTACCCATTTTGTTGGTACTGCACTAGTGCAAGTGGTGAAACCTTGGCCATATCTAAACGGATTTAACCTACAGTTACCCATTTCGTTGGTACTGCACTGGTGCAAGTGGTGAAACCTTGGCCATATCTAAAAGGGTTTAACCTTCACCTACCCATTTTGTTGGTACTGCACTGGTGCAAGTGGTAAAACCTTGGCCATAAACGGATCTAACCTACATCTACCCATTTTGTTGGTACTGCACTAGTGCAAGAGGTGCAACCTTGGCCATATCTAAACGGATTTAACCTGACCTCTTTTGTTTGTTTTGTTATTTTGTTTTTTCTTAAGGCTGGTCCACACAGATTTTTTAAGCATAAGATTTAAGGTTTTAAGACGTTGTTGCCAAGAACAACAATGAAAACAATCTCTTAAAACTAAAACTTTGTGTGAACGCCAGTACGTGTTTCCTATGATCCAACTTTACGACTACGCGTTAAACCTTAAATCTTATGCTTACAAAATCTGTGTGGACCAGCCCTTACCTGTAGAAGTAGCTCAGCGGTAAGACGCGAGACTAATTCGGGAGGTCGCCGGTTCGATACTAGCGATCGGCAGTCCTGCCTGAAGGTTTTTTTACGAGGTTTTTCTTAGTCACAAGGCGAATTCTGGGATTGAGTCATAACAGCCCACGGAAATTCCTCCCAACTATTCCCAATAGCGTAATACCTAGTTAGTAGGCCTACCCGTTTGAATGAATCCTTATTGTAGGGCACTAGCTTTAGTTTTTCCACTTTGATAAACATACTTGCAACACGCCTGTATACTAACAGACTGAAATTACCATTGTTTAGTGAAGCTTAAATATTGAGAGTGTGGTGTAAGAAATATAAACAAATAAAAGCTTTTTCCTGCTTTTTTTTGGTTTGTTTTTTCTTTCTAACCGAGCCAAGGTCCCACTAGTGTAAACTTGATATAGTGATAGATGGATGATTGAAGAAAGGTGGAAGGGAAATCAGGTATTGACATGTAGTCAACGCTGGTCGAAAGTACCAAGGGGACTTTTGACTTTACTTTTCATCCCAAAAGACGGTGTTATTTTAACCAGACATAAAATTATGTTCCTCTACTTGCTTAAGTTAACTTAAGCAGTTGACGAGAAGAAAGAAGATGTTAGATAAGCATTCGATCCCCCCAATCTGCTCTAACCAACGCTAACTAGTTTTGTGAAGGAGACGGTCACCCGCACTCCTCCTGACCTAGCCCGATGTTGTTTAACTCCATGTGGGATTAGCCACTACGTACGAAAAGCAACACACTCATCATGTAGTTTCAATAGATTTCTTGCAAGGGATTTACTTCAGCTTTTGTTTTAGTTGGATTCCAAGGAACAGACGAAAAGAAGTTTAAATGTATTGTAAAAATGATAGTAAGATAAATAACAATATTCAATTTAGAACAAATTACATTTTTTTAAACTCATGTTTCCTTATTTTATTGTCAAAATGTAACCATGTGACTTTTTGTTTTCCACCTTACGTACCAATGAAAAGAACAACAATCTTTTCTTATACAGGACAGGGGAAGATTTTCCGGGATTGGGAAGGGGTTTTCTCAGAAATGTTCTCATATAACGAAATGGGGCATATTTTATTAACCTCATAATATCTTGTGCTAGATAACAAGTTGTGCTGAATCACTCTATACAAATATATATCGCAATAGGCCTTCTGTTGTCGTCGTGCTGATTATAACCAACGAATGCCATGGACTGCAGACTTGAAGTTTACGACATGCTGTTAGCAATCATCTCCGTTTTCTCCTTGATCTGAAATACAAGAAACACCACTTGTTACAGCAAGATGCTTATTGGGCAACAGTTAACATTCAAATAAAATTAAAATTCAATAACGCAAAGATAAGTGGTAAAGCTAGTTCATGGCAACGCATATTTTCTACAAAACTAAAAGCGATAACTTAATTAAAAGATCTGTTTTTATTTTATTTTTATCAAAACAAACTCCATATTTACGTTTGTTCAATTTGTGTTAATTTCACAAAAGTTGACTTCTAAACAGTTGTGATTAAGCGATGCCCTAGCATTTGGTTTTTGATTTTTTGTGTCCAATATGATAATGATTTATATTGTTAGTTTGAGAATAAACCTAACTGGATTGTATCAGATTACCAGTTCCTTATATGCAAAGAATAACAGATTAACACGCTTAAATGAGTGCAAACAAATAAATACCTTCTCGGAGGTCTTCATGGCACATTCGAAGAGTTTAAAGGCAGCGTCGCACTTGTCCGTGGCTCCACCCACTGAAAAAAAGAGGGCGTGGTTGGTAGTATAAATATATATAGTATTCTCAGTAGTTTGACACACTGAAAGAAAGAAAGAGGGAGTGGTAAGGTAAGTAGTATAAGGTATAGTTTAGTCCAAAGCTCCACCCACTGAAAGAAAGATAGAGGGAGTGGTAGGTATAGTAGTATAAGGTATAGTTTGGTCCAAAGCTCCGCCCACTGAAAGAAAGATAGAGGGAGTGGTAAGTATAGAAGTAAAAGGTATAGTTTAGTCCGTAGCTCCGCCCACTGAAAGAAAGATAGAGTGGTAAGTATGGCAGTATAAGGTATAGTTTTGTTCGTAACTCTGACCACTGGAAGAAAGAGGGAGTAGTATGTCCCCATATATCCATGTATACGAAGAGTAGGTAGGCATACGTATGTAGTCAGCTGTATGACACGTTCAGTATTGTCAGATATTTGTTAGTTACCAGGTTAGCTACTTTTTAGCAAGGTTGGCACCAGAAGGGTGAGATTGGAAGGAAGAGTAGAGAAGATGTCGTGAGAAAGAGGAGATCGAATCGTAGAGCGTAGGATTAGATGAGCAGTTTTGTGAGTGGAAAACAACGACGTGTGATAGTGAGAGAGAGGAGTGAAGACTTTGAAGAGTTATCAAAGAGTGGTTTGTATAGCAGGAAAAGAGTACGCGTGGTATATTTAGCAGGAGTTTGGCAAGGGTTGTAAAGTGCCATTAACAATAAACATTCGTAGTGTGTGTTGTCTACACTAAATGACCTTACTGCTACAGTAAGTAGTTAGCTGTTATGTAATGGGGCGGAGACCTACCCTTGTCCTTGCATGTCTCGCCAACCTTCATCCCCTCATCGTACATATCCTCGTCGAAGGCCTTCACTTGTTCGTTGATATTCTTCATCTCCTCCCAGTCCCATTCTGTGTCATTGAGCTGGAATCAAGGTCACCGATATCGTAATGTCAACACCTTGTAAGGGTGAAACGGAGTTATTTCGTTTCATGATCAATCAGATTGTAATCGGAATTCTTTTCTCTTATAATAGTCTGTATTTAGGATAATTAGTAATAAATTTTAAATTATCACATTTGGTAGCTAATATAGAATAGTTTGTGTTAAGTATTATTTACGTTTAAATCCAGAAACAAACACTTGGCAGGATATAGATTCAAGTACACGCTATTTATTAATTTTATTAATGATACATTTTCAATAATGAAATAATTATGGCTTTTATATAACCAGGTCAATGGAAAGAGGTATTACTCACAGTTCCAAGTTTCTCCGACATACAGGCGCCTGCGCACTGAAACAATGTAATATGGAAACGGTGACTTTTGGATGCACTTGATATATGTTATATTGTCTCCAAATCTATATCAGTACATGTAGCCTATTGGGTATATAGATTATAAATGCAAAACTATTGATTTTCCTTTAACTATCTGCACTCTCAACATATTGCACTATTCATCAATAGCTGTGGTCCAACGTGAACTTCTCAAAGGATTACATAACGGGGCGAGGCCTATTTCAACTCACCTTGCACAGGTTGAACTCAGCAGAGTTGGTATTTCCGCCCTCAGCAAACGTCTTGAAGCACTCACCTGCAAAACAACACACATAGATTCAAGTGTTGCCAACACATGGATACAAACATGATTACAAGGATGAGGCCACAGATAAAGTATTGTCCACCTTGAAAGCGCCTGAAAGCCATTGAGTTGCCACGAGAGGTGAATGAATGAATGAATGAAGGAATGAATAAATGAATGAATTTATTTATTGATTTATCCTTATTGTACAACCTTGAGTTTATTACACTATTTTTTACAGATTTTGTGGTTTACATAGTTGGGATGCATATTTATGCAGTGAGTAGCCTATAGTCTTATCTTATATATGTCAAAACGTCACTGGGGAGTGCACACTGGAAAGGATGAGTAATCTAACTAATAAGTTTGAGCTCGTACAATAGATGTTCAGTCCGAGATTGTCAACCCAAAGGGATGCCAAGAGAATAGATTAGGTTTTATGGGCAGGTAGAAAATTATATATGATCGTTTGGGCCGGTATTACAAACAACAAATGGGAAAGTTAGATGTAGCAAGTAAGTTATTTCGAGGATTTCAAAGGTTTTTGGTGGTTGCCATGAAGAAAAAAAAGGTTAATCGACGAAAAAGTAGTTATAGGGACATTGTAACACTGAGTCTTGGGCCAATAAATGGGTCACCCCGCAGTGCTTCAGAATGGCGTGATGCAGCCATTTGCCGCCAAATAAGTTAAGCAAGATGAAGGTCATGAGATCTTGAACCCGGCACCTCCACCAAATGTATTGCTATTTTGATTACACTAAACCCGTCTGCGCCCGGGTAAAAGCATAACCAGGGTAGCAGTCCCTGTTGTACGGAGCGAGATAAAAGTGACAAACTTAACCAATAGATATCGTGATAACATTCTATACCGAAACGTTGAATTTGAAATAAAACGTTAGTTGTTTCGTATACCGCAACATAAAATCTATTTTTAAATATTAACATACATGTGATAACAATGCTCACAAAATATACGCGTTACATGGTTCAAATCTAAGGTTCTAGGTTCAATCCCAAGACGAAGCAAGTACTTATAAAAATACATTTTTAACGTTTTGACCATTGTGTTTAGCGGGTTGTGACATATCTAGATAACATTATCACATTTTTTATCTTTTTTCTATCTAGAGGATTTTGTGTAGTTATTCTTGTAAATTTAAGCATTTTAAGGAATTTTTTGGGGTTTTTAATCTTAAATCCTCTATTATGATTGGAAAATTTTCAAATAATTATTATGTATTAGAAAAATAATAGAGCTTACTTACAAAACTATCAATGTACATCACCGTCAGTACGCAAAATATGACGATTTACAATACTACTGTTTGTCAGGGGAAACATATTTTCTTCTGTATACACGTTTCTAGACTAATGATCATTTATCATATAAACAAAGTGATCTACATACTTTGCTTATTATATCTTTGGTTTTGGTAGATTTTTAAACTTATCTTTTATCTCATGCGAACAACCATGTCACAAATAATCTTTATCTAGACATAAAAGAAACGACCCAGTCGCAATATTGTTGACAGGGCACCTACCCATGTTCAGACCATCTCCCGCCTCCTCCTTGCATGACTGAGCCGCCCCCATAAACTTCTCGAACATACCGGGCTCTTCATCGTCATCAGCCTAGAACAAAAAGGTCACGTGATCACTTAAGTGGAGGCTTGGGGTGTCTCTAGTGCAGCCCTGTGCTATCACAGCAAATGTATGTATAAATTAAGTGTTGTTTAGAAGTAGTAGATAATTGTAACATTCATACATTATATCAAAATTCTTCAATTGCACAATTAGGCCTAGTTTTGAGAGCTATAATGATCCGTGTCACTCAATTTTATTTATATTATTATAACATTATTTTTAAGACTTTAGACAATCAAAATCAATACTCATAACCTACAATTAAGTCAAAATGTAAGTTTGACTTTGCATTGTTACTCATTACTAATTTTCTATACTTTTTTTTTTTTTTCATTTTTAGTTTAGCTTAGTTTAGATTAGTTTAGTTAAGTCTAGTTTAATCTGTCGATGTAAAGAGAGGTTGGTACAATTTAGTTGAGCTTGCAACCTGCAATATGGGTTCAATAAATAGTTTCAGTGCAAGTATTACAAGTATCAACAAGTGTGTACAGCTATAGCTATACTCACAATGACGGAATGTCTGTGCAACTATTTCAAGTAACAAGTGTCTATAGCTATACTCACAATAACGGTTTACCTGTGCAGGTATTACAAGTATCAACAAGTGTGTACAGCTATAGGTATACTCACAATGACGGAATGTCTGTGCAAGTATTACAAGTAACAAGTGTCTATAGCTATACTCACAATAACGGTTTACCTGTGCAAGTATTACAAGTATCGACAAGTGTCTTAAGCTATACTCACAATGACGGTATGTCTGTACAAGTATCAACAAGTGTCTATAGCTATACTCACAATGACGGTATGTCTGTACAAGTAATGTATCAACAAGTGTCTATAGCCATACTCACACTGACGGTCGCCCAGGCAGCTACCAGACAGATGACCAACGCGCTGATCTTCATGTTGATGGTTCTAGATCGAAGGGAAGATACGAAGTGAGGACTCTCAGACTCACCCCGGCTTATATACCCGTCCTGACCGAGGCAACGTGCACCAACGCGAGGTAACATCGCCACCGATAATTATTATTTCCTAGGTTTTGTTTATGGGGATCCATTGAGCATCAACTTCCTGCAACTCATGAACACCTTTCAATCGAAGTGTATTGACTTGACTTCCTGCCCCTTAATGACATATCCGACCTACATGCGGATATTAATACTTAGTGCGGAAGTTATTATAATATTATAATATAATATTATATACTTGGGATAGGTAAAAACTTGCGTGGCTTCTAGATAAGTCAATGCTTGTGGTGTTACAAGCAATTTTAGAACCTTGTCGTTCACTCTAGAATATTTTATCTTTGATTTTCAAATCATGTGAAGGTCTTTTTTTCTCATCGATTTTTCAATAGATGTGGATTAATAGTCGAATGAATATGTCGAGATTATGGGTTGTGTATAGATAGGTATTCTGCCAATGGTGTAAAGTGTCGCCTCTAGTCAATGGAAGCGCCACCGTTCACGCGGAACCGTGGCGACAATTGTCGTACTCGTACATACCGAGGCCACCATCTCATTGTTTGGGTTGCAAGGTTGTTGCAAGCGACGGATGTAAAGTCTTGTAATGACTGATTTGAAAACAACCACCTGTCGCATAACGACTCAATAGGTTCGTTTTTTGTCCTGCATAGCCTGCACTGGTGCAAGCTTTCCTGCACCGCCATGTTATTTTATCTCCGTGCAGGTTACACTGCTCGCGTTATTTTGTCCGTTGCACTAGTGCAGCGGTGTAGCACCGGCTACCAAGCTGGTAGGTTTGTTTTTTTTGTCCTGCACTTTCTTGCGGTGCAGCTTTACGGTGCAGGCCGGAAATACGTAATAGTGGAAGACATGCAGGTTGCACTGAAGGAAGACAAAAAAACACTCGCGTGTAGCAACGGCTGATGTGTGAAATAATATTTAAATTTGATAAAGTCTTTCACAATGGTTTGAAATGTATGACATCGGATCGCAACTAAATAATTATTCTTAACGTAAATAGCAGCCGATGTATCTACTTTAGATAACAATAACATGTTTATTCAAGTTGCCGCCAGATTTTCTTACACTGCACTGCCACACCAGCTCGGTAGCCGGTGCTACACCGCTGCACTAGTTCAACGTCCACTGGACAAAATAACGCGCGCAGTGTAACCTGCAAGGAGACAAAATAACATGGCGGTGCCAAAAAGCTTGCACCAGTGCAGGCTATGCAGGACAAAAAAACGAACCTGGTGTGGCAGTGCAGTGTAAGAAAATCTGGCGGCAACTTGAATTAACAAGTGGTTGTTATTTTAAGTAGATACATCGGCTGCTATTTACGTAAGAATAATTATTTAGTTGAGATCCGATGTTATACATTTCAAACCATTGTGAAAGACTTTATCAAATTTAAATATTATTTCACACATCAGACGTTGCTACACCGGAGTATTTTTTTGTCTTTCTTCAGTGCAACCTGCATGCCTTCCACTATTGCGTATTTCCGGCCTGCACCGTAAAGCTGAACAGCAAGAAAGTGCAGGACAAAAAAACAAACCTATTATTTTTTTCGTTTACATAAATGACTAGTGATTATTGACTTACCCCCGTGTCTAAGCCACAGACTTCTTTCATTGACTGGGAGGGAGAATACTGCGCTCTGATTGGCTGTGACTAAGGTTTCTCTTGACTTGACTAAGGAATTGAAATATGTTCAATTTCTTAGTCAAGTCAAGACAAACCTTAGTCACAGCCAATCAGAGCGCAGTATTCTCACTCATAGCCAATGAAAGAAGTCTGTGGCTAAGTCAAGTGGGCTAGTCACTAATCACTAGTCATTTATGTAAACGGCCCATTACTAACGCTCTCTGTCGTAGACTTCGGGTAGCGAAAGTCAGTGTCTAAAGTCTACGACAGAGTGCGTTAATCATTACAACACACGTACGCTAAGATCAAAGACTTGAAAACATTCAAACACATTGGTTTGATTATTTGGTTGTTTAACGACGTACTCGACATGACGTTGAGGGGGTGTTTGGAGGAAAGGAACAAGTTTCAGAAACACTCACTTTCTTTCCGGTACCGACAGCTGAATGTGGAGAATGTCGCCTTGACTGGACTACGGGGGCCTCATTCCAGTACATTTGAAAACTTAACCCTGGTGTTAGCCAATAGTCAATCAGGAGTCAGCAATTGAGGCGCCGATCGAAGGAAAGCATTGTTGAAAAAACAAGACAAAATAAAAACAATAACAAACAAAAACAGTCCAATAACCTCAAAACGTCGACAAGATACTCAATAAAACTACATATTCGCATACGTAGGACCTAAATAATGTACAATAAATACATAAAATTGTTTATAAACTTCAATAAACACATAAATTAACGTATCCATGAAATAGGATATGCTCAATAAAGAACTGAAATGTGACATTTGTGAAACTAAACACACGGGCATTGACAAAATGGCGGCATTTCAAAGTATTGTTGAGATAACTCTTCTTAACCCTACTATCAGACAGGGTCATATTTGCCTCCGAATTATGCAGGGAAGCCTGTGTAGGAGTTAACCCCGGGGTCATTTTAACATGGGGCTAGCGAGAGTTAAGGAGGGTTAAAAAAATGTACAGGAATGAGGCCCCGGACGGGTATCGCTCCCTATACATAGGGGAAGGTCCCTTTTTGTAACTGTGTGTCCACCTCGTTGACTGTCGCTTGAGATTTTAGACAAGATTGACATTTACAACTGTCAACAAAGGAGGCGACAACTAAGTCTCCCTTTGTGAATAGTGACTGGTAGGGTGCTTCTTAGGTTGGTACGCAGAGTAGACCTTGATTTAATGCGGCAATACACCCTATGCCCAGCAAGCCGCGCGCCTGTTGTGTACTTAATCTAAAAAGGGATAGAGTTTCTTGATAGTTACTTATTGATGACAATGCGTGACAATACATACCAAACAAGGAAGTTCTTGTTACAAGCACAGGGTGTGGTGATAATACTTCCCTTGAGCCAACTGTTGTTCTACGACTGCGAAGACTACCCCACAACCCTAACATAGCTCTTCAGCGGTACCATCTAGTTCTACTTGTACCTTTTACTAAAGAGTCAAGCTAATTCCAGTTGATTTATGTTGATATGTTTATGATTATGGTTTATGATCATGTTTGTGTCATATGTTTTACGTCCCATATTTATTTTTTATTTTATCTGTAAATATAGTAAATAGATATATGTGGGAGGTGCAAAGCCCTAATGTATTGTACATTGTTAACAACTAGGTAAAATATAATACATAACAAATATGAAATTACAAAAGGGAATTTTTTTTTAAACACAATGTAAAATAAATCAGTCCACTCATGAAGACAGTGCTGAGTTAAAATCATTTTTAGACTTGAACTTAGTAAGGTAATAGATGTAGTGCAGACGAGATATTGGGACCCGGTGGTGAAGAGCAGCAAAACGGGCTGACGTGGAATCCACGGACGAGCTGAACGACCGACGACGGAGGGGACATACGGAATGTCGAGGTAAAGGAAGGACGTGGACTGAGGACAGATGAATTAGTGTAAGCTTAGTCAACCTACGCAGGGTCGCCACATCATTGTAAAGGTTAGGTTGATAGTGAACAATTAATAAAATACGGTTCCTTATTGTTGTTTTAATTAACTCGAGTTACTTTACACCTAGAAATCCAGCATCCTCAGACATTGCATCGATCTTTATTGTACGAATTCACATGAATAGAGAGTTGTGCTCCCAGCAAGCTCTATCAATAGAGGTCAAGCTCCACCAGTGAATCTTGGTACATAACAATATCTCAAGATTGCAACAAGAAATCGAAAATGTATATCAACAGCGCACTGTGTTTTGGTAAGCCCTACAGACTGAATGAAATAGAACCATTAGCGTAGTTATTTTGATTATTAATTCGATAATTAGTAATAAAAATAAATTATATATAAAAAACATACTGATAACAAGGTAAGACACAACTTAGAGCATTCAGTTCGTAAAGCTTACTAAACCACAGTGCGCTGTTGAATCAGATTTTCGATTTCGAAGCACATTCTTGTGATATGATTTATAAATTAAAATTGTGTGTGGTTTTTGACATACTTGCCAATATTAAAACCCGCGAAATTAACGTATTTTCGTCATATCTCAATAACGCCACACAATATCGAAACAGTAACACCTACGCATATTTTGGATTCGTGAGAGCTCAATACCGTATGAAAAAGATTTATTAGTTTGCAGTAATTATAATTATTATTTCTAATTTAACTAATTTACAAGTTGATTAGAAATTGCAAATATAATTACTACAATCTACGAAATCTTTTACATTTGGTATTGAGCTCTCACGAATCCAAAATATGCGTAGGTGTCACTGTTTCGATATTGTGTGGCGTTATTGAGATATGACGAAAATACGTTAATTTCGCGGGTTTTAATATTGGCTAGTAGTCCTTCCTCAATCCAAGTACTGTCAATCACTTGCTGTCACTTTTACATTAGTGCTGACACTGAGTCCTTTTTAGAGACATGGTAATCATATTAGCCTTGTCATTATTAATATTACTGACATGATTTGCTTGATCCATCTTTTATTTGAAGAATCCCACGAAGTGTGCAAGTATATAAGTGCAGGTTAACACGAGGTGTGAGCGTTCTTCGGGGTGGCAGTGCACAGCCAGTTGCAGCGGTCAGATCTTCACGGGACTGAGGTAGTCGACACAAGTACCGGTCAAATATCGTGCTAGGTCGTTTTCTTCAGTTCTCAACATCGAAGTAAGTATCTGGCAATGAATAACATTCGTATAGCGTGGTTATTTTTGTAAAAACAATCCAGGACAAATAAACATGCACACAAGTAACCGTAGTAGTTGCAAAGCTGACGAGCCGCGGGGATTTTAGGGGTAATAATAATACCCCCTCCCCCCCCCCCCCGTCCCGCAGGTGATATTTTTTTAAGAGCAGTTTTAGAGATTGTTTGGTGAGATTTTGTTGCTTTGGCAGTGAATGATCAGTTGTTAAAAATGCAACAAATTGCAAATAAAAAACGGCCAAGCCCAAAACGTAGAAAATCAACCATAACACATCAAAAAAGGGCACAAACGCACACACACGTCCACACCGATGGCGAGAACATTGTGACGCAAAAGTATTTTCTTCCGTCGGGAACTTTTAATAAAAACTGGTTTTTGTTTTTTTTTGTTTTTTTTTCAGGTTGGCATCAGGCATTGTGTCAAATTTAAATTTTGTTCATTAAGGATGGCTACTAGATGGTCTGGCATGGACAACATCTGAGTGATATAGTTTGTGTGCAGGATGACGGAGGCTATGGCGATGCCACGCATGGCTGCTAGATGGTCTGGCATGGACAACATCTCTGTCGTAGACAATGTTCCCCCCGAGATGCTTCACCTCATAGACCCTTATTGGTGAGTCTGCCTTACATACATCAATATAGACCACAACATTTAATTCTATCTCTTGTGGTTTAGCTTCTTTGGCTGAGCCTGAGTTAAATCCTCCTCATCGGACCTCGGGGTAGAATATGTCAAGGCTAGGTCTATATATTTTAGTTCAATTTTAAATCATTGTACAATCCTTTTAGAGTTATTAATTACTCATTTACTTCTTTATTTAAGGCTGTATGTACTCCTAGCCTGCGAAACCCCGGATTTCGTTTTGTTAAAATTTCTAAACTGTGTTTTAATTGTTCCAAATGTAAATCAAAATATGTCATTATGTAGGGAATTTAAACTCTTTCTTATCAATGTTTCTTGTGTTACAATAAATATTTTCGTTTTTCAGATGTTCTTCGATTATTATGTGTTGTAAATGTGATGTTGCTGGACACCTTTCAAATCTCATAAAAATTATCTGCAAAACAAAAATATGTATTGGAATAGACGACCGTTCATATGAACAAGCATTTAAGTGTCTATAGGACGACAAATTTTGATTTTCTTTTGAGACAGTTTTAAACCATTTAAATGCAAATTTAACATACCGAAATCTGGTTTTCCGCAGGCTAGGTGCAAACATACCGCTTTAAGTTAATTCATTTATGTGTTTGTGCGCGTTGTCTCCCCCATGCAGGCACCAGTTCCCGCCCATGAACCCCCTCTGGCACGGGATTCTGGGGCTGATGATCGGCATCCTGGGCCTCATATCCTGGATGGGTAACGGGATGGTCATCTTCATCTTCTCAACTACCAAGTCACTCCGGACGCCGTCAAACCTTCTGGTCGTCAACCTCGCGTTCTCTGACTTTCTCATGATGGTCATTATGTCTCCGCCCATGGTCGTCAACTGTTACCATCAGACATGGGTTTTGGATACGTACGCCGTCAAACATTCTCGTCGTCAACCTCGCATTCTCTGACTTCCTCATGATGGTCATTATGTCTCCGCCCATGGTCGTCAACTGTTACCATCAGACGTGGGTCCTGGGTACGTACTAGGGATGACATCGATTCAAACATTTCGGAATCGATAAAGGAGGCCCGAAATCGCGCCCCCCCCCCCCCCCCTCCATAAAAAAGAGAATGAAAAAATCGTTTTAGGTAGGTAACAGGACAAAAGTTTTATTTAGTTTATTCTAACTATTAAGTTTGTTTATTTACATTATCTACACAATAACATCGCCTCCTTTGAGATTAGTGATAGGCTGGTTGCTTCTTAGGTAGGAACCAACTATAGTTAGTAGTTACTAACCCTAATAGGGACAAGGATTAACCCTAGGTAGGTTTCTAACGGGCAGGTAAATTAGATTCCTAGGCAGGTTAATAGTTATAATTATTCTCCACTGTGTATCATTTGGTCGTAGTGTTGGGTTGACACCCAACCCAACTTTCTTAGCATAACTTCTACAATCAAAAAGAGGCACAGTTAAGTGTCAAGTTAAGAATGGGATTTGTTGCTATGGAATTGTTTTATTACATGCTATTTGCCATAAGAATAACAAACTCCATAGCAACCATAAACAAATCCCATATTTAACTCATGTGTGGATTTGGGCCTAATTCGACGTAATCAAACCTGAATTATTAATGACAATTATACGAGTTGGATGAGTAACTTTAATAAAACTTTGCCCTCCAGGTCCGGTCATGTGTGAAATCTATGCAATGGTTGGTTCCCTCTGCGGCTGTGCTTCCATATGGACAATGACTTGCATCGCTCTGGACAGATACAATGTGATTGTCAGGGGTCTGGCCGGGAAACCGCTAACCATTAAGACAGCACTACTCAAGATCCTACTCGTGTGGTTGTTTGCACTGGGATGGACGCTGGCCCCACTCTTCGGCTGGAATAGGTTTGAATCTGTAATTGACTACTAAATTCTAGAGGCCTCACACAATAGCACGGTAGCAGACAAAGCAACCTTAGCAGTCACAATAAATTCTGTGAAATTTTTAATGATTCATACCGTTTCCAAATAAATATCATGACTTTTTGAGAATTTTTGGATTGTATCTTTAACACTAAAATTTGACACCAAAATAAGTTCTCCCTAGAAATATAAAAACTTAAAACATTTTTTTTTCTCAATTTATTACACCTAACATTTTTGTTTCTCAAATACAAAGATAGAAAATAGAAATTAGGCCTAATTAAATTTCTGGCACATAAAAATTATCTTGTTTTCCACGCTTTTCGCAAGTATGGATTTTGAAACGTTTCTTCAAGGTCACATGGTCACATTGAAACAAAACAATACAAAATTTGGTTTCGTCAAGGTGTTTTGCCAACCCTGCACATATGTGCTATATAATAGTTGTGGCTGTTAATAAACAATATTAGTGGCAATTGAATGTGGCACCTCTGTATCTCACTTGATATTCCAGATACGTACCCGAAGGCAACATGACTGCATGTGGAACAGACTACCTGAACAAAGAGTTGTTGAGTAGAAGCTACATTCTGGTCTACTCCATCTTTGTATACTACATACCTCTCTTCACCATCATCTACTCGTATTACTTCATCGTTTCTGTAAGTACAAGTTGCTAGTGGCTATCACATAATACATGTAGACAGTAAACGCACTATATAGAATGCAGATACGATTAGTTTGTCATACTTTGAAGCTCCACCACCTAGTTATGTGACCATCACCCAGCAATACAAATATGATTGATTATAAATAATATAATATTAATAAACAAATTTCAGGTTGTCACGGGAGTAAGGGTTGGTCATATAGCGATGGAGGGGAGCTGCAGGGGAGCATCAAACTAACAAAATCTCAAGTCTATGTCTCTGTATATCTACCATGTATTGATTCGTCTTGACCAACCAGCGAGCTCCTCGAGCCGAGCCTAGCAAATACCGATCGCTGATTGGTCAAGAATTCTTCGTCAATGACAAGAGCATCTGTAAGTTAGCCTCGGGATTCGGGGTCGTTGTTGCCAGGAAATAGAACAACAAGATCAACTCGCCAATATATATTCATAGATCACCAACTCATCGTATCTTGTGTAAATTATATTGATATTTCAATGAAACGTATACAAATATAACACCTCTGTATTAAGTGTTTACCCACACACTTTAAAGAAGTGATTTTCAGTGAGTGACATTTTTCTGTATATTATATACCTCAGTAAGAAATCTTGAAACCATTAATTTAGTATTTTGAATCACCGTCATGGTATGACTAAAAACGGTACCTATCATACTTTTAATACTTTTAACCGTCGGTATGAATGTCGTGCGCGGATGTCAGTAGCGATTTAATGATGGAAGTTCTCTAGAAACGCAACAAAAAAGTGATCTGTATAGAAAGTAACAACTCTTGACCAACGCAGGAGTACAATGTACTTCTCATCTCATATAGTTGTCTCAAGACTACCTTACACATGCTTTCGTCACAGGCGACTGGTTCGTAGCCAATCAGCGATCGGTATTGGCGCTGGTGTGTCTCGGGCGGTTCGCCGGTTGGCTACGACTGCTCCGGATGTGACGAAAGCAGGTGTAAAGTAATCTTGGGTCCACTATATCACTCCCTCACTCAGGCCGTGGCTGCTCACGAGAAACAGATGAAGGCCCAAGCCAAGAAGATGAACGTGGCGTCACTACGCTCAGCCGAGGCCGCCAACACATCAGCCGAGTGCAAGCTGGCCAAGATTGCACTCATGAACATATCGCTGTGGTTCTTCGCGTGGACCCCCTACCTCGTCATCAACTACATGGGCGTCTTCGGCGGGGCTAGTATCAGCCCTCTCACCACCATCTGGGGGTCCGTCTTTGCCAAGGCCAACGCCGTCTACAACCCCATCATCTACGGAATAAGGCAAGTGCAGTGAGGCGGATGTCACAAAGAAGTAGCTGAGTCGAGTAAACTGTATTCGTGGCAATGCTGATAACGCCGCAGGGCATTTTTTTCACTGCATTTATAAGTTGTTTGTACACCCCGAGTGCGACCTCAGTTTCCTTGAAATTGTTGGGTCTGAACTGTCAAAAAGTAATCAAATGTAGGGCCTATAATCGTTTGTTTGTTGTGTGGACGCCTATAACTTGACTAGATGTTGGGTTTCCAAGAAATGTGCGCATGGTTGAACTTCTGTTACGGCTTCCGGTAATGAATTCGGGGATTTCGTCTCATGTTTGAGCTAGTCAGGTAGTGGGAGTGTACATCATTTGTGAAATGACAAGTTCGACGAAAGATTGACTGATTTTCTTGTTCTCAACTAAGCCACGGCACAGTTTAGTCAATAGTATCTTAACCCAAAAGAGGCCCGGTAAAGTGACAGATTTTGGCCAAAAATTCTTTTTTGAAAGTCATTAACGCAGAGAGAGAAATGCAGGGTCTAATAACTTCCTCCACCTAAACGCTTTGGGTGTCAGATAGCTTGATTTAAAATTTTGTGAATCCTAAAATATTTAGTTTGAAGTTTTGATAAAATGTGGTGTAGTGTTGCTACTCGCCGGTGTAATAAAGTGTACACTTGTTGCAGCCATCCCAAGTACCGGGCCGCGCTAAGAGAGAGGTTACCGATGCTCGTATGCGGAGCAACAGAGAGTCCTGCAGACAATACGTCACTGTCCTCGACCAAGACCGCCGCATCTGTCGAGGAGGACGAGAAGGCCTAGACTCACGGCTATAGTCGTCGTACAACAACTTCGGTAATGCTTGCGGCCGTGGCTTATTCCAATACCTGCTCGGGTTGGCCGAGACCGTAAACGCGTCATTGATTGATGAGGAAAGCGTTCCCGTAGTTGCTGTATGACTACCATATATGACTGCTCACGTTTAAGGTAGGCTGTGCTGGATAAGTAGCTGTAGGCAGTATTCCTGTTGGACTACACATGCTCACTTGCAAACAACTATACACAATACTATAGGCCTACTATACTAAACTATATAGTCTGTCTAGGAGAAGAAGGCCTAAGACTCACGGCCACACGACTTGCTCACGTCTAAGGTATACTTGATCCAAGACTACTTTACACAGGCTGTCGTCACAGGCGAGGCACTCGTAGCCTACCAGTGAATCGTCCGAGACAACCCCGCGCAAATACCGATATCTGATTGGCTAGCCCTTCGCCTGTGACGAAAGCGTCTGTAGGTAGTCTTGGGACAACTAGGCTGTGCTGGCCTAGCTGTTGGCAGTAGCATGACGAATGGAATAGAAAACCCAGCTCAAACGAAAATGAGGATTGCAAAAAATCAGAAACTGCAATCTGGGAAAAAAAAAATTTTACGTAAAAGCAACCCGGGAAGACGCACACGAAAGGGAAAAAATCTTCTATTCAAATCTTGAAAATCAGATGGTCTTGAAAATCTTGATCCGAGAAAATCATTTAATAAGTAGAGATTTCTATTTCGACGTCTTTTGTGTTATAATCGTGAAAGGAAGAGTTTTAGTATCTTCAAATGAAACTCGCAACGATCAGGTAGGAGTGTCCAGCTTATGATTGCGGTCTCCTCTTGAAAGCATCTGGAGAGAAAATTGAGTTTGACCCAAAACTAAATTGTAACATTAGGTTTTATGGGTATGATTATCTTCGTAAAAGTGTCCTCTATAACATATCCAAAATACGATAAAATCCGTTTAGGGTAACGTTGAGAAAATTAGCTTTTAAGGGGACACTGTATAACAAAAAAGTAGGAAATTTAAAAACATTAACCGATCAACCTTAAATTTTGTACACACATACATCAACACTTTAATACTACGTGGTAATTATTTTCAATTATTTGACCCTTTTTCGACCATTTGTTGTAGCGCATTGTCTTTGTCTAAAACCAACTTTTTAAAGGCGAAGTGTTGAAAATTGTCCCGTTTTTGCCCCGGATTACTCAACTACTCTGCTCCTCAAAGTGTCAAAGGTCACTACTGTAGCGCCATGCAACTCACGTGCGGCGATAAGCCAACTAAGTTTAAAGTTGAGCCATTCCGTAAATATATAAGCTTACATTTTCATACCACCTGTTATTAACCTTAAGACGCAGCTTAATTAAAACTCACAAAAGATCAATAATGAACATACTTGCGCAAATATTTACTGTTATAATTAAACCTTGTATTGATTAACAAAATAATCACAATAATCAAAACAAAACTGACTATAGCTATGTTTTACGAGATAATAACGCAGTTGATATTTTGTTATGCGAGCAGCGAGGCATATCGCGTCGCGCGTTGCTATCAGTTTGTTGTAACGCACTCTATCTACCGTAGACTTCAGGTACCGCCTTACAGAGGGCAGTGCCAGAAGTCTACGATAGTGTGCGTTAGTTTGATGGCGAAAATGTTTACTGGACCGTTATTCTGTAAATATCCCGCTATGGAAGCGGGCCGCTTTGGGTCGAAAGCGGGCGATATGGAAACAATTGCGGTTCCACAACAATATAACTGCCTCAATAAGTTCCAATACTAGTGTTATTATTTCTCAATTGTTTCCATATCGGCCCGCATCCAAAGTGGGATAATTACAGAATAAGGGCCCTGGTCAGTAAAAGCATTGAGTTTATTAGTGTAGGATAGAGTTCCAGCGGACATTGGCGACTGTCTACCCATAAAACGCCGGTGTACGCTAGTAGTACTGGGGGGAGCCGCTAGGTAACGCCACACGTACACACTGATTAGGCCGCGCTGATGTGGCGGTACCTAGCGGCTCCCCCCCAGTACTACTAGCGTACACGGGCGACATGGGTAGACAGTCGCCAATGAGCGCTGGGCCTCTACCCTACACTAATAAACTCAATGGTAAAGGACACTTTGTAAGAGTAATGCCAGGGCTGACGCTCACTAGCTGGAATGACCATAACATATTGTTTTGTTTATGTTTCAGAAAATATTTTACCAGTGGCTCATTCTCTCCGGACCTCACCCCAATTACCACGCTATAGTCAAACTTTCCACCTGCCAAGTCATCACACGTGCTTTTTCTTAAAACAAAAACTTTTCTACACAGTTATGTACAATCTTTGTGATAGCAATCACTCAGCGTATTTGAAGCTGCAAGCACCCTGTTAGTAAAACTTTTTCCGAACATTGAAACGTTGTTCAATTCTTCTAGATTGTTTTATACTTAGTCTTAATTTCCTTTCAAATTCCACGATATCTGAGACCTAGTGAAATGAGTTGTCTTTTATTTGTAATCAAATCCATGTTACACAAAAAGAATCATAGAGAATTATAAACATTGAGAAAGCCAGCGGCAGCTTCAATTGGGCATCGATCTAGTGACATGGATCTAGTGACATCGATCTAGTGAAAATTATGACGTCGATCTAGTTTGTGTGTTCTCACTTCTCAATGAATCTCACATCGTCTGGTACGACGGAAGTTTCAAGTTAACTTGTAGTCATCTTTTAATTACAGTGTTTTATTTACTTGTGTGTTAGTCGATATAAAGTTAGAAGTTGGAGAAATCAGAAAGTATTATTTTTGTTATGTTATTGAAAACATTGCTTATTTCAGATTATCACACGAAGGAATTCATAGTCGGCCCCTACACCTGGGGCGTCCATTGTTACCAAGGTAACAGTTGTTTCCATGTTATTTCCCATAAACAAAACAAACCCATAGCAACAATGGGCGCCCGTAGGTGTAGGGGTGTGAGACAGATGTGTGATTCGAGGGTATAAATAAGAATTCCGTAGTTTTTTGTATTTTCCATATGCTGGGATATTTATTAATAGTAATTCATTAGAAAAAAATATCTACACAAATCATCAGTATCAAATTTTGGCCACACTACACCATTGCACACAAAAATAATATTGACACAACAACCAACAGCTAGAGTAGTCCTAGGTTTACATGCAACTACGTCATTTTCAAAAAAATAATGTATTACAACGTTTGCTATTCTACGTAGCTTCTTGCAAAGTTCATCAAAGCAAGTAATCAGTTTTCTTTGTCTTTGTTTGTGTAAAGTCAATGGTTGAGGCAAAGGCAGCTGCAAGAAAGTGTCCAGTCGTTGCTGCCAGCGAGTAATGGCATGTCAGCACTTCCTTGCGGTCGAGTCTCTTGTCCAATCAGGTGCCGTGGAGGGTGTGGCCAAAGTTCAGGTAGGTCGGGCGCTTACGCCGGGGGCGCCTTCTCTTCGGAGACGGTCGTGACGCCCGAGGCGACGGAGCTTGTGTCATCGGATGCGCTTGCGCAGGCCAGGCTGGGGAACCTTTTCTGCAGAGCAGCTCGGTACTTAGGGTGGCTGGAACAATAAAAGCTCTCCTTTGAAACACTAGTTACCGTTGGTTAGAGCAGACTGGAGGGTTTGAAAGCTTTGTCCTTCTCGTCAACTGCTCGGCAGTCCAGGTTAGTGGAGTAAACTATATGACTGGTCAAAGTTACACCGTCCTTTCGGATGGGACGTAACGCCGATGGTTCCCTTGGTACTTTTCGGCAGGCGTAGGCTACGTGCCGGTACCAGGCTTCTCCTCCTCCCTTCCTCATTATCACTCATCAATCACACTCATCAGGTTAAAGAGGGTATTGTGCCCTACACTGGCCTTAATTACAATATAGTAAATCGCGATGTCCAGATGATAAATAATATGATACATATCTATTTAACTGGTGGTTGGTACGTTTAGGGTGCAGTGATTGCCGCCTGCGAGTCACTCTTGTGAGTAGAAGAACAAAGGGGGGGTGGTGATCTTTACCTGATGCCGTATACAATGGGGTTGTAGACGGCGTTGGCCTTGGCGAACACGGACCCCCAGATGGTGGCCAGAGGTGAGATCTTGGACCCGTCGAAGATGCCGGTGAAGTTGATGACGAGGTAGGGTGTCCACGCGAAGAACCACAGACCGATGGTCATGAGTGCGACCTTGGCCAGCTTGCACTCGGCTGATGTGTTGGCGGCCTCGGCTGAGCGTAGTGAGGCCACGTTCATCTTCTTGGCCTGTTCACGCATCTGCTTCTCGTGCGCAGAAACGGCCTGCGCACATGGACCAACAGCATGAGTGATTTGGATCAGGCAAACAGACATATACGGAGGTCTAACAGTATTTTCATGGTAGAACAAGTTAACGTACAAGTTTAATCGTCAAACGCTTTAGCAAGAAAACACCATGACAAGAATAACGTTCTTGAATCATCTGTATGGATATAACGCACTGTCCGATTAATGCCGGTTAAAAAGCTGTAAAATTCTTTACAACTGTCAAAAAGTTAAAAAAAAATCTTGGAATAGAGAATTTAGTGCTCTTTTTCATGAATGTTTCTATTTTCCAATAAATTATTTCCGTTTTGCACCGTAGTGGAAAGCCTGCACTAAATACACACTTTAGTGGAAGTAGTGGTCTTGAATCAAATTTTATGTTTTAGTCATGGAATAATTACTTGTGTAATCATATGGATCCAATTTCAAATACCGATAGCTGGTTGATCAATGACGAAACCCTCAGTAGGGTTGTTTTGGGACAAGTCTACTGGGCCTGGATTCACAAAGATGCCTAACTCTAAGTTTGTCCTAAGTAAGGCAAATCCTAGCTAGATAAATCGAACTAAATCATCTCTGGGTATTGCTACACATTCACAAATAAATGATTGTTAGTTTAATTGTTGATATTTTACTATATTTTATTTTTATAACATTGCAGAAAGACATATGCGTGATTTATATGATCACACCAAGATTTGCCTAAACTAGGACGTCTAAACACTTAGGGCCGGTCACAATCTCCTAATAAGAAAGTTATTTGTAGCAATTAAGCTATTTGGAAGATTTTTAGGGTTTTGATTGGTCGTTACCATGGAGAAAACATGCTATTCGACGAATAAGTAGTTATTGGGACATTGTAAGACTGGACCTAAGGCATCTTTGTGAATCTGGTCCCTGTATAGTTGGACGTACCTGAACAATGAAGTAGTAAGAGTAGATGATCATTCCCAAGGGGAGGAAGTAGACGAAGAAACCATAGGCGATGAGGTAGCTTCGGCTGAGCCAGTCCTTGCTCAGGTAGTCGGTTCCACACGCGGTCATGTTGCCCTCAGGTACGTACCTGGAACCCAACCAAACATGTTGCAGAAACATCAACAATCAACATGAATGTTGACATGTTATTATAGGCCACATGCCAAAAGAAGCTTTTTTAGTCTGAGACAACATAATGTCTGACCATGGTCTGACATTGTTTATTATGTTACCTGTTCCAGCCGAACATGGGGAAAATGGTCCACGCCACGGACATGGCCCACACCAAAAGGATCCTCAACATTGCAGTCTTGTTGGTCATTGGCTGAGCCGACAATCCCTGGAACAATATAGAAACCATAAGTTGAAGTGTTTGCGTGGACCGAGGCATTCAAAGACACATTTGGAAACAATTGGCAAGAAATAAATAAATAAATTCACATTTAGAATCTAGCCTCTCAGTAACTAAACTGATTTGCAGTGGGGGCTTATTTAATTTAAAGTGACTAAACCAACCCTGTAGGCTTCGAACACCATCGACGAGTGAGCGATAACCAAACAAAGATCGATATTTCAAATACGAAACATATGAATCAGTGATTGGACAGTGCGAACACCTACGGACAAATACCAGAATCAACAAGGCCGATTCAGAACAACTTTGAATTTATTGAGTGCTTCGTTGCCAGGACGGCTCCAAAGTCCAAATCCTGCTGGATGTTGTATTGAACACCCCAAGATAATAAAAGTTGATTTAATACTTGCGTGAAGTAGAGGCGCAACGTTATCGGCAGTTTGTCTACCGCTTTTTACTGCCCAAGATACTTTAGTCGGCTATAGGCAACGCCAGACAACCTGACGTGCTTTCGTCACAGGCGAGGTTCTCGTAGCCAATCAGCGATCGTAATTTGCGCGCGCTTGTCTCGGGCGGTTCGCTGGTTGGCTATGAGTGCCTCGTCTGTGACGAAAGCATAATGTAAGGTAGTCTTCGGTTGTCTATAGTATGGTTTTGCCAAGTGACGCAATCACGGAGCCTGACTAGTCGGCTACTTCACCGAAGATATGCGAAGAATGTTAATTACGTTGGAACTAAGTATAAGAAATAAATGCCCTGGCTGATTGGCTCCTTTTCAATTACGAGTTAAGCTCCAAAGCAATTAGGTTGTTTGCACTTTAAGATGAAACAAAAGTGGCCGTCATCTAAAGAGTTCATTCGAGTTCTGCGACATGCCTTCCCCTCTTGCCCCCACCAGTGCCCGCGCAAAGACGAAGAGAGGCAGTGAAAGATCTAATCTCTATAATATACCATCAAGCTGTCAACCAAAGCTGTCAACGATCTTCCAATTAAATAAACCATCTTTCAATACAAATGAATTCCTTCATTCTAATTACATTAAATGTAATTCTATCGTTATTAATTTTACGTGAGTTGATTATCGTAGTTGTTGTTCGTCCGTGCGCGGGCACTGGTGGGGGTAAGAGGGGAAGGCATTTCGCAGAACTCGAATGAACTCTTTAGATGACGGCCACTGTAGTGTCCGTGGAGTAGAAGTGTACACGTTACCTTGACGATGACATTGTATCGATCCAGAGCTATCATTGTCATCGTCCAGATCGAAGCACATCCGTATAGTGAACCCAACATGCCGTAGACTTGACAGAAGAACGGTCCTGCAAGCAAGTAAGAGTGAGACATTAGCTGATGGGGTCTCTACTTGTTCTCATGTCCTTATACCCGTCTGGGCCCGGGGAAGAATAGGCCCAGAGTGACTCTGCTAGTCGTAAGAGGCGACGAAAGGAGACCCGTCTCGGCCCGGGGTAGAATAGGCATGACTCTGCTAGTCGTAAGAGGCGACGAAAGGAGACCCTGTTCTTTCCCCCCCACTGTCTCATTGCATATTTCTCCTCGCACTTGACCCTTCCCTTCCTTGCTGGACTTCCATATGACGACCCACGCGACGTACAATGGATCTGATTCGGATATGGCTTTATTCTTTATCGTCATCTTTCTCATCTTCACTATCACCCGCATAATTTAGAGCCCTATAATTTTTCAGAGCTTCTGTCAGTCCAAGCAGCAATACCTAACGCTATTGTTTAACTTCTATGAAACTAACATCTCGTAGTTGATTAGTACCTACCTAAAACCCATGTTTCGTTATAACAATTGATGACCATGGGAGGTGCCATACAGAACATCATAAGGAAGTCAGAGAATGCGAGGTTGACGACGAGAAGGTTTGAGGGGGTGCGGAGGGGTTTTGTGGTAGAGAAGATGTAGACGACCATTCCATTTCCGATGACGGACACAACTCCAAGGACCCCGATCACGAAGCCCAGAAGACCGTGCCATAAGGGGTTGAGAGGAGGAAACTGGTACCTGCGGGCAGAAAAACACCATCAATGAGTTACATTTAAAATGAAACTAAACTAGTCCTAACGAAAGTATTCACATATCGATCTCAGGTCATTGTTTACTGCTCCATTCAACCGCGCCAATTGAAAGAAAATCAACAGATACCGTCCGAGGAATAAGTTACTTATTCCTGGTGAGAACAAGGACACAATGAGCTTTCCAATAATATGTTTTGAAATCTGTTCTAATATATTTCCATGGTTTTACAAAAGGTTCAAAGTTAGGACCGTCTTAGAGTTAAGACCAAAAAAGACTTAGGACCTCTTGTGAATCCGGGCCCTGGCGTTCTTTCAAACATTCGTAAATTCATGGTTCGGTTTAGTCGAGTGCACAGGCGAACTAAGTTATTCGACGAATAGTTATGTGACATCGTAATGTCGGGCCAAAATGTATTTGTACGTAGCGTGTACAAAATGGCGACTACTTACCAATGAGCATCAACTAGGAACAACATTTCTGGCGGAACATTGTCTACGACTGTCTTGTTGGCGAAGCCACCTCCGGATCCCCAGGAGTAGGCACTGAAGCTAGGCTCACTTAGAAGAGACATGGCTCACACTAGAAAAGAGAGAAGGTAACACTTAGTACTGAAGCTAGGCTCACTTAGAAGAGCCATGGCTCACACTAGACAAGAGAGAAGGTAACACTTAGTACTGAAGCTAGGCTCACTTAGAAGAGCCATGGCTCACACTAGACAAGAGAGAAGGTAACACTTAGTACTGAAGCTATATAGGCTCACTTAGAAGAGCCATAGCTTACACTAAGACAAGAGAGGGGGTGATTTTGAAACCTAATAAACATTTCTTGTTTCATTAGTTTTGCTATATTTTGTCTAATTGTAAAGGTATGAAGCAAATATTCACATACGATTCAATGTTCTAATTACTTGTAGTATCATTTACATGGAATGTTTATTAGGTATTAGAATCATTCTTTTCACGCTTATTTAGTTCGACTCTCCCTATCGTTCGGGCGTCCGCCCTTCTGAGGTCCGATGGGGGTGGTACTCGAGTCTAAGGTTGGAATTCATAGTCGGCCCCTACACCTAGGGGCGCCCATTGTTACCAAGGTAACAATTGTTTGCATGTTATTTTCCAAAAACAAAACAAATCCATAGCAACAATGGGTGCCCCTAGGTGTAGGGGCCGACTATGAATTCCAACCTTAGACTCCGGGTGAATCGAGTACTGGCACAATACATGGCGTATGCATTCATTCCCAACAATATAAGTGATATGGAATTCATAGTCGTCCCCTACACCTAGGGGCGCCCATTGTTACCAAGGTAACAGTTGTTTCCATGTTATTTCTCAAAAACAAAACAAATCCATAGCAACAATGGGAGCCCCTAGGTGTAGGGGCCGACTATGAATTCCAACCACTTGAATGTTGATTATGTTTTGAATTCATATTTAAAAATTAATAAAAAATGTAATAATTTTTGTAGCTTTAAAACATGGCATTGCATTTATGTATAATAAAATACGGTACTATTTATTTTTGAAAATAGATTCTCTTAAAATTCCATTGCTCTATACCAAGGAACTAAACAAAATCTTGAATAATTGTATTCTTACAATTCAAAGTTTAAGCAAAGCAAAAGTCTCTATTTTACCTTTATTTTTAAAGAAAATAAAAAATATTATTTTATCTATGACAATGAAATTCGATACAATCTTTAATAATTTGTGTTTTTACAGTTCAAACTTTAACTGTTTTTTAATTAAAAATCTATTTCGCTAAATCTAAGATGCTATGCTATCTTTCTTTTAATTCGAGAATAATTTTGTTGCCAGTAAATGTAAAAAAAATTGTTAATTATTTATTTTTAACTAATTAATATAACTATAAAAATATTAATTTATAATATTAAATTCATGATAATATTTAACTTATCATTTTTAACTAATAACTAATTTGTTTACAAGCCAGGTAGTCAGGGACTTAGAAGATTGGTGAAATGCCAAGATAGACTGAAGATCAAGTTATTTTCTTGTTCTGAACTATGCCTCGTACCCATTGTATTATATTTCCCAACCCTATCAATAACAATATAATATCGTTATTCTGGGTAATGTAAATATAAATATCACTTACCGTAGATTGTTCTTTTACGTGAAACTGAAGAAAATCGTTTCCGAACTACTTCAGTGTCCAAACGTAGACGTAGTCAACGTTGTCCGCCAGAGAGGTTTGTTGCGGCTATTGTGGCACACTTGTTCACCATTGCCAGCGCCTTATATGGACGTCTTAATCGTGTTTACACTTCTTAAGGCAATTAAAAGCAGCCGTAGAAAGTTTCCTTAGTTAGGCGGAGACCTATACCAGGAAGTTAGGGGGGTTTTGGTTGCTCGGGTGGAACCATACGTCATTGGTAGCAATTCGCATCCAATAGATAATGATATTTGGGTTTTACGTCCCATTTTTGAGACTTTGGCTAATCGAGATGGAAACTGGGTAAAAAAAGTAAAAATTTGGTTAAAAAATTGTGTTTAAAGAGTACAGACAGGAAAGAGACAAGACATGGATGCTTGCATGCTCGTATAGCATCACGCGTTAGAATTATTTAAATATATTTGCTGCACGAAATTTTGAAACTGCAATTAAATAATGAGTAAGTCAACAAGGAAAGAAATATCAAGGGACACGTGCTTATAATATTACGAGTAAAGTGATTTTTAAAATTTGGCGTCTTTTAATTTTGTGTATTGTAGATTTCTTTCAATAAAACTTTGTATTGTATTATCATGAACGTATTTTGAATTAACAAGATTAAGATAAAAAAAGTTTACTCAATGTACTCTAATTTTTTCATTTTTTTTTTTATTACACTTCTTAGAGAATCTAAATCAGTTTCGAGTTAGGTTTGCTGTTGATGGCTACTGAACTACTCAACAAGTAGCGTACACATGTCAACAGAGTATCCGTTACAAATACAAGTACAAATATACAAATACAAAGATACAAATAGAACATTGTCACTGACATTTTATTATTGTAACAACTATTTGACAAATTCCAACAAAAAACCTTTTCTAGACATGTGTTTGTGTAGAATTGTATTGGTAGTAGTTATGTTTATCGACAATTATAAAGTTCCATTGAACATTATATTGATGGTACACATTTCAGTGAAATTATTTTTTAAAGAAACATAGCTCATTTCTAAGAAATCAATGTTTTCTATGAATGGGCTAAGTTGAACATGCAGACTACTATAATAGTATAATAGAGAATTAGGATCTTCACGTGGTTTCCACATTTTGTTTATAGTTTTCAATATTTAAAACGATATTTCAGTTTTTGTTATTTATTTTTAACAATTGTTTTGCTCTTTCTACTACTACTACTATAGGTCCATTAAGTTGTAACCACCCATTACAGCACAAACGATGAAACCAATCGCATTCGTTAGTGCTACGGTTGTGCTGGTTTGTGCCGCAAACCGCATCGTTTGTGCTGTTACTGTTAAAAAATTACAGACAATTGAAAGTGGGTGGTTACAACTTAATGCCTAACCACCCATTCTTCTGATCGACTTGAAACTTTGCAAGCGGTTAGTGCTACGTTTGTGCTGGTTTGTGCCGCAAACCGGATCGTTTGTGCTGTTACCGTTAAAAAGTTACAGCCACTTGAAAGTGGGTGGTTACAACTTAATGCCTAACCACCCACTCTTCTGATCGACTTTTAACTTCTCAAGCGGTTAGTGCTACGTTTGTGCTGGTTTGTGCCGCAAACCGCATCGTTTGTGCTGTAACCGTTCAAAAGATACAGCCACTTGAATGTGGGTGGTTACAACTTAATATTTTAAAATCCGTAAATTAATTCTCATCTAACACAATGCTTTATCTTAGTTAGTGCTACGTTTGTGCTGGTTTGTGCCGCAACCCGCATCGTTTGTGCTGCTACCGTTAAAAAGTTACAGACACTTGAATGTGGGTGGTTACAACTTAATGCCCAACCACCCACTCTTCTGATCGACTTGAAAGTTTGCCAACGGTTGGTGCTACGTTTGTGCTGGTTTGTGCCGCAAACCGCATCGTTTGTGCTGTTCCCGTTAAAACGTTACAGCCACTTAAAAGTGGGTGGTTACAACTTAATGCCTAACCACCCATTCTTCTGATCGACTTGCAACTGTGCAAGCGGTTAGTGCTACGTTTGTGCTGGTTTGTGCCGCAAACCGCATCGTTTGTGCTGTTCCCGTTAAAAAGTTACAGCCACATAAAAGTGGGTGGTTACAACTTAATGCCTAACCACCCATTCTTCTGATCGACTTGCAACTGTGCAAGCGGTTAGTGCTACGTTTGTGCTGGTTTGTGCCGCAAACCGCATCGTTTGTGCTGTTCCCGTTAAAACGTTACAGCCACTTAAAAGTGGGTGGTTACAACTTAATGCCTAACCACCCATTCTTCTGATCGACTTGCAACTGTGCAAGCGGTTAGTGCTACGTTTGTGCTGGTTTGTGCCGCAAACCGCATCGTTTGTGCTGTTTTCGTTAAAAAGTTACAGCCACTTAAAAGTGGGTGGTTACAACTTAATGCCTAACCACCCATTCTTCTGATCGACTTGCAACTGTGCAAGCGGTTAGTGCTACGTTTGTGCTGGTTTGTGCTGCAAACCGCATCGTTTGTGCTGTTCCCGTTAAAAAGTTACAGCCACTTAAAAGTGGGTGGTTACAACTTAATGCCTAACCACCCATTCTTCTGATCGACTTGCAACTTTGCAAGCGGTTAGTGCTACGTTTGTGCTGGTTTGTGCTGCAAACCGCATCGTTTGTGCTGCTACAGTTAAAAAGTTACATCTACTTGAAAGTGGGTGGTTACAACTTAATGCCTAACCACCCATTGTTCTGATCGATATGCAACTGTGCAAGCGGTTAGTGCTACGTTTGTGCTGGTTTGTGCCGCCAACCTTATTGTTTGTGCTGCTACCGTTAAAAAGTTACAGCCACTTGAAAGTGGGTGGTTACAACTTAATGCCTAACCACCCATTCCTCTGATCGACTTGCAACTGAGCAAGCGGTTAGTGCTACGTTTGTGCTGGTTTGTGCCGCCAACAGCATTGTTTGTGCTATTACCGTTAAAAAGTTACAGCTACTTGAAGTTGGTTGGTTATAATTTGGTGCCTAACCAGTTATTCTTCTAAACGACTTGCAACTGTGCAAGCGGCAACCATAAAAAAAAAATTAGTTAAAAATGGCAGCTTTAATTTTTTTATTAAAACTTTTATACAGATTATTTCCTTTTTTTTTATTTAGGTCCATCACAACATTTTCGACACGTGACAAATTTTAAGTTGTACCTTTAGCAGCTATTAGTAAAAATATGTATTCTTTGTTTGTGATCAAACGTTTTTCGTCGTGCACAGGTCAAACGACTTGACGAATATGGTTGTTATGGTCTGTCAACACTCGTGACCACTAAGCTAGATGCTGTGTACGTGCAAAATACGTCAAGATGGCAACCTACAAAAAATGAATGAGTGAAAAAGATTGAACTTTAATAAATTTTCGTAGCGCACAGGTCAAACGGCTTTACAGCTTTGTCTGAAATTTTAAGTCCACACTTTTTACCACTTATCTAGATGCTGATAACATAATCAGCAAAATCTGTCTAGATGCCAACCTACACAAAATCAAGTAGTGAAAATATCGTTTTTTATTTTTTTTTATTTAATCTTATTAACGGATTTAAATACTTTTTTTACATTTTCTTCCAGAATTATAATGTCGATACGTAATAAGAGTTTTTAAGTTGTAACTTTAACTGCCATTTTGTAAAAAACAAAGTTTTGTTTGTTTGTGTGCAGACTTTTGTTCATCGCGCACAGGTCAAACGGCTTGACGGATTTTGTTAACATTCCTGTCAATACTCATGACCACTAAACTAGACGCTGTTAACATTACCAGCAAAATCCGTCAAGATACCAACCTTCATCAAAATAATTACTGAAACAGGTTCAATGTTTTATTTATTTACTTTAATTAAAATTTAATAAAATATTTTTGTTTTCAGTAATTTTGTCAACAATAATAATGTCAATACATGACAAAAGTTTGGGAATTGTTTTGTTTACCGCCATCTTGTAACCAAATATTGTTCATTTAAGGCAATATATTTTGCAAATTTTAATTTTGTCGCGCAGTGATCAAACGGCTATCGGATGTGGTTGAAATTTTCAGTTAACACTCGTGACCACTAAAGTAGATGCTGTTAACATTACCAGCAAAATCTGTCAAGATGCCAAACTAAAAAATAATGATTCATTGCCATTGCAATTCATTGCAATTCATTACCGCTCTGTTGCCAGATGAGTGCTTTTATAAAATGTTTAATTTTTTTTTCGTAGGTTGGCATCTAGACGGATTTTGCTGGTTATATTAACAGCATCTAGTTTAGTAGTCACGAGTGTTGACAGCAAATTACAACCAAATCCGTCAAGCCGTTTGTATTGTGCGTGACGAAAAAAATTAAAATTTGCAAAATTATTCCCTAATCATACAATATTGGTTAACAGGAAAACAGTTCAAAAACTTTTGTAATGTGTTGATATCATTATTGTGCATACCATTTTAAAAAATTAATGAAATCCGGTGATAAGTTTTAATATAAATAAATAAAATTATACATTGGATTTGTTTCACTAATTAATTTTTTGTAGGTTGGCATCTTGACAGATTTTGCTGGTTATGTTGAGCATCTACTTTAGTGGTAACGAGTGTTTATTTAAATATCAACCAAATTCGTCAAGCCATTTGACTGTGCGTAACGAACAAAATTTTGCAAAAAAAAAACAACAAAATATTTTTTTTGTAATTGTCGTGTATAGTTACAACTTTAAAACTTTTATCGTGTGTCGAAAGTGTTATTCTGGACATAAATATAAAAAGTATTTAAATCCGGCCATAAGTTTTAATAAGAAAATTTAAATATGTTTCACTAACTAATTTTTTGTAGGTTGGCATCTTGAAGAATTTTTCTGATTATATAAAAGCATCTAGTTTACTAGTCTTTAGTGTTGACTTAAAATTTCAGCCAAATCCGTCAAGCCGTTTGAGCTGTGCGCAACGAACAAAAACAATTAAAACTCCATATTTGTCACTTATTAATTTTTTGTAGGTTGGCATCCTGACGGATTTTACTGGATATGTCAACAGCATTTAGTTTAGCGGTCACGAGTGTTGACTGAAAATGTCAACCAAATCCGTCAAGCCGTTTGGTCTGTGCGCGTCGAACAAAATTCTGTACACAAACACACAGACAAAGCGCCGATGGAGTTAAAATGAGATATTCACTGCGCTTATTCACTCGCTCATCTGGCAACCCAGGGCGTTTTTCTAGTTTAATGATATTGAAAGGAAAGTCACTTCTTTGTGCATGCTAATTTTAGTGTGTTCGCACATATCAGTACCAGCCAATGAGATGTTAATATTTGAATTACTATTACACATTACACTCACTTCATGATTTTATTCCTCAATACAGATTTAAAGCAGTTCAAGCTGCTGCCACAGTTCGGGGTTTGTGGCGGGAAGTTCGGTGGGGTGCAAAATCTGTAAACGATCAACTTAGTTTGAAGTCATACAGGCAAGCCAATAAGGCATGTAATATAGCGTATAATAATATATAATAATATAATATCTCCCACAGAAAATAAGTACTTATAATTTTGTCAGTAGACAATTGATTGTTAATTGTTAATTAAATTCGTGGTATATTATAGTCGCTTGCCATAATTCAGCTGCTAAGTTTGCTTGATAAGTGAAAAATGATGTCGCTTACTCCGCTGACTTGTAATATTTGGAACGAAAACGCTTGTTTCGGGTCATCAAAATTAAATGTTCTATTTCTGATACTTCTTTGTCAAGCGACTGCGATCATAAAATGTGTACTTTTGTTATGTAAGTGCAAGAAATTGCTAAATCTGTTATTTAAGTGCAAAGATTGAGTAATACCTATACTAAAAGAAGGAAACACCAAAAAAAGGAAGTATCATGTTTTGTATTTACCGCGTTTTTGAGGCATGCAATTGGACTGAGCGGCACTTTGTTCTTTTTGGTGTTCGCTTATACTCAGCCGACTCAGTATTCTGTATAAAGGAACACCTTGCTTACTATCAGTGAACTAAACAGCTTTATACTAGAACACTACGCTTGGTCAGCAGACTCAGCTGCTGAATTGTGGCACGCGACTTATATCTTGTTTACCTAACCGTAAGTAGATTCAACTAAAAAACCATGAATATAAAAAACAAGTTAGGAATATGTATCGAGATAGTATTTTTGTGACATAACTTTTTGTCTAGTAACGTAAAGAATATTGTGTATTATAAAAATAATTCGTGTAATACATACAATAATGTAGATGTCTGACTTTGGTTTCTTAACGTTGCTATAATACTTGCTGTGCTACTAACGAATTTGATGTCGAGTTCATTTTTGTATGCATTTCACGTCACTTATGTATTTCAATTACGTTCATACACCACAATGATTGTGTCAATTCCGAAATTCGAAGATGTAACTGTACTGCAAAATGATTTGGACAACATACGATTGTGGTGTCATGTCAATTACATGTCATTGAATGAGAAAAAAATGTCACTACAAAGTGTATTTCAAAATCAAAACAACTTGATTATTTTGATTTTCACAAACATACTAAAGTAAAAACTGTGAAATGTATAACATTTGGGGAATAACTATTGCTCACGACTTAAAATGGATTATTTGAACGGAAATAGTCAAACAAGGCTGCAAAACTCCTAGGGTTCGTTTCTAGAACCTTGTAGAGTGCCAGGCCAAAGGTTAAGCAAGCTGTGTACATATATCTAGTTGTCAGTATTAGTGTATGGATGTCCTGCGTGGCATCCTATACCACTAATATACAGAAACTTGAGAGCATTCAGAACAGAGCCACGAAATTTATTACTCGAAGACATGAATGTGACAGTAAAGGAATAAATAGAATATGCAACGTTCTGTCGCTTGAAAATAACTTTGTTGAAATAGATATTATATACCTAAAAAAAATATACAATAATTTGGTAGGCCTAGATCGTTACATAGAATTCAGCTTAATTACCGCTCAGCAAGGTACGGAAAAGGGGTCACATTGTGCCCTCCTTTTGCTCGGACTTCTTTATACCAAAATGAGTTCTACTGTAGAGCAGCAAACGTGTACAATAAGTTAAATTCAAACGTAAAACTCCTAGAGATAAAATCATAAAAAAGAACACAGTCATTGTCTTATAGCCCGGTAAACGACACTTGTATATAGGCCCAAGAACATACACAAATAAAGAACACACGCACTAACATACATGCACACATAGACCCATACAAGCACATGCACACTAAGCACATGCACACTTACACATACACGACTGACATAACTGGATCTGTTCAGAATTGTTTATCACGTCAAAAACTAGAACTGTAAATAAAAAATACCACTGTATTATCAAGCAACATTTAACACAAAGTAAATGTGTTGTACATACAAACATCAACGTAAGACACATGTAATGTGTATATGGGGCTTGCTCTAACTGCTCACTACCATCAGTGTGCTTTGATTTATATATTGTTGTACTACTTATATTATGTATGGTCATAACTCATAACATGTTAAAAATAAATAAAACAAATAAGTGATTATAATAATTTTAATAATAATAATAATAATAATAATAATAATAATAATAATAATAATAATAATAATAATAATAATAATAATAATAATAATAATAATAATAAAAATAAATTAACTACCAACTTACCTTTGAATACAATAAGATACAATACCTGAAGATCAAAATTTTGCTAGGTGAAACCTGTATTATATTGCCACATTGCAAAATAAATGATGTGTTAAAAAACTATTCTCATAAATTATCAAGTATTGTAATTGTTGTAGGCGTATCTAATATACATAAAAATACAGCACCTATACAAATACTTGCACCATCCTAATACATAAATAACACAACAGGTACCAAAAACGAGACGGTTTGCGGCACAAACCAGCACAAACGAAGCACTAACCGCTTGCAAAGTTTCAAGTCGATCAGAAGAATGGGTGGTTAGGCATTAAGTTGTAACCTCCCACATATAAGTGCCCGTAACTTTTTAACGGCAGCAGCACAAACGATGCGGTTTGCAGCTTAAACCAGCACAAACGTAACACTAACCGCTTTCAAAGTTTCAAGTCGATCAGAAGAGTGGGTGGTTAGGCATTAAGTTGTAACCACCCACTTTCAAGTGGCTGTAACTTTTTAACGGTAGCAGCACAAACGATGCGGGTTGCGGCACAAACCAACACAAACGTAGCACTAATTGCTTACAAAGTTTCAAGTCGATCAGAAGAATGGGTGGTTAGGCATTAAGTTGTAACCACCCACATTCAAGTGGCTGTAACGTTTTAACGGTAGCAGCACAAACGATGCGGTTTGCGGCACAAACCAGCACAAACGTATCACTAACCACTTGCAAAGTTTCAAGTCGATCAGAAGAATGAGTGGTTAGGCATTAAGTTGTAACCACCCACATTCAAGTGGCTGTAACGTTTTAACGGTAGCAGCACAAACGATGTGGTTTGCAGCACAAACCAGCACAAACGTAGCACTAACCACTTGCAAAGTTTCAAGTCGATCAGAAGAGTGGGTGGTTAGGCATTAAGTTGTAACCACCCACTTTCAAATGGCTGTAACTTTTTAACGGTAGCAGCACAAACGATGCGGTTTGCGGCACAAACCAGCACAAACGTAGCACTAACCGATTACAAAGTTTCAAGTCGATTAGAAGAATGGGTGGTTAGGCATTAAGTTGTAACCACCCACTTTCAAGTGGCTGTAACTTTTTAACAGTAGCAGCACAAACGATGCGGTTTGCGGCACAAACCAGCACAAACGTAGCACTGACGAATGCGATTGGTTTAATCGTTTGTGCTGTAATGGGTGGTTACAACTTAATGGACCTTACTACTATTACTACTATTACTCCTATTCCTACAACTACTACTACTACTACTACTACTACTACTACTACTACTACTACTACTACTACTACTACTACTACTACTACTACTACTACTACTACTACTTCTTCTACTAATACTACTACTGTATTACCACTACCACCACGACCACCACATCATCATTACTTTAAATATCTAAAAACAGTACCAGTTTTGTAACTAATATCGTCAAATACTACAACTTGACTACTACCCATTGTGGTGAGTAATCTTCGAAACGATGTTCATGTATACTGGAATTGTTTTGACAAGGGATATTTCCAACAGGTCGAGGGTATTGATGAATCTTCGGTTTATCGACCCTACCTAATCACTTCTTACTTGCGACAGTCTTCAGAACGTTGAACAATGAGTGAGACCCATGGACCGTCTAAAAATGAAGGAAGCCCGACAATTAATTAAGTATTGCCTATTAATTAGTATTTTGATAACTAATGTGTCTAAGGGTCAAATGCATAGTCATCCCTCACGTGCTCCTCAACTCAGCCTTTCCTCAGACTCGCCCAACCACCAATCACAGAGCAGCATTGCCATGTGGAGTGCTCTGTGATTGGTGGCTGGGCGAGTCTGAGGAAAGGCTGAGTTGAGGAGCACGTGAGGAACGACTATACATTTTACCCTAACCGATAGAAGTGGCTCAGCGGTAAGACACGAAACTCTAATTCGGGAGGTTGCCGGTTCGATTCCGGCCACCGGCAGTCCTGACTGAAGGTTTTATTCCGAGGTTTTCCTCAGTCGTAAAGGCGAATGCTGGGATTGAGTCCTCCTAACAGCCCTCGGACATTCCTCCCCAGCTATCCAAACACCCTAATAACCTATAGTTAGTCACCTGAAGAGGGGCACATCAGGTAAAGCTGGTGTGCAGCCTATAACGGGTATTCCTACGAAAAATTATTATTATTTTTTTATCCTAGTGTTTCAGTCTCTACCTGAACAGCTGTTGCGAAGGTCATGTTGTAGAACTTGCCGGCCTTGAGTGTCAAGGGTGACTGCGCGCGCAGCATAATCATGCTCACGTAGAACTTGAAGGTCGGTGACCTCTCCTCCCATTGGCTGGCGTAGGCTGCTTCCCCCACTGCCGCGCTCTCAACACAAACACAAACACAAAGTGAACAATTTCTAAAACAGCGGCAAATTTTGGGTTCAATCGCGGCTGGTTTATTGCTCTCTTTGTACGAGGTTGTAAACTTCAATCACGTTGACAGTTTCTCCGACCAGCAAGAAGGGTAGATGCATAGCTTCCAAAATTAAGTGACCTCCGATTATTTTGTCTTCGAAATAAATAACCTAAAATCTAAGTTAACATTATGTACCGAATTTGAGGATCACTAAAGTTAATAATTAAAACTAATAATTGTGTTTAATTGTTGATACAGTGGGGGTAGTAAGGTATTTTTTGCGCTGTCGTTGGAGGCCAATATGGCTTGGAGCTGCTTGTAGTATAAGGGATGGTGAGTACTTTGGGGAAGAAAGGTATGATTGACATTTATGGTCTCTAATAACACCAACAACTTCTTTTGAGGTTTGATTTTACAACTGTGTAGTGTGTAGGTTGAAATGGAAAATACAGTAGTCTCATGTTTAGATGAACAACAACAACAACAACAGCACTTGTCACGATCAGACGGTTATTATTATTTTATTTTATTATTTAGTAAACAAATCCCAGCTTCTTTAACGATTCTTTGAAAATTGTAGATACAGTATAGTTAACACTTAATAGCAATCACACATTAAACACTGGAAATGTGCCGATACTTGTGTGTTCTCTCAGATTCGATTGGCGAAACCTAAATGTTAGGATTTCGAAACGAAGTCTTTGAAATTAAGTAGCTAATATTTTAGACAAAACATAAATAACTTTCTGGATACAAAGTACAGCATCAATTCTAAATTACATTTCTTTTGAGAAATTTGTAGTTGATTTAGTATCATTTCTGCCGATTTTGGCACTATTGGTTGCAAAAAGAAAGAAAGAAAGAAAGAAAGAAAGAAAGAAAGAAATAAATAAAGAAAGAAAGAAAGAAAGAAAGAAAGAAAGAAAGAAAGAAAGAAAGAAAGAAAGAAAGAAAGAAAGAAAGAAAGAAAGAAAGAAAGAAAGAAAGAAAGAAAGAAAGAAAGAAAGAAAGAAAGAAAGAAAGAAAGAAAGAAAGAAAGAAAGAAAGAAAGTGTCAACGGTTTAGCCGCAGTCGCTTAGTCGGTTCTCATACGAATTAAACAACCTCGGGCTAGGTCAGGAGGAGGGTGGGTGACCGCTCTCCTCCGAAACGCTAGTTACCCTGGTTATAGCAGATTGGACAGAGACCACATTTTTGTTTTCAGTTTTGTTGATATGGGGTAGCATCATATTTCTGTCAGTAGCATTAGCAACAGTTTCATTTTTATTACTACGAAATAATATTCAAACACAAATACTATAGCACTGACTGCAAAGAGTTTCCAAAGAAGAAGACATTACTGAACATCTTACCTTTTCGGAAATACTTTCACTAATCCAGCTGACTAGAAACAGCCGTATGAAAATTAGCGAAACGTTTAATAACTGTCTCATAATCAGGTACGCGGATTCATTGTTCTGGAATAAGAAGACAAGTGGCAGCTCAAACTTTCAACTCGACACAAACCATCGATGTGAGCTATAGTAGAGAGTCCCGTGAAAATAGGTGTATTTTCTCCAACTTTCGTTTCAAATATCGACTTTTTCGGTGTTTAGAAGTATTATTTTGAACTGTGTAGGGGGAGGGGGGGGGGGGGTGTAGGCGGTGGGGTGGGCTTTAAAACTTTTACTTATAGCTGTTTATACTAGTGTATTCCTAGGTTGGATCGTGCACGTACGTCACATCTGTGCGCGTGGCGGCCACATTTGTGATCAAACTTTGACGTTGCCATAGAGAAACATTGAAGCCTGTTGTAGTAGAAAACAGAAATCATTTGTTTTTAAAAATTCATCCTGTTTTTTTTTATATATATAAAATTGATGTGTGGTGATTTGTGATTCTTTTATTACTTATGTTTACTTTTTAAATTCTAAATCATGCGTATTTAGTAAATTTGAATAATATTCGCCAATGATCTAGAATAGGTCTTATCATGACCGCTGTGACGTCACGTGGGAACTTAACGGTAAATTTGGGAAACATCATAACAACGAAGGAAATAATAAATGGTATAATGTCTCCCACTGAAAATTAAGTGTTGCAAGTGCTCAGAAAGACAATAAATTCAGATTTATTTTCTCAGTTATTGAAGAAGAGTAAACGATTTCCGTTATACCATTGATATAATTTTGTTTATAGTATAGATATTGTCTGCGATTTTTTTTAAAGAGTAGATATTGTCTACGAAGTCTTAGCTAAAATGGGGATTCATACTTTAGGCATTCTGCAATGGATGTGGCAACAAAACCCACACAATTTTGAGTCAATCAAAACACAACCACGTTAAGTATTTTGTCCTTACCTGGGATGATTCAAAGACATACAAAGCGATTCCTGAATAGCTGATCACAAGCTGATACAGAAGTACCGAGCTGTAGAGTTCGATTAGATCATTGGCAAATCTAAAGCAAAAACATAGTAAAAATAATTGTATTAAAAACATGTAACCTTTTAATATATTTTCATGTACAACGTCAATACAAATAATAATAATAATAATAATAACAAATAATAATCACGTTCAGTAATAGGTGTTTTTTTGATGGGTTATATTTATTGATATTTAATAATAAGATTTTGTTCATAGATTATTACTGTTATATTATACATTGTAGAGTTGTATTTCGTCCGCATTTGAAAATCAGTTTTATCATAGAGGACGCTCTGGTGCCAGAAGAGAGTTACATGGGTACGCCGAAGTGTTACACTACAGGTTAATTAGTATAACAGCAAAGTACAATTAAACAAGAATCATGTTTGTTTATTTCAACCAAGGCCTAGTTTTTAAGCGAGCGTAGCGACCGTCTCCATAGACTGTATTAGTGATGACGTCAGATTAAATGGCGGACGAGCTATGACTCCAAACAACTTTCTGAAAAGTAGTTATTATTTAAAGTTGTAATTGTATCATTACAATACTTGACTTATCTATTCAAACAACTTCTTTTTCACTGTTTCGTGTTAAGGAAAACGAAATATCTAAACGGATAACCCTCGCTACAATGTTTGCAAAAACAAAACTATCTGTCAATTGTCAACTGTCATGAATGTTTGGAGTCACAAATACGGTTCGTCATTGGATGACACGGGAAACGTGACGTCATACTAATATACTCTATTCTCCTCTTGTGTCACACGTTCCGTTTTTTTGTTTGTTTTTGTCTCACGATAGCATTCGAACGGAAAGTTCGACCAAGTTCAAATTCGGACCATCCACAAGCCTCTATGTAGATTGAACGCCATTAGTTTTGTAGAGCAATCGGTGAGTAAGTTACAAAGTTACACCAAAGTTAATAAAAGTTTTTTTCTAGAACAAAATGGCGGCAAAATGTGAGATAGCCACATCGTAGTAAATTTCCGCCCGGTCACGTCCGTTTGTCTATTGGGGGTTACGTCCCCAGTGAAACCTTGTGACAGCCGACCAGAACATGGATTCGATTCCCGTACCAGGTGGTAAGAGTTGGTTGGTCGGCGCGTGAACTCGCTACAGTACAATAAATTATAAAAATAAATAGAGAAATAAGAAGTTTCCATGTCTTACATCATGAGAGCTTGATGTTGTCGAATGCAGCCGTTAAGGTGTCCAATAGAAATATCTTCATTCCTTTTCAGTTTTACAAAATCGTTGCAATCGTCCTGTGGTGGATCATCGCGTTGCATTTGTTTAACCTCTTCTGAATTTAAACGTTGATCATTTTCGTCGTTAATGTTTGTGACAATATTCGGTGGTGGAACATTTTCATTCACCCGTTGAATATAATCATCAACATTGTCATAGGAGTCACTCTGCATGGAAGAAAATCAGGCATTATTATTTTAACAGCTAAAATGTCAACATAAATTCCTAAAGATGTTGAAACTTACAATAGTACTATAGGTGGTCTTCAAAATGACCGTTGTACGTCACGTGAATACTCCCTATAAAGAAACCAATACTTATCCGGGATTCGAACCCGTGCACGTCCGGAGGTACAGTACGCTTAGGACCTCTGCCCCAACCACACGAGACGGGTTCGAAAAATTAATGTATTAACGATGATATATTAATATAATTTACATTTCTTTTAAACTTAATTTTTTTTTTAAATTAATTAATTATAAAAAAAATGAATTGATTTATTGATATATTAATGTATTGTGTGTAAATTCATTCATTCTAAAACTTACCTGAACTTTTTGTAAAGCCGATTCCGAAACATCCGTCTTTACCGAACATTCACTTGTTTGAGTCTGTCTCGGGCAGCCGTTGATGTCAAAGATGAGCGTACCAGCGCTCTGCGGGCGTACCATAACAACACTCGGTACGGTAGATCGGTAACTGCTAGTTTTACGGTACTTTGGGGTTGGCGGGTAGGTTTTATCTGAACTATCGTTACTGACTGGCACTGAGTGGCATGTAGAACGCACTTTCCACTCTGCGGGCGCTGCAGCTGTGCCAATCTTGTTTATTTCTTTAGAAAGAGAATCGAATCCACCGTTTAAACTAGTTGATAGATATAAGAGTAACATAAAGGATCCAATGTTCGAAAAAAATACAACGAAAACAATGGATAACTCGAACAAGTAACACATTTCATAATATGGTGAGCTAGCTGTGTCGAAAGGGTACCAAAATTGAAATATGTGACCATACGACTTGGAAATCAGATTTAAAGCTGACAAAAATGGTGGTAACAATGCGAAAATTGTAACTGAAATTATTATGTTTACAGCTAATAAAAATAACTTTTTGTGTGTTTTTAAACTTTTCATGTTCAAATGTTTCCATCCGAAACCCCAAACGGGATGTATTTTGATGATGTTGTTTTTTGACGGCATAATTGTGTCGCGTTTGATCCTCGAAACTAGCGACTCTAAACTGTCCCGGTTAAAGAATAATATTAAGACAGACCTTAAGTTTCCCACGCCGCTTAACCCTAGCGCGATATTGTTTGCCATTTTCTTGGGCTCATCCCGGAAAAGGAAAGCACTGATAAAAGCCAATGTTGGGGTACTTAACCAGATAAAAATGGCGTAAAAGTGATAACACAAGTACGCTCGCCGTTTCCATTTGTTGATCGGTTGATCAACTGCGTTCGCAAAGTTGTACGAAATACCGGATATCTTGAACAGGGTTTTTACCCAGAAAGCTAAATTTTCTTCTTCTTCTTTTTCTTCTTCTTTTCTGTAGATGGGCCTTTCTTGCCCCGTGGCAGAGACCCCGACCTCACTACGCATTGTTTTTAGTGTAGATTGTCCAATAGTTTTTCATTTCATCTAGCAACACTATTTCTTCACTTTTCTTTTGAAATATGTTCATAATTATAGTCTTCAAACTATAATTCTTGAATGTGCGGAATATTTATTAAAATATCTATATATTTTTTTTAATGGATTACTGGGATTTTATATGACAACTGCCGATGGTGATTATTGTTGCTTAACATCTCGTTTAGTGACATCATGACTGTCTAAACGATTAGCGGAGACAGATGAAGATGAAGGATTATGCGGGATTCAAACCCACGTCCTTATGTACTCTTAGACCTGTGGTTCAACCGCATAAGGCCTTGCGGACGGCTTATATAACAGCGAAGAGTAGGTAGTTAGAGAAATATTAATTCTGTTTGAAATCAAGTTAGTTAAACACAATTAATGTCATTACTACATAAGGAACTATTGTAAACAAAAATGTTGACTTATTCAAGTCATCAGATAGTATTAGAAAGTACTAGATAGTACAAGATAGTACAATTGTCCAGTTAGTTGATATAAACTATGCAAAATCATTGCTCTACGGTATGCACAAGATATTTCTTCTTACCACATCAAACACTTTGTCTTTAAATAATTCACGCACATACACAATACAGCTTTCAAATCGTTCTTACTTTCAAGTATGAATTTCACTCACACTACATTTAGAAAATAACAAAAAGAACACCAAACTTAAAATAAGTCAAGTGTGTGGCATGACTATATACTATTACTGTGGCGGAAGATTAATTATGACGATAACATGTGCTGTATACTTCCTGGGGCAGGGAGGGTGGGAGGGGGGGGGGGGGGGGCGTTTTCTATATTGCGCACCTTCAGAGTTGTTCCTTGTCTTTTTGAGTGTAGTTAGTCCAAGTTGATTGCGTGTATTACACGGCCATGAATTCATTACAAAAGTTAACAAAAGTTTACAAAAGTACAAAAGTTTGCTCTCGAGTTTCTGAATGCCACCGTGTCCTGATGTGTTTTTCCCACGGTATTTTTTAAAGGGACTACGACCCTTATCAATTAATTTTTAAAGATACATTCCATAGCTTAATGAGAATCTAAAGCGACACTTTAAAACCTTGTAACTGTGAATTTACATTGTGTGTTGAAGTTTTCAAACATTTAGAATTGCGAGAATTGGAGTATTGATGAAATACTTAAAGAAGATATTCCCTGTTAAATGTATTGTTTCACGTAGATACAAAAATATCATAGCAAAGCAATCCTTACCTTTCCTTACCCAATTTTCCCATAGCAACGTTTTAGGTTTTTTGTATGTATACATGATATTTATATTTTGTTCTCTTATGTTTATTGTTTGTATTTATTGTGGTAAAGTATGTTTATGATTTTTGGGAAAAAAAATGATCTAAATGAATTTAATTGAATCTAAAATGACCGATTAAAAATTTATATCTTTGCAACTGTCCAAAATATACACTTTCCAACGTAAACATATGGAGATAATTCGCAGATTAAGACTGAACAGAGCACCCAAATTACAAAAATGGAACTTGCATAATTAATTACAAGCAACATGGACGACTGTTACGTTCAATTTGAAGGGACATTTTTTTATCATGTAGGTTCCAGCGGTCGAAGGAACTGCTGGGACTGCTGCTAGGTTCCAAGGCCTGGTTCACAAGAGGTCCTAAGTATTTTTCTGGTCTTAACTCTAAGACCGGCCTAACTTTGGAGCTCCTGTAAAACCAAACCCAGGTTACATGAAGAAGTTACTATTTCTTGGTAGGAACAAGAACACATGAGCATTACAATAATATATTTTAAAGTCTGTTCTCAGATATGTTCCTGGATTCACAAGGAGCTCAACGTTAGGCCGGTCTTAGAGATAAGACCAAAACAAGACTTAGGACCCCTTGTGAATCCGGGCCCAGGTATCGAAGGACAGCGGAATGTTATTTCATGTGGGACAATTCTTGCAACGTGACCAAGCCCTAATAACCGATAGAGGTAGCTCAGCGGTAAGACGCGAGACTCTAATTCGGGAGGTCGCCGGTTCGATTCCGGCCACCGGCAGTCCTGACTGAAGGTTTTTTCCGAGGTTTCCCTCAGTCGTAAATGCGAATGCTGGGATTGAGTCCTACTAACAGCCCTTGGACATTCCTTCCCAACTATCCAAACTATCCAAACAACCTAATAACCAGGTTAGTTACATGAAGATGGGCACATCAGGTATAAAGCTGGTGTGCACCCCATAACGGGTATTCCCACGAAAAATTATTATTAAGCCCTAATACTCCCCCCAACAGCTTGATAATTTTTTCCCGACCCATTGTTGACAAATTTTATCCTTTTAAACGCTTCTATCATAAATAATTTGCTTTCATCAGTTTGGTAAAGCAGCTGCTTCAACACGATCATAGGCCTATGTTGTACTGGCTTCGTGATCTATGCTCAATTGCAGCTTTAACAGTTCACACTACTCACGATTGTAACACTCACAGAACTAGAGTAGATCTATGGTTTCCCTCACACGCGAACTGGTGCCTGCAATGCTTTATGGTAGCCTACACGCTAAGTATAACATATTAACATAGAGTATGATTGTTGTATTTGTAGTTTTTTTGCCAACACATTAAATATGCTTGGGGAGGCCTCTCAACTTAGGACGGTTTCATGCGGGGACCATTAAAAAAAAATCATATTTTTCTATTAAAAAGTAAAAAAAAAAAAAAGTTAATTGGTAATTTTTTACTAACTGGTTATACCAACTGGTAATAATACCGGCCCTAAGGTGGTGAATGGTGCTCATACAATGTCTCCAGTGTTACAGCAAAGTGGCAACACGCAGTAAAGGGGCCAACTGGTGATAATACCGGCCCTGAGGTGGTGAATGGTGATCATACAATGTATCTAGTGTTACAGCAAAGTGGCAACACGCAGTAAAGGTGCCAACTTGTAATAATACCGGCCCTGAGGTGGTGAATGGTGATCACAGAATGTCTCCAGTGTTACAGCAAAGTGGCAACACGCAGTAAAGGTGCCAACTGGTGATAATACCGGCCCTGAAGTGGTGAATGGTGATCATACAATGTCTCCAGTGTTACAGCAAGGTGGCAACACGCAGTAAAGGTGCCAACTGGTGATAATACCGGCCCTGAAGTGGTGAATGGTGATCATACAATGTCTCCAGTGTTACAGCAAAGTGGCAACACGCAGTAAAGGTGCCAACTGGTGATAATACCGGCCCTGAAGTGGTGAATGGTGATCATACAATGTCTCCAGTGTTACAGCAAAGTGGCAACACGCAGTAAAGGTGCCAACTGGTGATAATACCGGCCCTGAGGTGGTGAATGGTGATCATACAATGTCTCCAGTGTTACAGCAAAGTGGCAACACGCAGTAAAGGTGCCAACTGGTGATAATACCGGCCCTGAGGTGGTGAATGGTGATCATACAATGTCTCCAGTGTTACAGCAAAGTGGCAACACGCAGTAAAGGTGCCAACTGGTGATAATACCGGCCCTGAGGTGGTGAATGGTGATCATACAATGTCTCCAGTGTTACAGCAAAGTGGCAACACGCAGTAAAGGTGCCAACTGGTGATAATACCGGCCCTGAGGTGGTGAATGGTGATCATACAATGTCTCCAGTGTTACAACAATGTGGCAACACGCAGTAAAGGTGCCAACTGGTGATAATACCGGCCCTGAGGTGGTGAATGGTGATCATACAATGTCTCCAATGTTACAGCAAAGTGGCAACACGCAGTAAAGGTGCCAACTGGTGATAATACCGGCCCTGAGGTGGTGAATGGTGATCATACAATGTCTCCAGTGTTACAGCAAAGTGGCAACACGCAGTAAAGGTGCCAACTGGTGATAATACCGGCCCTGAGGTGGTGAATGGTGATCGTACAATGTCTCCAATGTAACAGCAAAGTGGCAACACACAGTAAAGGTGCTAACTTGTAATAATACCGGCAAAGAGGTGGTGAATGGTGATCATACAATGTCTCCAGTGTTACAGCAAAGTGGCAACATGCAGTAAAGGTGCCAACCGCAGTAATCCCTTCTCGAAGCCTCACTAGTTCGCTCTAAGACGCGGACTTTGTATGGTTTCCGAACCTTAAATCGCTTTTCTTTTCGTTTTGTGCTCGGCTGACTAATTGTGTTTTATAAATATTGACTTATTTGAAAACTAACGCAATCTACGAACATTGTTTATTAAGTTAAAATTCGCTGTACCATATTAGTATCATCTGCTGTAACTCTAATGTGATTATCCACGATTTGTTGTGTTTGTCTTGATTTGTTTGTCCGGTGGATAGCATCCCCGCTTCCAATGCAGATGGTCCCGGGTTCAAATCCCGGTTCACGTAAAAGTTTTGTCTTCTGTATGGATTCAATTCCATCGCGTCGTGGCCTAGATATAATTAAACGGTGACTTTGGAGCCGTCCTAGCAACGAAACACTTAATAAATTCAAAGTTGTTCTGAATCAGCCTTATTGATTCTGGCATTTGTCCGCAGGTGTTCGCACTGTCCAATCACTGATACATGTTTCGTATTTTACATATCGATCTTAGATTGGTTACTTATCGCTCACTCGACGATGGTGTTCGGAGCCTGCAGGGTTGGTTTAGTCGCTTTAAATTAAAGTCCCCCACTGAAAATCAGTCTTGTTACAGTTACAGAGTCGGTAGACTGTGTAGAAAGCTTGTTGTTATTTATTTATTGACCTCCCATTTTATGTCGACCTTGTCAATGTTCTACTGACAACGACTCTGTTAATCCTCTCTTGTGATGACCTTGGCAGTGTTCTACTGACAACGACTCTGTTAATCCTCTCTTGTGATGACCTTGGCACTGTTCTACTGACAACGACTCTGTTAATCCTCTCTTGTGATGACCTTGGCAGTATTCTACTGACAACGACTCTGTTAACCCTCTCTTGTGATGACCTTGGCAGTGTTCTACTGACAACGACTCTGTTAACCCTCTCTTGTGATGACCTTGGCACTGTTCTACTGACAACGACTCTGTTAATCCTCTCTTGTGATGACCTTGGCAGTATTCTACTGACAACGACTCTGTTAACCCTCTCTTGTGATGACCTTGGCAGTGTTCTACTGACAACGACTCTGTTAACCCTCTCTTGTGATGACCTTGGCAGTGTTCTACTGACAACGACTCTGTTAATCCTCTCTTGTGATGACCTTGGCAGTGTTCTACTGACAACGACTCTGTTAACCCTCTCTTGTGATGACCTTGGCAGTGTTCTACTGACAACGACTCTGTTAATCGTCTCTTGTGGTGACCTTGGCAGTGTTCTACTGACAACGACTCTGTTAACCCTCTCTTGTGATGACCTTGGCAGTGTTCTACTGACAACGACTCTGTTAATCCTCTCTTGTGATGACCTTGGCAGTGTTCTACTGACAACGACTCTGTTAATCCTCTCTTATGATGACCTTGGCAGTGTTCTACTGACAACGACTCTGTTAATCCTCTCTTATGATGACCTTGGCAGTGTTCTACTGACAACGACTCTGTTAATCCTCTCTTGTGATGACCTTGGCAGTGTTCTACTAACAACGACTCTGTTAACCCTCTCTTGTGATGACCTTGGCAGTGTTCTACTGACAACGACTCTGTTAACCCTCTCTTGTGATGACCTTGGCAGTGTTCTACTGACAATGACTCTGTTAACCCTCTCTTGTGATGACCTTGGCAGTGTTCTACTGACAACGACTCTGTTAACCCTCTCTTGTGATGACCTTGGCAGTGTTCTACTGACAACGACTCTGTTAGCCCTCTCTTGTGATGACCTTGGCAGTGTTCTACTGACAATGACTCTGTTAACCCTCTCTTGCGATGACCTTGGCAATGTTCTGACTACGACCTTGTTAAACCTCTCTTGTGATGACCTTGGCAGTGTTCTACTGACAACGAATCTGTTAACCTTCTCTTGTGATGACCTTGGCAGTGTTCTACTGACAACGACTCTGTTAATCCTGTCTTATGATGACCTTGGCAGTGTTCTACTGACAACGACTCTGTTAATCCTCTCTTGTGATGACCTTGACAGTGTTCTACTGACAACGACTCTGTTAATCCTCTCTTGTGATGACTTTGGCAATGTTCTACAGACAACGACTCTGTTAATCCTCTCTTGTGATGACCTTGGCAGTGTTCTACTGACAACGACTCTGTTAATCCTCTCTTGTGATGACCTTGGCAGTGTTCTACAGACAACGACTCTGTTAATCCTCTCTTGTGATAACCTTGGCAGTGTGGCATTTGTGGGTAGTTTTAAAATAAATATAAATATATCACACTGTCATGTCTCCTATCATAATCAATGCTCCTACCACAACGAGCGTGCGTGCAAAGCCCGCCAAAGGAAGAACTTCTTTATCGACACAAATGCGACGTGTTGTGAAGTCTCACGACAGATGGCGTTGTCGTAGCCAATAACAGAAAATGCCGGCGATCGTGGGAGACGTCATTCTGGAAGGATGTTAACGTCAGTCTTCGAAGCAAGTGTATCAACGCACGGTTTGATATCGTCGTGGTGTGTTTCGAAGATCAACCGGTGTTTCGTCCCACGCACAACATACAACACAGGTGCTTCGGTAAGTACATCAGTTTAAACTAGCTCGTTGCTTGTGCGTGTAAAGCTTGCCTACTAGATATGTTCAGGCAACGCTTTGTCTGGCAGCAGCTAGGTTAAAATTCAAACATTGCAGTATTGAAATGTTCACGCTGTTTCTGTTTACCTATCTTACATCAGCCACAGACAACTGATTTGTATCTGTGCATCAGCTGTTCTTCGCCTAGGCCTGGCCTATCATAGACACATGGACATCGGCAAACCTTATAATTATAATGTTGCCGGCTCCGATCACGGAATCTTACAATTTGTTATTATTTAAATAAACGTTAAGAAGGATTAGTAGACATTTCGTGGTAGGCCCACAAGTAATCCAACCAGGATGCGAACCTGATATTTCTTATCTTATCTTATCTGTCCCAAAACTCCATTGGTCTGTAAGTGCAACATTGGCAAATTGTAGGTTATGGTTGAGCAACGCCACCGCCACCTAGATTATGTTCCTGCACAACGAAGTACATTTTGATGTATGCACTGCCATCTAGACACTAGACCACGTGTTTTGACAACGAGGCTAATCGAGGTGACCAGTCTGGATATTTTTATGTAACACGTAAAAGGGTCTCTTCCTTTTTCCCCCCACTATAAAATCACGGGCCAATTGGTTATCTCAATCGTTTGTGCACGAACTAATTTCGTTTGTGCACATAGGTTCACAAACACGTTTTTCTGGGAGGGTTGGGGGGGGGGGGGGGGGGGGGGAACTTGCCGGCCAGTCCCCCATATCTCAAATGTTAACATATTTTGGTGTGAATCGTTTGTGCATCGTTAGTGCAGGTTTGCGCACTAAAAGGTTTCGTTTATGTTCGGTTAGTTTTTGAGATATTTAAAGTTTTTTTTCGGGGGGGGGGGGACTTGACGTAGGGCCCCCATATCTAAAAAAAAAAAAAAAAAAACTCGACGTGCACAAACCTGCACTAACGATGCTCAAACGATCCACACGTGAAAATGTTTGAGATATACGCACAACTGGGCGAATGCTGGCGCACGCGCCAAGTAGTGTGGGTCAGTCTCGTCTAATAATAATGTTGTTACGTTGTTGTAAATACCGGCATCATAGGCACAAGTTGTATGGCCACCCTCGCGTGCAACCAGCTTGGTAGGGGCACAAGGGTGGCCTAGTGGTGACTCTGCCTGTCGTAAGAGTGCAACTCAACGATCTGAACTTGCTCTCCCCGTTGGAACCTGGCACTAAATATTTTGTGGGATCTCGGTATAACTATTTATCCTTGGGATAACTATGTTGCTTATCCCGAGGATAACATTATCTAGTACCTTATCCCGAGATCGTAATACCGGACATAAGGGAGCCAACGTATGATGGCAATAAACTAGGAAAACGCTCTGTTTGACGCGTTGATAAGCGAGCGCGTCAATATCTACGAACTTTCTGGCGAAAAGTTTTCAATGCTAATACGAACAACAATTAACAACAATTCAAGAATGCGCATTGCAAAAATTGTTCTTATTTCCATGGCTATTATTCTTTCCGACATTGTTGTATGCAGTGCAATGTGCGTTGCTAAGAATTTTCGTGGTCATGTTTTCAACACGGTCCGCCACCGTTACTAACACTTATTGACAGCAATAGAAATGTAATTTCTGCCTCTAATACGTATCGGATCGCGTTTACATTAGTATATTCGTGACCGGACAACACTTTACTATAAGATAGCCACCTCACATTTTGCCGTTACTGCGTTTTAGAAAAATATTTTCGAGTAACTTTCGTGTAACTTTGCCAATACTTATCAGATCGCCATTACATTAACATATTCGTGACCGGAAAAATCTGTAGAAAAATCTGGCTATCTCACATTTTGCCGCCATTTTGTTTCAGAAAAATATTTTGCAGTAACTATGGTGTAACTTTGTAACTTTTCGAACGATTTTGCCTCAAAACTATACACCTTCAATCCACATCGAGGCTTGTGGATGGTCCAAATTTCAAGTTGATTGGACTTTCCGTTTCACCGCTATCGACGGACAAAAAAAAACAAACAAAAAAACCAACAAACAAAAAAAAAACAGAATGAAGTGCCATAAGAGTCAAGTGGAAACGCTCGCTTCGCTCGCTTAATAAATAATTTAGCCGCCACGTCGTTTCGCATCGCACTTGCTAGTGTCTAATCTTTGACTATACGGCCCCACCCAGTAGCGTGGCGTACACAGAAATAAATTTCGGGGGGGGGGGGGGGGGGCAACCAATATAATATAAATACGATTTCAGATACAAGAGTGTTTCCTGACTATGCAAATAGAGAAATTAATATACGTAAAGATATTTAATTTTTTGAGAAAATTTAGATGATTTGAGAATAGGCCTATATTTAAAGCTGGGATTTCGGGGGAATAGAGAGAGATAAACATAAATGATGTAGGCTAATCTAGTTTATATTGATTGTAAGCAGGGTGGATGATTTTTTTGATTTTTATTAAAAAAATCAAAAATCATGATTTTTTTGATTTAAATCAGATTTATTTGATTTAAATCGATTTCTTGATTTAAATCAGATTTTTTTGATTTTTTTCGATTTAAATCAGATTTTAATTGATTTAAATCAACAATAAGAAGTGTTTCACAAAAGAGATAATCAACTGGTAAATTGCAATTGCCAACAAACAATACTAATTGACAGGAAATAAACAAATAAATTTTCATTTTTCATATAATATGCGATCATGGTCTTCGAGGGAAATTGAAAATGAGATTTATGCCTAGTTATCCTGGTAAGTTTTCTTTGTCGATTTAAATCAATGATTTTTATTGTAAGTGAGTAGATAGCAATGATAGCTTCCCGTTTATGTCACGTTTTATCAAAAAGCCCCAGCCTTGAGTATGTTTTTGTATTCTATTTGTTGGCGTTGTTGCAAAGTTAGGCGCCATTAACAATTTTAATAATTATAGTCGTAATGTTTCTATTTTCGACATAAGTAATTTAATATCCTGTTTATTGTGACTGATGCATCCTTTGGTACTTGATAACTCCACGGTCACAGTATGACGTGAAATAGTTTTTGTCTTGTCATCTTTAAAGCCGGTATAATTGTGTAATAAGCAGTGCTTGAGCTTATACAATATGGCGTGAATAATGTTTATGTCTGTGAAGACAATCGGTTTGACAAAGCATTGAGAATATCCGGATGTGGCGAATTCAGTTTTCTAGCCTTGATATTAGGAGTTCTACATAATGTAACTGGCAACTGCCCGCCGACAGTTGCTTACATTGCAACAGGTGCGAGCGCAAGAGTGCGTTGCTCATCTTCGAATCCCGGTTCGGGCAGGTTTCATTTTAACGTCTGGCTTCAACGATATCTCTTTCAATCACATTCACATGTATGTAGGCCTAGAGTTTACCCTATCCACATCAATTTGCATTCCTATAGAGTGTTACTGTTTAGTATTTTATGATACCTACACGTTGTCTTCATTGTAGAAGACATGCGCCAAAATGTTTTTTTAACCTTTGATATTTCGCTTTTTAAGAAAACATAATTGGCTCTTAAGTAGGTCTACGGTTGATTTAAAAGAAAAACAATAAAATAAATAAAGGTCACAAAACATCCCCACAACGCACGACAGGAATTTCGCGTCATTTTCGTAAATTTACAAAATAGACATTACAAAAAAATAGCTTATTTTAAAGTGGGTTTTAAATTTCGCGAGCTAATTCGCGTCATTGTTGATTTCGCCGCTATAGTTCGTGATTTCAACAACAATATCGCGAAATTTCGCGAGTTGAAATCAGTCGCATTCAATCACAATTCAGGGCATTCGTGTATTCTAACTGAATTTGAAGGCATTAAGGCCCATTCACGGTTAAACTTAACCGCTAACTTACAACTTAAAGTAAGGTTTGGCTTATGGAAGATCACACGATTGTTCATGACCAAAACTTAAACTTAGTTTTGGGCTACGGTTAAGTTTGGAACGATCAAACTTTAAAATAAAAATAAACTTACAGTAAGAAAGAACTAATTAGCGCCAGGAGCAAGGCCTAGGCTAGCTAAATCGAAAATTAAAGTTTTACTACTAAGTTTTCATCGTGAATAAGCCTTTACGGCAACTTGAAACATATGTAGCAAATTTCGTTTTATCTAGTATATGTCACGTGACACTATTGCTGCATAATATAGAGGTCATGTTTCTGTTTCTGGCTGACAGCTGTTTTAGCAAACATGTTGCAAATGTGACACTACTGTTCTCGTCACCGTTGTGACGTCATTCATTCAACTGATCTCGACCGATGTGTTTTGGAACACTCCTGGTCGTCGTCTGCTTTGTGTCTACGCTCCACGGTCGGTCGGCATGGAACCATGACCGTGAATCGATAGCCGGCATAATAATTATTATAATTGTGAGACAATGGAACCGGCTGGCTTGTCGGGCCCTACGTGACGCACGGAACCATGGATTGGTGGTTATAATAGCCCTGTGTGTGTTAGTGAGTACTCGTTGTCGGGACAATGCCGCAATGTATTTTTTTAGCTCGGGAAAACACCCCCTGGGGCCTCATTCCAGTACATTTGCAAACTTAACCCCGGTGTTAGTCAATAGCCAATCAGGAGTCAGCAATTGAGACGCCGATCGAAGGAAGATATTGTTGAAAAAACGAGACAAAATAAAAACAATAACAAACAAAAACATTCCAATAACCTCAAAACGTCCACAAAATACTCAATAAAACTACATATTTTTCACCCCGCCCTCCTACTTGCCCCTTTCCTCCAAACAGCCCCCTATTGCATCTTCATCTATCACCCACTCATTGTCTTGATTAGCCTCGTTGCAAAAATATAAGACGTTAAGCCCAAATATCAATCAAAATTTGATAGGTAGGACCTTTATAATGTACTATAAATACACAAAATTATTTATTAACTTCAATAAACACATAAAAGTAACGTATTCATGTAGTAGTAGTAGTAGTAGTAGTAGTAGTATTCTTTATTAGCAACGGGGCTACTGCCCCACAAGTGCAATATAATACAATACAATAAATTGAAAAACATAAGTCAGTAAGTCAAAGACTCACAGTTAATACATCATTATAAATATAAATACATATTAATAATACATAAATAAAACATAATATGAGTAGAAAGACAACAAAGGGCATTGGAACCATTTTCGGACACTAATAGTTACCAAGATCAATAAATCTGCAGACACACATAACTCTTCCGACTCTCTCTCTCTCTCTCTCTCTCTCTCTCTCTCTCTCTCTCTCTCTCTCTCTCTCTCTCTCTCTCTCACACACACACACACACCCTTACACACACACACACACACACTCCCTCTCTCACACGTACAGACACACAGGCAGGCACACATATACACACACATATACACAAGTAGACGCACGCAGGTAACTGGTACACACAATACATAATGGTAGAAACATGACAATAATGTACGTACAGACAATGTACGTACTCACACGTACAGACACACAAGCAGGCACCCATATACACACACATATACACAAGTAGACGCACGCAGGTAACTGTTACACACAATACATAATGGTAGAAACATGACAATAATGTAGCAACAACAGTACCCTCAGCACTCAAAGTGTGCATGCCGGTTGTAACAGCTTATTGTTTACCATACACTTCAATCTATGTTCAGAAACACAGCCGATGTCCAAATCTGAAATAATAGCTGACATTTGGTTGAACGATGTTTGGATCCTGTTAATACAAGAGTATTTGAATAGGTTTATACGGCTAATAGCTGGTTTGAAGGTGACCAGTTTACGGGTATTTTTCTGTGGAACGTTAAAGTTTATTTGGCTCAGAAGTTCAATTGTCTCAATATTTCCATGCAACAATTTATGTAGAAAAATCAAATCACTGTATACCCTCCTGTTCTCCAGTGTCAATATATTATGTTCCTCACACAAGGCCTTGTACTGTGATCTGTGGTATGTAATATTAGATTTAGCACATTGAAATTTAATAAACTTCTGTTGTAACCTTTCAACGGAATTGATCTTTGTTATTTCATATGGGTTCCATATAAGAGACGCATAGTCAACGTGGGGCCTGACTAAAGACAAGTACAAACGTCGGGTTGTATTTACAGAGAAATTTCGAAAACAATTGCGCTTAATGACACCAAGGATTCTCAGAGATTTAGAAATGACGTAGGAAATGTGACTATTGTATTTCAAATCACTCGATATAAACACACCAAGGTCTTTTATCGTAGTGACTCTTTGCAGACGATGTTCGTTTAAGCTATAGTTATGAGTAATCGTATGCTTGACTTTCGTTGTAAAGGTAATCACATTACATTTCGTCACATTTAAAAGTAACTTCCAAGTTTCACACCAGTTCTCTATAGCTATTAGGTCATTTTGTAAATTAACACAGTCGTCTTGATTTGTTATTGGTAAGAAGAGCTTGACATCATCTGCGTACATCACACACCTCGACTTTGAAATACACATAGGAATGTCGTTCACGAACAATGTAAACAAAAGGGGGCCCAAAATGGACCCCTGGGGCACCCCAGAGGTTACATTTTCAGCCGTTGATCTGGCGGAGTCTATTACTACAGTCTGGGTACGCCCACTTAGATAGCTCGAGATCAGTGCATGCAGGGGGCCCACTATTCCATAACCTTGTATTTTGTGCAGAAGGAGGTGATGATCAACGCTGTCGAATGCTCGGGTGAAGTCGGTGTAGATGGCATCCACCTGCACTCCGTTGTTGAGATGTTTTGCTATAGTGTTGGTGTACTCTGCAAGGTTAGAAAGTGTGGACCTCTTCTTCACAAAACCATGCTGCTCAGGAGCAATATGTTTGTTGACGTGATTGTACATACGCTTGAACAATAGGGACTCGAACACTTTTGACAAGATGGGAAGCAGAGATATAGGCCGGTAATTATTTACAGAATACCTGCTGCCTTTCTTCAAGACGGGGACAACATTGGCGTGCTTCCACCTGGAGGGAAAAACCCCGTCACACAAAGCACGGTTGTAAATAGCGGCTAGAGGCACAGACAAGGCTCGGCGACAATGCCTAATAGCTTTAACCGGAATTTCGTCTGGGCCGGGTGATTTGCCATTGACAAGCTGTTTCAGGCAATCTTCAACTTCCCCACGAGAGATTGTGAAGGCAGAAATGTTGTCACCTGTGTTCACAAGTAATTCAGGGCTAGCAGATTTGTCGTGAGATGACGGTGAAAATGAACTGGCAAAATGGTCAGAAAAAAGTTTACATGTTGTAGCAAGGTTGTCAGCTGTTTGTCCGTTTAACTTGACTGCAATAGGAATCCTCCGGGAACGTGTTTTTGACTGCATAAATCGCCACAGTAAGTTAGGATTCTTCGAAACGTTGACCTCCATATCCCGTATGTACTTTCTGTATGATGCGCTTTGAAGACGTTTGTAGATTGAACGTTTGACCTGAAATTCAACTCTGTTGCATTCCAACCCGTTGAGTTTCCATCTCCTGTACGATCTGTTCTTGTCCTTCAAGGCTTCTATCACACCCTCGTCATACCATACAGGGTACTTAGCAGCGTTGACCTTGAAGGTTGGCACACTTTTTCTGATAATACTGTCAAGAGTGTTGTAAAATAACTCACACATCGCGTTAACGTTTGTTAGTTTAAAGAGAGTTGTCCAATCACAGTTTTGTATTTGAATGTTCAGGTCGTTGAGATTCGCTCTCTTCCAATTAAACTTTAAGCGATTGTTTAGTTTATAGTTAGCGGTTTCAATGAAGAATGACAACGAACAGAAAACAGGAACATGATCGGAGTCGACCGCAGGTTCAGCCGGTAGAAACGATACTTCTGTATCCGCACTGCTTACAAACACGAGATCCAAAAAATGATTGTTGCGAGTTGGAAATTGCACTTTCTGTATCAGTTGAGTTTCACCTATGAATTCAGTGAAAAGCTGGTTTATCTCAGAGTTTGAATTTAACACAGGGACTAGATCGGTCTCAGAGGGTGATCTGGGTTTCCACGACACTTCAGGCATATTGAAATCGCCACAAAGGACGATGTTGTCATGAACTCCAAGTTGAGATTGCACAAAGAGGGTGTTAACATGTAGCTGATCAATCAGATCGGCGGTTGGTTTAGGTAGGTAACAACAACCAATAAATACACTGGCATGGCGATCAGATTTCACTTGTACCCACAGCATTTCCACCCCATCAGGTTCAAAATCTGGGCGCCGGACGGAGGAAAATTTGGTGCTAACAGCTGTCAACACCCCGCCCCCTTTGGCATTATCGCCGTTTCTGTTCAACTTTGAGCGGTCTCGCCTGTAAGTGTTGTACTGAGTGCTGTCTAGCACTTCGCCCTCAAATACACTTTCATTCAACCACGTTTCAGTTACACAAATAACATCACTCTCACTTCTATCCGCGAAAAACGTATTGAAATCCTGTAGCTTCCTAGACGCAATGCTTCTTGTGTTCATGCAGTAGAGCGAGATGTTCTGTCCCACGGGTAGTTGATTGTTGTAGGAAGGACCTGGGTTCACTTGCACGTCGCCACAGAGAGCCAGCAACAACACAAGAGTAGATACAGTTTGTGGTATGCGGGCCGCGTGAACAAGACCCACTCTTCTCCGAACGAGCGACCGAGAGCGAGACAGATGAGCCCCACTGCCGCCACATGCGCTCGACACACGACCACCCGAGCAAAGCGCTACACACGAAACACGACATTTTTCGGAAACCAACTGATGATAACTGACACTATCGCCTGTTTCCGGTGAAGCAGGCATTACGCTGACACTCGGTACATTTTTTGATGCAAAAAGAACACTTTTGACTAGTAAAAACGCGATGAGAACGCGGAGCAGATTCA